>JACYXH010000812.1:1796953-2374453 GCA_026745465.1 Lota lota
CTCACTTTCCCTCTCTTTCTCCAACCCACCACCCTGAAGTCCCTGTCTGTGTGTGTGGCTGTGTTGTGTGTGTGTCAGGCTAAGATGAATGGCTGTTGTCATGGACACTCTTGTAGCCTGTCAGCTTTTGAACAAACAGCGGGCGAAAGGATCACTATCTCAGGAGACCTCTCGCTGTGCACTGAGGTCACCGGCCTGGCTCCACTCAGACCTGTGGGGAGATCCATCCCTTACACACACAAACACACACACATACACATACACACACACACACACACACACACACATGCTCACACAGACAGAGATCAAGACTAATAACAATAGCTAATAGTACAGTGTTTCGAGTTTATGAAAAATACGTTATTACTATTATTATTATTATTATAACAGGATACACACATACGTAAAGATGACAGACAGACAGACAGACACACACACACACACACACACATAAACATACGCACAGGGCCAAAATTTAAAGCTGTGTTACTGACTATAACACCATGACATATATCATGATATTCTCTCAGCTAGGTGAAGTCACAGTGCCTGAAGATGCACAAAGACACACACACACACACACACACACACACACACATACACACACAAATAAACTGTGACACACTGCTACACACACATACATACACACACACACACACATACACACGTACACACACACAAGTCCCCCGTCACACCCCTCCACACAATGTTCACACCCACCTTAAAAGGCAGCTCTTCATAGAGCTGTCCAATCATTTTCCCGCCGGGTTACTCTGTGTGAATACTTAGCATGTCATTCTGTCTGGGCTTTCTAACTTCAACGTCTTATCCAATCAAATCAGAGCGAGGGAAAACACTTGAGTTAGAAGGGACGTAATTTACCCATGGGCCACATTTTGGTCCCTCCAGTAAGGTGCCCTTCCAGTGAAATTAGTCCTCCAGAAAGAAGCAAATGTCCCTGCACCGGAAAATAAGGGCCCCTTAAAAACAAGCTTGCCTTGTATGAGAGAGCGAGAGAGTGAGGGTGAGAGGGAGAGAGAGAGAGACACACAGAGAGAGAGAGAGAGAGAGAGAGAGAATGAGAGAGAGAAAAATGCCCCCTCAGGTGTGTTCTCTCTCTCTCTCTCCATCTCCATCTCTCCCTCTCTCTCACTCTTTCTTTTCCTCTACTTCTCTCTCACTCTCACTGTCTCTCTCTCTTTCCCTTTCTTTCTCTCTCTCTTCTGTACCTGGGGTGGGTCTCGCATGTCCTCCATGTGTCTCTCTCCGACACAATGGAGAGATAGAGCGTGAGAAAGAGAGCGAGAGAGAGCGCAAGAGACAGAGAAGATAGAGAGAGAGAGAGAGAGAGAGAGAGAGAGAGAGAGAGAGAGAGAGAGAGAGAGAGAGAGAGAGAGAGAGAGCAGGAGACGGAGAAGATAGAGAGAGAGAGAGAGAGAGAGAGAGAGAGAGAGAGTGCTGCCTCTGGCGGCGCTCTCCAGCTGAGATTCACCTCTCTCCAGAGGACAGGCGCAAAGGACCGCCAGCGCTAACAACTGATCCTGGCCAAGATAAAGGAGAATGGGGACCAGGAGATAGAGGGGCCAGAGATAGAAGAACCTGGGCCAATATGGTAGCCGGGCCCCCCTGTCTGCAGGAGTACAGTACAGCTATCCCCACCGGAGCTTCACTTCACACACCATGACCCCCGGAGTGGTTTTGACATGAGGAAGAGGTGATTAGGATGAGGAGGAGGGTGAGGAGAATGAGGATGATGGTAGGGATGTTGATGGTGGTGATGAAGATGCTTATGATAAAGCTGATTACGATGACGCTTGAGAAAATTATGAAGATAATTAAGATGAAGATGATGATGATGATGATGATGAGGACGCTGATGACGACGCTCATGACGAAGATGATGACGGGCGAGAGAAGAAAATGACTTTAACTTCTAAGGTCCATCCAAGTTAAATCCAGATCTACAGATATTTACATACAGATGTCACGGTGACGATATATAGTGTAGTGGTGTGGTTCTCCTAGCACTGAACTGTATCAGTCACCCTCCATCACATGAGCTGGACCTATGACCCCCATGATAACGCGGCGGCTGGTGACTCCTACATAGTAACATGTAGCAGTGACCCTGGCATCAGACCACTGTTAGCGCTCAGCCTGCTCCGGAGGGGGGAAAGCAGCACAACAACATAGCAATGGCGGGTCGCGGGGGCCACAGCTGGAGAGCCCCAGGGGGACCCCTCTCTGTGTTGTCCTGATGTGATTAAATGCACATCCAGCTGCATGGGTGGATAATAGACAGGAACTACTGCAGCGCTACACCTGGAGACAGAGGCCTGATAATCACAGCCATGTTCTCACTCTCTCTCCCTCCCTCTGGCTCTCCTTCTTTCTCTGTCTCTCGCTCTCTCTCTCACTCGCTCTCTCTCCCTCCCTCTCACTCTCTCCTCTCTCTTGCTCTCTCTCTCCCTCCCTCTCGCTCTCTCCTTCTCTCTCTCTCTGTATCTCTCTCTATCTGTCTCTCTCTTGAAGTTTAAAATAAAAAGCGTCAAATTTGTATTTTGCACAACAGACGTCAGCTCTTTTGTGGAGTGAGTATGGAGTGGGGGATGTTCTGTGTTGATTTGCGTACAATTTTCCCTGTTGCTTGCTGATCCTGGTTCAATGTGTGCGGTCTATAAATGCCACGCTCACCGTATTTGTCCTGAGAAAGACCTTGAAAGAAATGAGGTCTGAGAGAGGGGGAGAGAAGAGAGAGAGAAAGAGAGAGAGAATGAGGGTAAAAGCAAGCTTATTTTGCTCTCATCCATGCTGCTGCAGGCTATCGGGGTATTAATGCAATGGCGGGGATCTTTTGAAGTTGTGACTTTATGAGACAAAACCTAATTTCCTCCCCTTTGTTCATTATCGAGAGAGACTTCCAGCCAGGCGGTAAGCATGCTGTGCTAATTATTCAGTTTATGACTTGTCTCGAAAGTATGTAATGGATTTTCACCGGGCATTTCACAGGTAAGCAGTGAGATGTGGTACAAAGACATCTAAGGGAATCTGTAGTCAGCATTGTGTGTACTAATTGGACCCTTCAAATGTATCTTGTCCTCACTGGAGGGAGGAGCTCACATAGGTTTCATACCATGACTCCATCAAGGCTGGTATGGAATATAGATCCATAGAGAATATCAGAAGATAATTTAATTGACTTGAAACAAGATTTGAAATTACAAAAATTTGAAACAAAATCAAAACTAACTTATGACTAACTAAACTTATTTCCCTTCTGTTTATCGTTTTCCCAGAGATGTCCTGAAACGTAAGCTAGATATGCCACCATGCCTCCATCCCTCAAATGCGCTTGATACTTATGAGATTATAGCATGTTTAGCAACTCATTAAGATCTTAAACTCCTTCCAAAAAGTAAGTTGCCGAGTTTGTGGGGGCAACTCAGATGTGTGACATAATGGGATTTTCATCTATCCCTCCAACAGGACTTGGCAGAGCATGAAGAAATAATATTCAGCATTTCACATTCTGTCTCAGGGACCCAGACACCGTGTAGCATGTCACCACCCACCCAACACCTGAGCTCCAGAGATGTGTGTGCTGGCAGGGATGCTGTGCTTATTCCCTGCCAGTCAAACCACACTCAGACAAAGGAGGGCGGTAGGAGGATACTGTTGTAGGCTTACCTTTCCCACAGCAGCACACCACCACCACCGCCAATAGCTTGGTGACTACCGTCTCACACACACACACACACACACACACACACACACACACACACACACATGCACACATGCAGGCTCACACATGCATGTGTATATGCATGCACGCATCGCATGCGTACACACACATGTGAGTGCACACACACACGCACGCAAGCATGTGGATATGCCCACTAGTACACATTTTTGTGCACACACCAACACACACACACACCCACAACCACACACACACACACACACACACACACACAAACACACACACCACTATCACCTTTACTACCATCCTACACACACACACATGCACACACACCCTAAACACACGCGCACACGACACACACACACAGACCCTTTTTGTTTGTGCTCATTCCATTGTGTGTGCAGCCTCCTGGCAGGCAGGTCAAGGTTTGCCCTGCACCACACACCATTTCCCCCGCGCGCCGCCTGGGGGAGGAACACCAAGGGCCTGAGGCAAGGGCAAGCCCAAACACATCTCACAACATGGCCGCCATCATCGTCCCTGTGAAAATACTGAGTTCACAATCACATCAACCAAAACAGCAATTTTTTTCAAATTTTCTTTCTTATGTTCTCAATTCTATTTATTTTCTTTCTTATGTATGTCTTTTGTCTGTTATTTCCTTCCATCCTTCCTTCCTTCCTTATTTCTTTCTTCCTATCCTCATTCCATTCCTACCTTTCCCTCCATTCATTATTTATTCCTCTCTCTCTCTCCAAATCCTTTTCTGACAGTGTTTTTTTTTCATCCAGACGATATAATAGTACATTATTGATTTCTGTCGTAAGCTAGTAAGGTATACGTCTATTAACCGACAGATTTAATAGAGCGTCAATGGAGAGCATCTCATTTGTTGCCGGTAGTGTAAGTGTTCATTTTGAGAGTCTGATACTAACCCTGGCTAGGAGCGAGTGCTGGATTTCTAGCTGTAAATGGAAAATGCCGGCGGGGCTTTTCATTTTCTGGGCCCAGACGTTCCCTTCATGGTGTCAGAGCCCTTGTGTTCACAGAGTTCATGTTTTGCTGTAGGGCCTTCTTTTTTTTTGTATTTTGTTTTATCTCGTAGCTTTAGACTAGCAGGGCTTCAAGTCCCCGGAGGACTCCTGCGTAGCAACAGCAGAGATCAACAAAGTTAGTTTGTTTACGTTGGCTGTGTCCGCATGTTGTCGACTTATACATTTCTCCGTCTCCATTTCCTGCCTCTCCTTGCCCCAGGGGAAGGGAGCCCTCTAATTGGATCTTGTTCTAATTGAGCCTAATACTGGAGCTAACCGGAGCCGAGCCCTTCGGGTAATGAACAGCTGAATCAAAACTAAGCACTAAAAACTTTGACTGTGCGAGTGTGCCTGGGCACGTGCATGTGCATATGTGTGTGTGTGTGTGTGTGTGTGTGTGTGTGTGTGTGTGTGCGTCTGTGTGTGTACGGTGCACTGCAGACAAGTATGCATGTGTGTGAGTGAGGTAAAGAATGAAAGATTGAGAGAGAGGAAAGAGAGTGAGAGTGAGTTGTGTGTTTGCATGTTTGCATCACATTTTGCGTGCACTGAATGAGTTATTGTTGTATTCAACGCTGTATTCCAAGCATGATTACTGCTGGCTTATCATACCAACATCCGATCTTAAACAGGCAACAATTATACTTTACTGTAAGATCCACACACAACCGTTGCTGTGGATCATGTAGAATGTAGGATTGGGTGCTTTCATAATTGTTTTTGTGTCAAATCGTTTTTGTGTCAAATGGTCTTTGTGTCAAAAAGCAAATAGCCAAAACGGCTGTCTTAGTCTCCAATTGCCAATGTAATCAATACTGCTGTTCATAATTGGCACGATTAGGGTGCTGCAGCTGCTGAAGCTATACAGCCATTCAGCACCGGGGATAAACAGCTAAACAAACACAAACAAATCTGCTTTTCTCTATGTCTTTTAACCACGACTAGCACATCCATGCCAGCGGCGGCATAGCTCATCGATCACTGGGCTCCACTTTGCTGTTCTGCTGGATGCTGCTGTGGTCTGGTGGCGGTAGTGATGGTGGCGATGGCAGTTGGCAATTGGTGGTGGTCTAGTGGTGGTTGTGGTGATGGTGTTGTGGTGGTGGGGATATTCTGATGGTGGTTGTGGTCCGGTGGTGTTGTTATGGTGGTGTTTGAGGTGGTGTTGTGGTGGCGGTGGTGGTCTGGTTGTGTTGTGGTGGTGGTGGTGTTGTGGTTGTGGTGGTGGTGGTGTTGTGGTTGTGGTGGTGGTGGTGTTGTGGTGGTGGTGGTGGTGGTGGTGTTGTGGTGGTGTTGTGGTGGTGTTGTGGTGGTGGTGGTCTAGTGGTGCATCCTGGTATCAGTGGGAGTCCAGATGGTGAAGAGGGTGGTGCCAGTGGTGAAGGAGTCTCTCTGCCGGAAAGCCCCTGGAGGGCCAAATTCAAACCACTGCTTGTGCTGTGCTGGCGGTTTCCACCAGGGGGGGTTGGGGATGGTGTGTGTGTGTGTGTGTGAGTGTGTGTGTGTGTGTTTGTGTGTGTGTGTTTGTGGGTGTAGAGGGGGGTGGAGGCGCTACTCTGCTCCAGGTGGGCTGGGCTGCACATACCCCTGGGGCTCTCTGTGATTTCTTAAGAAGGCGTGAGTGTGTGTGTGTGTGTGTGTGTGTGTGTGTGTGTGAGAGTTGGTAAATGTGTGTGTGTGTGTGTGGGGGGGGGGGGGGGGGGGGGGGGTTAATGTGTGTGTGAGGTGTGTGTGTGTGTGTGGGTGGGGGGGATAGACAGTGAATGGTTCCAGAGCAAACAGAGCGTTCCAAAGCTGCTGCCTGAGGGTCATACCCTGAAGGACGTCCCCGATAGAAATGGAAATAGATGAAAGTAAAAAAAAGAAAATGGGTTTCTCTCATATGAAAAACCCCTATGGCTATTTGCCATTTTCTTAGGAAAGGATTGTGAAAACGGAAGCAATATTTTTCATTTTATTAAATCAAAACATGCAATGAGCGAAAGCCGCCCTTTGCGATTGGATGATCGGGCCCCTGTATGTTTATGAGGGGCATGCATGCTTGTGTTCCTGCGTTAGTGTGACTGTGTTTCCTCAGTGAACCCTGCAGCTCTCCCTTGCTTTTGTTGACAGTGTTAAACAAATGGTCAGAATGCCCATTTACTCAAGGGAAACTGGTGCGTGTGTCTCTTGTGAGTGTGTGTGTATGTGTGTTTGTGTGTGTGTACATGTGTGTGTGGTGTGTGTGTTTGTGTGTGTGGTTTCATACATGTATGTGTGTGTGCACGTGTGTTTGTACGAGTGTGTGCATGTTCTAATGTTTGTGTGTGTGTGTGTGTGTGTGTGTGTGTGTGTGTGTGTGCGTACGGGCCACTCCCATGGCCTGCAGCCTCCTCCGGGGGCTACTTGTCAGCTGGTGTCTGCAAGGTGAGAGGCCTGGTGATAATTGAACACTTTTAACAAATGTATTGAAAGAAGGAATCGAAAAACCTGTTAATGAGATTTGACTCCACGGGCGGCGCTCTGGGTTATTATTCTTATAATATTCTTAATCTAATGAGTTACTCAAAGTTTATTTTCAAATGTGTTTCTCCTGCTCACCCCTGTGTGGCTCCTTGTTGCATGTTTGTTTTTGTTGTTTTCCCTCTTTTTTAATAACTTTTTGTTTCCTAGCGGAGAAAATGTGCCAATGAAATCAATGAAGGATACGTCGGGGACGACATTGTAAACACAACGTGTTTCTAGCAAAACAGCAAGTTGAACCCTGGGATACATGCGGGGAACCACGTAGCGGTGAGCTGTAGTACACAGAGATGCACATCTTCATACTGTGGGGTGGTTTGTTTACCTCACACAAAATGGCTCCTGGCCTCGCAGCACAGACCATGAAAATGGCCGCTCCCTGATGTGCCTGCAGCGGTCTGTATAGATTGGAGTTCTCGCGTGGCAGTTATGCTGCTGGGTAATCTCCCCCGCCTTCACCCCGCCTCCCCCCCCCCCCCCCCCGCCTCCCTGTCCCTCTCCCCCCAGGGATGTGTTCTCATTAAGGACAGCGGCCCTGAGGCCCTTCTCCCCACTGCTTCCTGTGGCCAATGACCTGGTTCACATCCTGCGGGCGTGCTGCCAGACTGCTCCTCTGTCTCCCATGTCATTCCCCTACCCAGCAAACCCACCCGAGGTGGTCACATGACTCTGGGCTGACTCCTGACCCTGCCCCCCCCCCCCCCCCCCCCCCGGCCTTCACAGTCCCTCTCCTTCCCCACACACACACACACACATGGACACACTCACCCACACACTCTGTCGGCTAAATGGCCGACAGACTGGCTCACGTGTTCACCCCTTCCCACCCCCTCCCACCTGCAGAAAATGGAGGCAACCTCCTTGAGGCTCAATGTGAGGGAAGACTTCACAGAGCTCAGAGCAGGAACACACCGCGGCAGAGGAAACAGTCCGATCTTAAAGCAGTAAAGAGTCTTTCTGTCCTTTTGGTGGTAAACATGGCCCACTTGCACCTATTTCTGAGCTGCTAAGTGGATGCAGAGTCACAGCTTAAATGGACGGCAGCAGAATGAAAAGCATCGCTGCCATAGCCGTTTGTTGGTGTGTGTGTGTGTGTGTGTCTGTGTGTGGAGTGTGTATGTGTGTGCGGCGAAAGTGTGTATGTGCGTGTGTGCGTAGTAAGTGTGTGTGGGTGTGTGTGCGGAGAAAGTTTGTCTGTGTGCGGAGAAAGTGTGTGTGTGTGTGTGTGTGTGTGTGTGTGTGTGTGTGCGTGTGCGTGTGTGTGTGTTGTGAGGGGTGGGGGGTGGGTCACAATAGCCCCAAGCCCAACTAGAAGCTGGCAGAGAACCTGAAGGGGTGTCACCAGATTGATCTAAGATCCAGACTAAGGGAGTTATTCATTGATCAAGAAAACATTACTCTGGTCTTGCGGCGTTATAGACCTGAATGTGCTCAACAATATCAATACCCCCCATAGTGTATGTATGTATGTATGTGTGTGTGTGTGTGTGTGTGTGTGTGTGTGTGTGTGTGCTTGGGCATGTGCATGTGTGTGAACGGGTAGTGGTTTTCATTTTAAATGAAAGAAATAAGCCAGATGCTACCTTTTTGTTTTGTTGTGCGTTTTGGATGATTGTCCTTCTGATATTGATTCTTCTTCTTTATCTTGGAGGAATATGTGTGTGTGTGGAAAAAAGAGTGACGATGTAATCACAGCAGCCAACAACAAAGGCAAAAATCTAAACAACAACGACAACGACAACAACAACAACAGGGGAACATCTCGAAGGCGATGGGTTTAAGTGGTAAACTGTGGGGTGGCCCTGCATCTCTGATGAGTAGATTGAGATATCAGACCACAGTTTCTCATCACTACCACCCATACTTACGCCCTCAGGCAGGACATTTTTTGTCCTGCTAGTATGCAATTAGATTACACTCAAACACACACACACACACACACACACACACACACGCACAAATACATGCACCTACACACACACAAATACACACACACAGACACACACATACACACACACACACCTGCAGATGGACCCACATACACACACACGGGCACAAACAAACACACATGGGCACACACACGGGCACACACACACACTGCTTACTGCCATACACACAGATGGAGACACAGATGGACACACACACTTTATTCCCCGCCCAAATGCAGCATTCTCCGTTCTCCATAAATGACACTTGCCTCCCCCATATGTGTGAGTTTGTGCAAATACAGAGGCATGTAAACTTACACACATACAAACACACACGCACATACCCTGTAGGTATAAGGTTCCGGTTGGTATATCTCTGTCTCTAAGCCCCGGTTTGATGCCCTAGTCTCGTGGTATCCAACCCCCACTCTTTCTCTGCATGCCCCCGGGCTGTGTGTGTGTGTGTGTGTGTGTGTGTGTATGTGTCTGTCTGTGTGTGCAGCTGTGTGTCTGCAGCTCTGTGTGTGTGTGTGTGTGTGTGTGTGTGTATATGTGTGTGCAGCTGTGTGTGTCTCTGTATGTGTGTGTGTGTGTGTGTGTGTGTGTGTGTGTGTATGTGTCTGTCTGTGTGTGCAGCTGTGTGTCTGCAGCTCTCTGTGTGTGTGTGTGTGTGTATATGTGTGTGCAGCTGTGTGTGTCTCTGTATGTGTGTGTGTGTGTGTGTGTGTGTGTGTGTCGGTATTGTTTTTCCTGCAGTGAGGGTTTTTACCATCGAACATTCATGCACTCGCTAACACGGCTTCAAAAGAAAGCTAGCAGGAGCAGACCAATGAGTAATACCATGCCTGGCTCATTCACGGATGTTCAATTCTCTTCTTTTGTGCATCGAACACAAGCCTTTGCATTGTCCAGCATCCCAGCCATGGCTTTAGTAAAAAAGTCTTTACAAACAACAACTGACTCTCTCAGAAAGGCCTCCAAGAACTAATATCTTCATGTATCACATATATTTACACACTAGCTAACACTATTCAGCCTGTATGCATCATCTTCTGTGTGCGCATGCCTGTATTTGTGTGTGTGTGTGCGTGCGTGTGTGTGTGTGTTTTCTTGAGGAGGATGAAGAGGAGGAAGGGGAGGAAGAGGAGGCGGAGGAGGAGGAGAGACGACAGCGGGCAGCAGGGGCGAACCCGTCAGGCGCTCCGATCGCATCAGGTCTGTCGGTACACATTGGCGCACAGCGAGCATGATGGGATACGCCCCCCCGGGGGGGAGCGACGCAGGGCCAGCTACAAGATGACATACAGACGGAGAGGCAGGCGAAGAAAGAAGGAGGAGAGAACACAAGCTGGCAGATCCAGCCTTTCCAGTGCGACTCTTCTGCGTGGACAATATGCTTGTGCGTGACACGTGTGCAATTAGAAATGGTAATTTCCAGTGCACACACACACACACACACACACACGCACAGACACATGCAAGCGTGTGAGAAAGATCAAACATTGAAAATTACTCTGACACCAGTGGATTTATAAATCTAAATGGGGAATCCAGATATGAACGCAACTACACCAAGTATCATGCAACATAAACAGATGTGGAGACACACACACACACACACACGCACACCCTCACCATACACACATATGCACAAACAAATGTGCCCCTGCCACACACAATACGCAGCCAGCATATTGCACCGATAACCTACATCTCAAACAACAAGACACATATGTTAATGTGCGCAAACGTAGAAGCATGAGGTTCACTAGACGCACGTGATGCATATGCTGCCGTGTGTGAGTAAAGGCATAAGCATGACACGCTCGGGTACATATGTCCGCAGGGCTCTAACAGGAAATAGACACTTCTCTCCATGCCTGTTCTTTAATTGGGCCATTTATTGTTTTGTGGCGGTGTGTTTACTTCGTTAAATTAAAGCGCACTTTAGAAATGCTGCATGTTTCAAGGTTTATGTAAGCTGAATTATGCTTTGAGCCATTAAGTTGCAAATTAGCATATCTCTATGACTGTGGGATATGCCACTTGAAGATGCTTTAACATTTTCACACTAATCAACTTGACTTTAACGCGTTGGGTTTCATTTTGATTTGCTTTCATCACAAATATTGTTTTCCCCTTGGCGGTGTGTGAGCGTGGGTCTGTGTGTGTGTGCGCGTGTGTTTGAGTGTGGGTTCTGTCTACGTATGTGTATGTTTGTGCATATGTTACCCCAAAAATTTGCAAAAACTACACCCAGTGTTTGGGTATTATGTTATTGGAGGAGAGTGTGTGTTTTTTTTAGGGGGGGGGGGGGAATACTTTACAAGGACAAACCGAACAAATGTTGAAATATTCCATATTGGTTTTAGTGTAATTCTTTTCTAATTCTTAGTTTATTCAATTTCATCTCCTTCAGGCTGGTAGGTATGGAAATGAGGTCTGCTTTTTTTCTTCATCTTTGCCTGTGTAAATTGCAGCGATCACCTCAAGCCTTTTGAACAAGATTACCCAGATGGCCTTGCGTGGCGTGCCTGAAGTTTTATTTCCCTCCTTCCCCTCGCTTTTCTCCTCCTTGGCTCCGGGGGGGGGGGGGGGGGGGGGGGGGGGGGTGGAGGGGGGAGATGGGGTGGAGGGGGTAGATGGGGGAGGGGGGGGGCGGGCGGGCGGGTGTGGGGGGGCTGGGAAGCCTCCTGAAGGCCCAGGGCCTGGCCACTAGGTAGCAGCTGTGGCAAGCGGGGATGGGTCTGGGGGTGGGGGTGGTGGTGTTGGTGGAGGGTGGAGGACGGAGGATGGAGGCAGGGTTGGTGTGTGTTTGTTAAATGGGGAGGAAGGTATAGGTGTGTGTGTGTGCATGTGTGTGTGTGTGCGCACACGCGTGTGTGTGGACAGGAGGTTGACAGAGCCTCGTGCAAAAGGGGGCATCGGAGGGCAAAGGTGTTGACGGTAGACCTTTAGGATCAGATTTGAGAGAGAGAGAGAGAGAGAGAGAGAGAGAGAGAGAGAGAGAGAGAGAGAGAGAGTGAGAGAGCACAATGGGAAGGTAGAGTGGTGAGTCGAGTGTGTGGGTGTGTGGGTGTCGTGTGTATGTCATCTGTGTGTGTGTGTGTGTGTGTGTGTGTGTGTGTGTGTAGTGATGGTGGTGGTGGTGCTGATGTAGAAGGTGTGGTGTACCAAATCCAAAGCTGGGAGTGCTATCCAGTGTGACCATTACCCCCTACCTAGCTAGGCTGTCAAGGTGCCCAGAATAAGCCTGGGAGCGCTAGGCGAGTAGCGAGATGTTGTTGAATACCGTGGAGACGAAGGTTGCTGTGATGTGTGTAGGTTGGGTAGGTGGAGTGGGAGACCTAAATAAATGTGTTGAATAAGACGTAGCTATTTAGGAGTATGCATTGGGGCTCCTATGTAACATAGACTGCTGCAGACCGCGAGTCAAATGAGCAATGCTAAATATTTAAATGAGGCAAAGCAAAAACACGACTACCAGTGTCAACGTTTGCAATTTGTGGCCAAATTATTCCCAATGTGTCTAACACCCGTCGGTTGGTCAAGTTTAGACCAAACCAACAGAACGGTCATTTCAAAATTACCTGTTGACGTCAAAAACAGCTGTGTTTTGTTTTCCCCAAAAAAATACGAAATGTCTCGTTTCAGATTTATTTTCAAAACAGATACTCTCATTCCACTAGTTTAAATAGCTCTCTGCCACAACACATAACGAAGCTCATGGGAAATGCAGTCTTTATTCCAGCAAACACTGAACTTCAAAGACTACTTTGCCAAAACTCCTCTTTGGGAGATTTAAATGTTCATATTTGGTGAATCCCCTTGATACAAACACCAGTCTTCTGCCCAGGTGAGCATTGCTGTGAAAATGAGTGTGTGTGTGTGTGTGTGTGTGTGTGTGTGTGTGTTGGGGGAGGGGGGGGGGGGGGAGTTGTCATTGAGTTTCCACTCGCTGTGCCCTGGATGTAATCTGCTGCTGTTTTTTTCTTTCCTGCCCTGAGGAAGAATATAATTTTAATACATTAAGGTGGTGGGGAGATATGGAATTATGCAGAGTTAAAGTGTTCACCTGTTTATTATTCCGACACGCGACAGACCCCCACATTCCCCCTCCCATCTTTATCCCTCCCCTTCCTCTACCAAACTAATCTCCAAAAGAACATACCCCAACTCCCCGATCGCTGATCCTGCCCCTAAGGCCTGCGGATCGGCAGGTGATCCTCACCTGTGATAAGTTGTGGTGGAGATGTTGCAGCAACAGACGAAGAGCCCGTATCGTTAAATAACACAGTCACTTGAAACAATGTCAGAGGGCTTCAAAATAAAAGGCAGAGGCATACTCCTAGTTTATCTTCTTCTATACTGAAAAATGCTCACAAGATCTATCCATAGTGCCATTCGTCACTGATCTTACCGTCAGATATATATAAATGTATGTATGAATATATAAATCAATTCGCCTCGTCACATTGTCAGGAAACAAAGGACCTCAAGTCAATAAGGCTGAGATTGTTTCCATCTTTAAGTTCATAAAAGCCGTAGTGAAGTAAGAATATTATAATATGTGATTTACTAGCGGCAAGCACTTTTTGAATGTGTTGCCAAGCAGTCAACGGTAGGCTGTCAGTGTTTGTTTTGTAACTACCTTCATCTGTTTGTTTTGTTAAGGCTTTGCCCTCCATCATAATGAATCATTTTTTTTCATCTTGTTCTTATTTATTCCCGTGGCCGGAGGTGGAATGTGGTGGTTGATGAGGGGCTGAAATGAACCGAGCCTTAGCCGTAGCCCGGGGGGGCTAGCGCATATCTTAGCATAAGTGATGGCCGACCTGAGGGCTTGAGCCTGACTGAGAGCGCCCTCCGGACACCAACTCTGACAGATCATGTATTTATAGGTCTGTTGAAAGACCTCTATTGTGTCCCACATCGCCCCGGAGCACGTCTGTCCTCTGTATTATAATAAAGCTCCTGGCCTTAGCATGATGATGGATGGCTGGCCCTCCAATGGCAAACTCCAGAATCATTAGAGCGTTCCCCTGCATGCCGGTCTGCCCATTGGATGGCTGAGGGAGCCAGGGAGGGGGTCTGGCTGCCACGGAGGAGACACTGTTCGGTATGGGCCTTTTAATCAGCACCAGGTATTATGGAGAGAAAGAGAGAGAGAGAGAGAGAGAGAGAGAGACAGAGCGAGGAGAACATATAGACAGAACTAAGTAAACGGGGTGGGGTTTCAAATTTTGTTTTGTCTGCAGTTTTGCCAACGGATACGTTTGCAATTATCTTCCTGGCTTAAAACGGCCTGCAGGTTTTTTTTTTTCTTCCATACAGCACCTCCAGCTTTATGGAAAGGCTTAGTGGTCAGACACAAACACTGCAGTGAGGATTCCGGCACATTTGAATTTCTTCCCATTCATCCGACATACACTTTGTTGTGTTATGTAGGATAGATGTAATGTTTGAGATGTAGATGAGAGAGTAGGCTATGCTAGACATGCATATTGAACAGACTTGTGTGTTCAAAACACACACACACACACACAGACACATTACGCACACACACAACACACACAGCCAACCAACACAACCAATCTTGTTTAGATATGCGCTGCATCCCACGCCACTGTTCGGCTTGTCCGCGCCTTGAGCCTGCCGCGATGAGTGGCGTTTGAGCCGTTTCCCCAATCTCATGTTGTACTGTTACCTCTGGAGGAGAATATAAATGATTCCCTCTCAGTTTACAGTGGTGCGCCAAGGGTGCCCCAAGGAACCGTAGTCCAGTCTAAAATTCTCCACTGCAAGCTCACTATAACTCAAGGCCAGGCCTGATAAATAAACAATGAAAAACCTCTGCCTAGTCCGAGGCACAATACCGCAGATCATCCACTTGGAGCGCTGTCATGCGTTCAGGTGGCTGGTCAGTATGATCAGGTATGATGTATGGCTCCCTTAACATGCATCCACAAAGTCAGAGTCCCAGGTTGAGTAGACCTAGTACTGGTGGGGGGTCGGGGATGGGGGGTTATATAAACTGCTCAAAAAAATAAAGGGAACACTTAAACAACACAATGTAACTCCAAGTCAATCACACTTCTGTGAAATCAAACTGTCCACTTAGGAAGCAACACTGATTGACAATAAATGTCACATGCTGTTGTGCAAATGGAATAGACAACAGGTGGAAATTATAGGCAATTAGCAAGACACCCCCAATAAAGGAGTGGTTCTGCAGGTGGTGACCACAGACCACTTCTCAGTTCCTATGCTTCATGGCTGATGTTTTGGTCACTTTTGAATGCTGGCGGTGCTTTCACTCTAGTGGTAGCATGAGACGGAGTCTACAACCCACACAAGTGGCTCAGGTAGTGGAGCTCATCCAGGATGGCACATCAATGCGAGCTGTGGCAAGAAGGTTTGCTGTGTCTGTCAGCGTAGTGTCCAGAGCATGGAGGCGCTACCAGGAGACAGGCCAGTACATCAGGAGACGTGGAGGAGGCCGTAGGAGGGCAACAACCCAGCAGCAGGACCGCTACCTCCGCCTTTGTGCAAGGAGGAGCAGGAGGAGCACTGCCAGAGCCCTGCAAAATGACCTCCAGTAGGCCACAAATGTGCATGTGTCTGCTCAAACGGTCAGAAACGGACTCCATGAGGGTGGTATGAGGGCCCGACGTCCACAGGTGGGGATTGTGCTTACAGCCCAACACCGTGCAGGACGTTTGGCATTTGCCAGAGAACACCAAGATTGGCAAATTCGCCACTGGCGCCCTGTGCTCTTCACAGATGAAAGCAGGTTCACACTGAGCACATGTGACAGACGTGACAGAGTCTGGAGACGCCGTGGAGAACGTTCTGCTGCCTGCAACATCCTCCAGCATGACCGGTTTGGCGGTGGGTCAGTCATGGTGTGGGGTGGCATTTCTTTGGGTGGCCGCACAGCCCTCCATGTGCTCGCCAGAGGTAGCCTGACTGCCATTAGGTACCGAGATGAGATCCTCAGACCCCTTGTGAGACCATATGCTGGTGCGGTTGGCCCTGGGTTCCTCCTAATGCAAGACAATGTTAGACCTCATGTGGCTGGAGTGTGTCAGCAGTTCCTGCAAGAGGAAGGCATTGATGCTATGGACTGGCCCGCCCGTTCCCCAGACCTGAATCCAATTGAGCACATCTGGGACATCATGTCTCGCTCCATCCACCAACGCCACGTTGCACCACAGACTGTCCAGGAGTTGGCGGATGCTTTAGTCAAGGTCTGGGAGGAGATCCCTCAGGAGACCATCCGCCACCTCATCAGGAGCATGCCCAGGCGTTGTAGGGAGGTCATACAGGCACGTGGAGGCCCCACACACTACTGAGCCTAATTTTGACTTGTTTTAAGGACATTACATCAAGGTTGGATCAGCCTGTAGTGTGGTTTTCCACTTAAATTTTGAGTGTGACTCCAAATCCAGACCTCCATGGGTTGATAAATTTGATTTCCATTGATAATTGTTGTGTGATTTTGTTGTCAGCACATTCAACTATGTAAAGAAAAATGTTTTTAATAAGATTATTTCATTCATTCAGATCTAGGATGTGTTATTTTAGTGTTCCCTTTATTTTTTTGAGCAGTGTACATTCACTGCTCAATATGTGAGCAGTACAGTGCAAACTGCAAACTCATTTTCAACAGAATCGAAGGTGATTTTAATATAGAAGTTTGAGCCAGAAGCTAAACATAAGCACATTCACTTGGACGGTTTTTAAATTTTTATTAAAGGCCTAGGCCCTTTATCGTATATTTTTGGAATATCTTTGTTATATTTGAATGCCAAGTCTCAGAACTAGCTAAGGGCTAATTCTCAAAACAAGATTGACTATCAAAATGAAAATCCCATTGAGGTAGAGATACTGTTAACGGCTATAGATAATCAACTGTCGAGACCCTGTATTCTAAGAAGCAACTCCAACATCCACTGTATTTATAGTATTGCACCATATTATACCACTATATTGATTATATTATACATATTATTATACTATAAGAAGGGATTCTGTTCTGCTCTTTGAATTTTTTAACTCAGCAGTACCTCCACTTATTTTCTTTTGCTGGGAGGGAATTTTACTTTCAGCTACATTTGAATATCTATTACACAGGGGTTCAACCAGCCTGAGTAATATTTTCCAAAGGATTATGTCCGTTGTAAAACATGTAAGTTCTAAAAGACTACACACCCAGACCAGTTAATCAATCATACCAACTAAAATCTCCCGTAGAAATAATGACCAGGAATTCTGTGTTGCCATTATATTGTAATAAAGATATTTATGAGGCTTCAATCTCCACCCTCGCTATGAGATATTTTTTGAACATTTGAAATCAGCTCCCCAGGCTGAAAGAGAGAGAGACCGAGAGAGAGAAAGATGCCCAACGGCCTCACCAGGGCAAGAGAGAGACAGAGAGAGAGAAGATGGTTAATAAAGTGGGAATGATGTGAGTGTTTTGTTTCTTTTTTCTTTTCTTTTTTGCTAAGGGTTACATTTATAATTACCTTGCTGGCATAAAATGCCCGACAGGCGTCATCGAGTCGAAGGTAAGACGCGTCTGCATTACAGGTCCTGTTTGACACACAGTAGAGACAGAAGCAAGAGAGAGCGAGAGAAGAATGGAGACTTAAAGTCACTTGCCCATTATTTATTTTTTGTATTTCAACCTGGTTGTCATAAGACGGTGAGTAGTGTTAGGGGGGACCCCCGGGGGCCCCTAGGGGCCGACGACGTTGACGATGGCAGGGGAGGCGAGGTGAACGACTCCAGCCAGTCACTGACCTTCATGAGTGTGTGATGAGCAAGCAGAGCCCTCCGCCCCAGGGCGGTGTGAGGAGGAAGAGGAGGTGGAGGAGAGGAAGGAGAAAGACATCGTCTTCATCTCTCAATGGCTCCAGTGGAAGCTTGTGGTTGTGGTGGAAATAACCACCACCAGACACATACATGATAGAGTTAGCTTAAAAACATAGTGCCTCTCCACCCCCCCCCCCCCCCCCCCCCCCCCCCCATCTGTCACAGTTTCTTGATGATTTTTTTTAATTATTGGGACAGGTCGTGTCCTGAGAGACAAACACTCCTCGAATCCTTCATAACGCAGCCTGGAGGTGGTCCCCTCATAGCCATCATCGCCCAAAGGGGCCAAAAGTGACCTTTCTGTTACATGTTGGCCTAGATGTTGGCTTAATGTTACCACCTCAGTAACACTAGGAGAGATGCTAAATCAAGACAAAAGTTTGATAGAACAATCTGTATACTGGTATGGCTGTAAAATAATGGTTATGACCTGTCAAATGTTACGACTGCTTCCACTAATGCAATCCCTAGCTCTTAGACCTCTTCTTCTACTAATTACAGTGGATTTAATCGACTAGACTACTTACCAATCAGCTGTCAGTAACCTAGCAACAGTGGGTCAGTTGATTTTCAGCTGTGTTGCCTTATCTTGAGTGAGACAAACAAGCATAATTAGCTCTCTAAATAAACTCTTTGTACTGCTTGATAATAATATCATAATAAAGCTTGACTCTGGCCAGTGCAAAACATAACCTGATGACCTAACACTGTACATTGGGTTTATTTTGGGGGTTGAAAGCTATCGTTTGGTTTTCTGGTAATATCAGATCGAGAGACTGATAAATCAACGGATAATTAATTACAAGTTAATTACACAAAGTTAATAAGATGTACTGTACATCACCATAGTCACAATGGGCAATTTAAATTGTATACCTGTTTATTTTGTGGATACTCTTTATTTAAATGTATATTTGCTGCACTTTTTATGTGATTCTTGTTCTGCATTTCTGCATATTCTCAAAATAATAAATGTAATAATAAACTATATTGACAAGGTAAGGCTAAGGGTTGGGGCTAATTGTCGCATCAAATAATGGTGAACATTAATCCACAGCCAACCTGTAGACATCCTTGAGCAAGATGCCTAACCCCTATCTGCTCCTTAATGCCATGTATCTGAATCGCTTTGGTAAGTCGCTTTGGATGCAAGCCTGTGTGACTAAAAAGTACGAAATTAAATGGTGAGTCAATCACACCGGTTTACCAAATCTTGTGACAAAAAGCCCTACGGTACAATACCCCCTAGAGGCCTAGAGCACATTCAATGTAGCCTGAAGCCAATGCCTGCATTCGGAATGTATTAGCTCTACACACACACTACCATCATCTCTTGACGCATAGCTGAGTGTGTGTGTGTGTGTGTGTGTGTGTGTGTGTGTGTGTGTGTGCACGCGTGCAAGACTCTCGGCCATACCTCTCTAGCCTACGACAATAATAACCGTCAGTCAAAGAGGGAAAAGAAAGAAATCTGGGCCAGGGAAAGCTGAAAGGGATGAGACGCGCAGCATCAAGCCACAGAAGAAGAAGAAAGTGGAGATTGTGCCGTGAGGGCTGGTGAGACAAGACGACACGGCTCCTCAGCGTGGGACTTCACTTTGTGTCGGCTGCCCTGCAGGCGATGTGTGTGTGTGAGCACAACTGACAGGACTTTGCGTGGAGAAGTCTGTTTTATTCAATATAACTAAGTAAAGAATCAGGCCCCCCTCTAAACCCACCCCGAGAGTCACTTCAGTGAACCCCCCAAGGTGCTACATACTGCCTTGGTGTGAGGGGTGTGTGTGTGTGTGTTTGTGTGTGTGTGTGTGTGTGTGTGTGTGTGTGTGTGTGTGTGTGTGTGTGTGTGTGTGTGTGTGTGTGTGTGTGTGTGGTGGGGGGGGGGGGGGGTCCTTTTACCTTTGAATGTAGAGAGGGATTGTAGTAAAGCACTACATTATGTATGATTCACTGTTAAGACTCTCCCCCTTGCCATGAGCATTCATCATTCAAATGAAAAAATAGGGATTGATCAAGTGAACGGCACTGCAAGAACAAACCCTAAATAATGATTATATTGTACTCTTATTATTCTATCCCAAGTTAAAAGAATGATCAGTGATATATTTTGGAGATGCTTTCCTACATTGCAGCAAATGAAATGAAGAAAATAAAAATAAAACAACCACAAGAAACAGGGAGCCACAATAAACAACATGAGTTGAAGGTTTACTTCACATTTTTTGTGTGTGCTACATTCCTCTTTACTCAAATCTAGGGAGCGTAGTTTGGTCAGTCATATTAGAAATACTTAAAATCCAACTTCATATCAACATGTGCCAAAAGTAAAAGTGTTCTTAGTATGAATAGTATACAATAAGGTTCAACCTGTTATGTTATATTGAGGCAAGAGTTTTGCATTAAAAAGTTTCAATGTAAAAAAAAAATGAAAAGAAAACACACATACGATGACATATAGCATTTACAGGTCATTACTTAGTTTATCCAATCAATTGATCCCTAGGGTTGTTCAAAGTCTTATGCGGGTCATGTTCCCTTGAAATTGTGTGACATAATAATTTATTAAATTATTTTATTTACCAAGTATAGACTGGTCTATGACATACATTTTGCTGATACTAATGTGAAATATATTTATAACATAATCAAATAAAATAACCTTTATTTAAGTAAAACCAAATCCTTGGTATTGCTGCCTTAATATTAAATATCATTTTTTTAAGTCACAAAACAGAACATTAAAAGAGTTTATATTCTATGCTTATAAAAAAAATAAAGTTTATGAAATGGCATGATACCATAATATGAGCAACATATTTTAATTAACTTTTTAGCAGTAAGGACATTAACAGACTGGGCCAATATGCCTGAAAGCAGAGAAAACATAATAGCTGTTAGCCTTGGCTATGCAACAGACTACATCAGCAATCAAACCCTAGTCACTTTATATATGGGGAAAACATAAATCATAAAAAACCTAATGTAGGTTCAAAGTTTTAAAACAAACTATATTTGGGGATCCAGCTTAATACAAATCCTTTTTTTTCAATGGTTTTTAAAGTGGGCTAGACAATCAAACATGTCCTTGAGTTCTCGAACATCTCGTTTCTTCTTTTGGCAAAAAAACAAAATGCAGTTGCACCTTTTTTAGATGGTTCTCAAGAATGAGAAACGGAAAAACAAACAAAAAACACCAACAACGAAAAACAAAACAAACAAAAGAACAGAGTCCTTACAGCTCTGCTGAGTTGTTTGTTTGGGGGGTGGGGAAGGGGCGGGGCTGGGGGGCTGCCACAGAAAAGTCTAGTGCCTCCTGGCGGCCGGGAGGTTCCCTCTAGTCCAGCTGCTCCTGTTTTATCCTGTTTGAATTGGGGGTCCGCTGACCCGTCCTCCTCAGTTCCCTCCTGAGCACATACTCGCTGAACTGGGATGAGTCCACGCCGCCGCCGCAGGAGCCCACAATCTCGAAGCCACGCTGCTGGAGGCGCTCTAGCACCTGGGGGCGAGAGACACCAGCGATATACCGAAGAGAGGAGAGAGAGAGAGAGAGAGAGAGAGAGAGAGAGAGAGGAGAGAGAGAGAGAGAGAGGAGAGAGAGAGAGGTGAGAGAGAGAGAGAGGGGGGGGGGGGGGAGGGGGACATGGCAATGAGCTCCTGGGATAACAGACAGCAGACGAGATTTATCGTACAAACCACAAACTGAATGTACAAATGCTTCCCCACCCCCCCAATCAACCCATGACCAGAACGCAGTGTGCGCCCTGATATTCCTGCTGATGCTGGCAGGCCCTGCTGCCTTATCCCCCCACAACCATAGCGACCCATGGGGTCAAGAAACACAAGGGCACACCCTGAGCGTATTACATTCAGCACGGAACCTCATTACATATGTAGAGCGTGTGGATCGAGGAGAAGGTTTAATTAGGTGTACCATAGGTGATTACCATAGGAATGCCAGGCAGCAACATATGGTCTCTTACAAGCGTTTAGATGAGAAGAATGCACAACAGAGGGATTTATTGGCCAAGAATTGGATTTGCAACACATTTCGCCCTGTGCCGTATTCCCATTGTCTTGTATGGCGTGTGCGTGCGTACGCATACATGCATATTATGTTGTGTATGTAGCCGACGTTCCCGATCCCAGAGCCTTGCAGACATCTACAGACGTGTCCAGGATCACATTCCATCGAAGAGGCCCCAGGGGTAGCTGGGGCTTTCTCTGTGCCACTTGGCCTAGCATGGGCTGCTAACCTCCCCCCTCCCTCCCCCCCCTGCCTCCATTTCTACCCAAGCCCCAGGCACAACCCTTCGCCAAAACTACAAAGGTCCCCCACCCTGCCGCTCTCCCCTCCCCCTCCAACTGCTGGCAGCCCTCTCTCCCCCCCTCCTGAAAAAGAAACCCTGCCTTGCTTCCATTACCCGCAGATACAGCCTCCACCGCCGGCGTGCTTTAATAACCAAACAGGATTATGGGCCCCGCCTGGGGACAACCCTGCCAGCGAGTGTGCTCCATCTCTGTTTCACTCTCTCTCTCTCTCTCTCTCTCACTCTCTTTCACTCCCTCCCTCTGTTTCTCTCTTTCACTCCCTCCCTCCCTCCCTCCCTCCCTCCCTCCCTTTCTCTTTCACTCCCTCCCTCCCTGTGTCCCTCTCTTTTGCTCTCTCTCTCTCTCTCTGTTTCTCCAAGACTTGCATACTCCACGAAGGAGGGCTTGTTCTTGTGTGCGTGTGCGTATGTTCGACGTTCGATGGTAGTCAGAGATCTTACTTCCTCCAGTCCAAATCATGGCCCAGACATCTTTTTTTCCCCCCAACACTGCTCCTCTGCAGTTGTTTACGTGTTGGTGTTATGTTCCGTCTAGAATACATGACTGTAACAGGAATCAACAAAAAATAACCAAACCCAATACAGGACAAGGACGCTATGCCGGGACAGTGTTTCAAGCGGTCTGTCTATGTGGGGCTGAAGAGCTGCCCAGTGGGGTGCTTGCTCTAAACACCAGTTCCATGCTGTTCCAGTCAGACCGAGGGATCTTGGCATTAATGACGGTTTGCTAAAGCCATGTTTGGATGTGCTCAAAGATCACAGTCGTTCCTGCCAGGCATTATCATGCGCGATAAGACAAGATAACCTACTGTACATCCCTATCATGGCTTCAGATTGAACGAAAACCAAACGAAGAGATGTTCACCGAAGATAAGGCAATTGTCTGCCTACCTGCTGGGAGAAATTTGTCCTCCTCCCAATCATCTGTCATTGATACCCACACTGAATTAGAAATACAACGCATCAGAGGCACAGTCGGGTACTCTCCTGCTTAGGTTTTGTACTTGTACTAGGCCTACTCTTTACCTTCAACTTTCCCTTTCGCTTTTGGATACAGACATACTGTCCTATTCATCTTTCAAGCACACCGCCGGCTGAAAGTGAAAACATTACAGAAGCACGACCACTGGAAAGGAGAGCCCGCCGCGAATGGAGCTGTGGTCCAGACCTGAGCCCAGACGCTCCTGACCCCATTACCTGCACAGAGTTGAGGTGGCAGTAGCCGTTGAGCGGGAAGCGGATGACGTGCGTGGAGTCGTGGTTCCAGCCGGCGTTGACCGAGTTGCACATGACGTCGCCGATCTCGGGGAAGACGTCCTCGATGAGGGCCTTGTCGCCGCTCAGCGTGATGCGCTCGCCCAGGTCGGGCGCCACGCGCACCACCAGACACTCGCAGGGGCGCGACACGCGGCTCAGCTCGCGATCCTGCCGCCAGCGCTCCAGCTCGGACAGCATGGGCTGCAGCTGGAAGTAGCGCGCCTCCTCGTACAGCAAGCTGTAGTCCTATCAGGGGAGGAGGGGGGCGGGACACAGAGAGAGTGAGGACGGCTTATTGGTCGTTCTCGAGTCACAGGGTTGTCAGTCACATTGTCTGTCAATGTAAACGTTTGTGCTTGATTTGGATGTTCTTTGGGGGTTCTGTTTTAGGCCGTACGATTCACTCATTTTCATGCATCAATATTTTGCACAACTCAATTTAAGAAAATGCACGAAAATGTTGATGATCTCTTTTTTGGTGTGTGTGTGTGGGGGGGGGGGGGTCATTTAGATGAGTGTGTTTTTCCAAAGGATTGATGCTGAGCGCACGGGTCCCCTTCTAACATGGGGCTGAAGTGTGTGTGAGGCTGGCGTGGTATAATGGGCCTATAAATAGATGGCCTGCGGGTGCAGGAGCGTCGCTTCTCAGAACGCTGAATGGGGTTTTTAGGTTGAAAGTTCTCCCAGTCTGTCTGCCAACATGTGTTCAGTTCCAGTTTCACTGATCTTAATAACTACACCGATTTTAAATGGAACAAAAAGTTCATGCAATGAGGAAATTAGTTTCAATCAGGGTGCAGTGTACCCCCCCCCCCCCCCCCCCCCCCCCCCCCCCCACACACACACACACACACACACAGTTCAGAATCAGCAACCGCATGTTAGGCTTGTCTCACAGTCTAATGAAGACTGGAATGGCAGCATGATTTTCTTCAACTAGTACATACTTTAGTATCGTCCATCTTTTAAATACTGCTTCAAAATCCATTAGCTATGTAAAATGGTTTCTACGTGTTTGACATACTAAGCTACTCCATACGTTATTATACTTTTAACAACTGTACATGCAAAAAAGGTTTGCACACACACACACACACACATAGACAAACATAACCTTGCAGAATTGCCTGCACAGTTGCAATGTTTACCGTGTAGTTGTTTAAGCTCACACACACACACACACACACACACACACACACACACACACAAAAACACAGCATTCATGAGCATGCAATAAGCTCCAGCAGAGAGAGCATACAGCAGAGGCACTGAAGAAGCCGAGTGGGGCACAGGAGATGCGGCGTGACGTGCAACACAGGGCTGTGTGTGTGGAGCGCCCCGCAGCCCGCTCTCACACACCCTCAGCACTGCAGGCCCTGAGCATCACACCAGCCTCTAATTCTTCTCCCTTTCCTCTCTTTTTCCCAGTCTTAACACATTTGAATGTTGCCCTCGACATGAACCTCTTGTGTGCGTATGTGTACTGTGTATCTGCCTTTGTCTCTTTTTTGTGCGTGTGTGTTTTTGCTTATTCTAGCTGACATACTTTATTCCCCCGGATTGACTCACAGCTGTCCCCCGGACAGCCAATCAGATATCGGGGAGTGTTTTTTTTTATCCATGGGCCTGTTTGGTAATTGCGGTCCTAAATGAAACATAGGCCTACACAGTTCACAAACACACACACAGACACAGACACACACAGACAAATTCACACACACACACACACACACACACACACACACAAACACACGCATAAACACAGACAAATGTGTGACATGTGTTTAGAATCACCCACAGATTCTCAAACTGAACTACAGTAAGGAAGCTCCAGCACACGCACACTTCCTTAATATTTATTTGCTCTCAAGGCAACACTGGATATGTTTTGTTTGTGTGGTGCTTTTGTTTTTCAGTCTATATCTTGATGGATCTTTCCCTCAACAGCTGAAAGACTCCACCACCAACCATATGAAAAAAACATACACTTCACATTTACCAGTAATGGTGCACGATTCCAAACAGCCTAATTATTTTGCCTCGGGCATGGTAACACTTATTTATATATTTATGTTATTTTATGTTTGCGCCAATTCGAAAAGGGGCCCCAGACGGACTAGGGCATATTCCCTCGCTGTGGGGAAGTTCTTTGTGTGTACTGAGAGTGGTAGGAAATGCTGACTGCCTGACGGGACCTTCCACTCACTTTGAAGTCGTCTGGGATGAGGAGCTTGGACGTCCGGAGGAAGTTGAGGATGTAGCGGAACATGTGTCCATCCCTGTCAATGAAGTAGTGCTGCTTCAGGCTATCCAGCACTATGGGCTCCGTGCCATCGAAGAGACGGCCGATTCTGCCCACAGAGAGGGAGAGAGAGGGTGGGAGCGAGAGAGTTGGAGAGAGAGAGAGAGAGAGAGAGAGAGAGAGAGAGAGAGAGAGAGAGAGAGAGAGAGAGAGAGAGAGAGAGAGAGAGAGAGAGAGAGAGAGAGAGAGAGAGAGAGAGAGAGAGAGAGAGAGAAGGGGAGAGAGAGAGGGATGGATTAGGGATGGACAGAGAGGGTATGGTGTGACGGAAATGGGTGTGGCGGGGTTGAGGGGAGAGATTAGGCTGTGACACAAGCAGTCTGAAGTTTGGCATCACTGTATAATTTAATTGGCTAATTATGAGCATCATCAAAACTTCTGTTTACTGTAAACGGTGTGCTAGAGAGAGAGAGAGAGAGAGAGAGAGAGAGAGAGAGGAGAGAGAGAGAGAGAGAGAGAGAGAGAGAGAGAGAGAGAGAGAGAGAGAGAGAGAGAGAGAGAGAGAGAGAGAGAGAGAGAGAGAGAGAGAGATGGGGGGCATAGAGAGAGAGACAGGGAGGGAAGAACCAATACAGAATCCTGACACTATTAAGTTTCGGTGGCATCAGGTGTGCTCACGCATGCAGCCATTGGTGTAGTCACAAACTAAGAAAGCACAAATGATAGCGTGAATAACGAAAGGAGGAAAGAAAGAAAGAAAGAAAGAAAGAAAGAAAGAAAGAAGAAAGAAAGAAAGAAAGAAAGAAAGAAAGAAAGAAAGAAAGAAAGAAAGAAAGAAAGAAAATGCGCCGCATAGAAAGAAAGACAGAGCGGAAAGAAAAAGCGGAAGAAGAACAGATGAAAGAGGGGGGTGGAGGTTGGGCCCAGCTGGTGGAGCGGTGCCTGGGGCGGGGTGCCACCCTGAGGCCATGGCCCAGGGCGACAGCACCACCCTCCCCCCAGCCTCCAGATGGCCCCCTGCCCCTTGGCCCTATGCTGCTGCTGTGACATCTGTCACAACCACTGAGTTGCTTTTGTCTGCGTGCTGAATGTTGGACTTGAAGCCACCACATATTGTTTACTGCTCAAAATAACTGTGGGCTTCAAACTACAACAGGAGCCATTTTGTGTTCATTGTCAGATAAAAAAATAAATAAATGTCTTCTCTTAAATTGGTTGAATTAACATGCAAGTACAGGTAATATTTGCCATGTCCACAAGCCAAAGTTAATTCAAATCCGACTTCAGCAGAATCAACGTCTGACATTCAAAATCACTATATGCACAAACACAGGGAACCAACCTGGACACAAACATTCTACTATCCACCCTGAACTCACGCACACCGTTGCTCATCAGCTACTTTGTAAAAACACATCATTCAATCAGTTCAACCAGACAGATAAGGGCGGACCAGTATCAACATCATCACACTCACCACAACCATCATCACCACCACTATCATCATCAACATCACCTCCTTCATCATCACAATCATCACCCTCTTCACCACCACCATCTATCATCGCTCACCTGGACTCTGGGTATTTGGTGAGCGTGGCCAGGCTGCTGGTGTACATGTGCCCACCCACGTCGATGTGCACAGGGGCGTTGGACTTGGTGAGCTGGGCGGGTGCGGGGATGCCCTGGTTGCTGAGGGGAGACGCCGGCGACCGGGTGATCATCGGCCGGGACATGCTGGAGCGGTTATCCTGTGAGGGGGGGAAAACCAATGGTATCACTACAGCTAGCATGCTATGCTGCTTTAGTCTAGAATATGACTTGTACGTGAATAGCAACCGGACTAGCACTATATGCTATCTATTGCTAGTCGGATATGAGTTGTTTATGAATAGCAACTGCACTAGCACTATATGCTAAAATGCTCATCCAGTTGCCAGTCATTTACAATGGAATCCATTAGCAGGGCATTCCACTGCTCAAAGTGTAAAGAAAAGGCTGTATCTGAGAATGGAGTTGATGGGAGACACCATGGAGGCCCTCCACGGACTTTAATGCAACCAGGGTTGCAAACTGACTGTCAATTTGTCTCTGCAAGTGAACAGCAGCCTGACCTTGACCTGAATGCGTTGCCACAATCCACACACCATTCATACCTGTGGGCAATAATCTCCAAAGCTAAATTAATTTGGTGCATCAATCTCACAGTCATTATAAATGAGCAATCAAGTCTTGATTTGAATAATGTAATAGGATTCTGTGGGATTGTCTGCGCTAACCTAAAAAACACAATTAGTAGACAATCTCAGCGAAAGCCTCCAGAACAACTGGTCTTTTTTTTCCCCAAGCAAAGACCCAAGTTTTGAACTCTAAGTAAATGATTAAGCCTATTCGTAAATTGCTTTCTTGTTTGCAGTATAACACTTTTGTGCAGTTGTTATTAAGAGCTCTGTATTCTACACACGTTTTGTATAACAAAAAACAAAAAACAACAAGACAATTAACAGTTTGCTACTTACAGTTAACAAAGGCATTTACATGTTTTGGTTAATTATGGCAACACCGGTGGCCAATTACGATTAATGCAATATCCCGCTGTTTGAAACAACAATTTAAAACGTATACTTAAAGTGGCTGGTCGACTGCTAGGCTTCAGTCACCCACTTGTTCAGACAACATCGGACCTTTACGCATTTTTACCTGCGCTGGCATTACTGTGGTCGGAGAGGAAGACACGGAATGATCATTTTGCTTCAAAGACGCTGCAGGTATTGGATCTCCTCTAAGTGCGAACATAAGCGAGGGGTCCCTGCACTCCGGCGCTCGGATCGGGAGTCGTTTAAGAGACGCGTGCATGGACTCGGAATCCAAAGAACTGATTGGACGCGGTCGCTTTCTCGTTTTGTGATGCGTTAAGTCCATGATATCCGTTTCGTCCATTACAGCAGCACACGACTACACAAGTTATTAGAAGATAGAAAGGATGTTCAAGTTCCACACCTGCCAAATCTGGAGGGGTGTGGAGGAAGGAGATAAAAGGGGGGTTAGCTTGCAGCACCCAGAGAAGACGCGGTTTCCGTGGCAGTCAGGCAGAGCGGATTCTGTTCAATGGCTGGGAGAAGTCAAACCCCCCCAACAACATTAAGCATCGCTGCGCCCCGGGCTCTTCAGGGCGTTCGCTGTTTCAGCGGCAGGTATAGGCTGCGTTTGGGGGCATTGTCGGAATATTTTAATATGTGTGCCTCTTATTTAACATGATGGGGTTTTCAACAAAAAGTATTTAAAAGTCGCGTCTTGGCGTATATTTTGTCCTGGCCCCTGCTACCCTTTTGAGGCTGTTATTCCAGGGCATCGTCACACGTGTGGTGTTCAGATCTATTGTTCGTCTTTATGGAAGGCAGTCGTGTTCTCAACGGTCCCATTCAGCAGAAAGATCAATGTCGATAAAAGGTGATAAAATAGATACCACAAAATAGTTACCACAGTAACTATTTTAAATAGTTACCACAGTAACTATTTTATCACCATGGCTACAAAAACACCCTAATTGGTTGGGCGACTCAGGACTCAGACTAACAGCCATTAACACTTTTACTGAACACAGAAAAAAACCTCACTATTCACTATTTCACGCACGATTAAAATAAACGTGAGTTAAGTGATTGCCTCCAAGTAGAGTCATATAGGCCAAGGCCTATAGGAGTCACCCACAAACTTCAACCTTGCTGTAAAAAAGTCAGCCTATTGCAATTAATGCTCTACATGGCTACATGCGATTTTTCATATTATTCCTCTAAAGAGAACAAACTCTATACATCAGTCATTAAATATCCAACTATAAAGCTCTCTCCCCCCCCCCCCCCCCCCCCCCCCCCCCCCCTCCCCGCCCACACACACACACACACACACACACACAAACATCGCAAATAACATCAAGGAGACCCAGACTGGACCACCGGGCGTGTATACCTGTCTGTCAGGGTCTGGTTGAAACTCTAGTCACATCACTACCTCTCCACTTCAGGCGTGTTATTTTTTTTTATTCCCCTTAGAACATGCAGCAGAGTCTCCTCCCGCACATCTTTTTCAATAACATTTCATATTTGAAATTAATTAGTTCAACCACTGGCCTTAAAACATCCATCCATGTCTTCCTCGCAGTTGGCAAACTGGAGTTTCACACCTTGAGATACCCAATTAGCAATTAAGCCTGCCTTTGAGTGTGGGCCTCCCCGTGTACCGTGTGATCCTGGTCTGATTTGCATGCCGTTTGTGCACACGCTGATAAGCGAAAGGCAGCAGCCATGCATAGTTAAAAAAAAAAAAATCCAACTCCAGAATCCCTTTTGCAGAAGGCAAAGGAGCCTGCGGTGCAAACGAAGGAGTGTGAGAGAGAGAAGGAGAAATGAGGAGAGCGAGAAATAGAGAGGAGAGAGAGAAATCACATGGCTGCTCTTCAAAAGGGGACCTGTGTAAGGCAGCCGGGAAAATGCGTGGGATCACACTCAAAATGCAGGTAATTTGTTCCCTGACTAATTTGTGGAGATGGTGGTTGTGTGGTGTGTGTGTGTGTGTGTGTGTGTGTGTGTGTGTGTGTGTGTGTGTGTGTGTGTGTGTGTGTGTGTGTGTGTGTGTGTGTGTGTGTGTGTGTGTGTGTGTGTGTGTGTGTGAGGACAAGGAGAGGAAGTTCTGAAAAATAGCTCAGTGGAATTGGATTTTGTCAAAGCCTTGTCATCGTAGAAAAAAAAAGGAGGATTGAGTGCTAGAATCTGAGTGAGGCATTATGGGAAAAGTGTGAGTGTGTGGAAAGTGGTACGGGAGGGACAGGGAAGAGGCGGGGCCATGGCATGGAGTGGCTCCCCCTGGTATCTTGTTCATCATTCTAAGACGGAGATGCCAGGATTGAAATGGATTCCATTGTCAGTTGAACATCTTTTGCCCCACCCCTCAACTGTCAAAGGGGCAGATCTGCCACTGGTGGGCATAGTTAGCATTTAAAGACACTTCAGTTTAAACACTTATATGAAGACACAGGGGACTTTAACATACTTGGGACATGGACTATCTTTACAAGGTGCCACTGTATTGTATACCTGTTGCTATTCCAAACAGTTTTGAAAGCAGGTGTGATTGGTCAGAGGCATCATGCACGTGGCACATGAATGATGCTTTGGTCCAATCACTCGTGACCTGTGTGATTGGTTTTCCCAGCATCCTGAAACCAACATGTCAACCAATGGAATCGAATACTAATGACCCATATTAACTTTGAGTAGTCATCAGCCAGCAGTGACTGTATTTAGTGTTGGTACATTGTCACCACAGAGGAAAGTCATTAGAGACATGCCTTGTTTGTTTTACTTGGCTAGAAGTCACAGCATAACATGATCAAGGCTGTGGATCACTTTTCTGCAATACATCAGAATAGTAAACCCCAGGCCAGAGTCACATTGCACCTCACAAATAAAATACAGGTAGAGGCTACATCTTCTAGTTTATCAGCATTCAGCCCAAAGTCTGGCAAATTACTCATGCCCTGTGCTTTGCATATACTCACTGGGCTGGGCTGGACCTATTCTGTTGTTTAGGTTGGAGAACAGGCTGCTGGATTATTGACTGACCACTCTCATAGAGATTCATTTCAGATGGGTTTCAACTGGACAGTATATCCCACAATGCAACTGTTCTGTGTTTCAATGTATCACACAAGACACAATTAGCATTTCAGATGAGAGCATTGGGAGTCAGTTGAGAAAGAGGCGGACTGATAATTCCATAATTTGGACGGGTTGTCTCTGGTCCCTTGCTTAAGGGCATTTGGTTCAAATGTTTCTACATATGATTGCGTCCTGCTAGCTTTACTCATTGCAAAGTAGCACCTTGTGCTTAAACATAATGTATGTATTTTGGTTCCTAATGAAATTACCATGCTCAGGTAAGCATCATGGTCCATCATTTGAAATGAAACATATTAGTTTACTCTTTTAATTAAAATTACTGTGAACTTTAGATCACGTAAACGGAAAACGAAACATCACCGTGATTGACAAGATTATTTAAGTTCAGCGTTTTGTTATTATAGCGCCACCAAGTGTCGAATATAGAGATCAAACATTTAATTTAAAAAACATTTTCAGTGAGTACAGAAAATGATAGCCACCCTCTCCATTCTGTTTATGAAACAGGATATCCAATTGCAAAATAAATAAGATCTTAATGCAAATAAAAGCAATTCAGGTAAGATAATTTAAGGTTAAATAGCCTATATCACATTTCGACCGATAAAACGGGAAAAAAATGGATTCATATTTAGAACGGAAAGTTAAAAACATCACAAAACACATACTTATATTTGGTCAATAAGTGATTAACTATGCCACCATCGATCCAGACAGAAACTATTACTGAGTGTCGTGTTGGACCTTGGTGGTAGTTACGCGCGGTTACAGGTCAGTGCCAAATCATCCCAGTTATTAGTTTACACGAGATAGTTTTCTGTCTATAAGGTTAGAGGAAGGATTAAGAAATTATTAGCAGAATCTGCACTGACGTTTGTAGAATTGGTACCTCCTGTCCTACAAAATACAACAAAAAACCCTGAGGCAAAATTACTCCACAATGGCGTCTTTCATTAGAGGATCTGGGGCAGCCAGGAAATGGAACTGTTGCGAGAAAAGACGCATTTAAGAACAGCCAATTTATACACGATGAACGTGGTTTAAGTAAGTTATGAGCAAGTTATAGGCTACTGCAACAGCGAAACGGTATTATGTTCGGAGCTGAAGACCGCGCTAGGAGCGAATTCACACGGGCGATCGCCTATAGTGTTTTCTCGACAGACTCGTAGTCCGATCGACCGTTCCGCTGTTTTACGTCTCTCCGAGCTAAACTGTATTCACATTCACTATATTTCGCAATAACGAAGGAATAATCGCCAGCAAGTAGCTTATATATTTTTTTACAAGAACAGAACTGTAGCCCTCGCTTCAGCTGGCACATGCGTAAAGCAGCTGCGCCTCCGTCCCAGTCTGCCCAGCCTCAGAAATAAAAAGGAAACTGAATAAATCTCCGCTTACCTGAAACATAGAACGGCACAAAGTATCTTTTTGTGCACCTTTTCCCTTCCGATATGCCCTCACGATCAGCCTCCTTTCCTACACCAGTGAGAAATGCAATAGCTTGGCTAAGGTAGACAGAACAAAATACTGAGTATACTTGCTTCAGGGCTCTGAAACCCCTCAAGGCAAAGATCAGGATACAATTAGCTCATGCCTCTGCCCCAGTCTAAACCAATCTGCAGAATAAAACTCCGAGCAGAGAAAGAGATCACAGCAGCAATGGCTCTTTCTCTTTGTTGAGTTTATGTTTTTATAAAACTGAATAAAGAAATGTACTATTTTATTCTCCCCCCCTGCATATGCATCACCCTCAACCTCGCCGCCAACTTCCCTATTGCCTCCCTCTTGCGAAGAAAAGCTGATTTTAATCGGTATGATTAGTTTAGATGTAACGTTGCCTCGGGCGATTTCTACAAATGGATGGAGTGTTTCTCTGCCAGGGAGGAAAATAACCAGATGATGATAATTATATAGATTGTTGGTGGGATCCTTTTTTTTTTCTTCTCTCATTTACGTATAGCTTATATGTTACCTAATTTGTCTTCGGCTTTATCCGCCGACTGTTCACACCGCATATGCATTACACAACTTGTTGAATATCCAACAATTAAGTTAATCGAGGATATTGAAAATGGACATGGAGTTGTTTGTTTATATATATTGGGTATAGTGGGTATATATATATATATATATATATATATATATATATATATATATATATATAGGGTTAGGGTTATGGTAAGTTATGTGTGTGTGTGTGGGTGGGTGTGTGTGTGTGTGCAACTTTCATCTCTTGGCCAACCTCCAAATGACGTAGTTGCATAAATAAGCACTTACTGCTTGCCTTTCCCCAATCAAGTCTGGATCAGAGCCCGGGGCTGGTGCTCGAGCTCATTTCAAATGTTCAGCCATGCATGGTTAGAGGAAGACTGAGGCACTTCTTAGGCTTGGAGATTTGCTCTGCGGATACAAGTAGTAAAGGAATTGCAGGACTAAAATGCATTTATTTTGTCTATTGTGTAAACTCTATAACTGGATTAAGATTGTGCATACATTGTATTCAGCGCACATCTGGACATTATGATCGGGCCACCACTACCACCACCGCCACCCTCATGACTGACTAAAAGACCAGATCTAACATGTGTTTGCTTTGTTCCTGCAGAGCAATTTGTTTCTCTCTAAAAGTCTTAAACTCATCACACTGTGCTAAGTGATGCAGTTCTGTTCCTATTTATTTGTAGTACACATACTACTTCTCAGCTATCCATATGGGATAAAAGTCACCTCATAAGATTACACATGCTACCACAGTGTGACGGTGACATCAAAGTTGACGCTATCCTCGCTCGAAAATGGGGAAAGAATGCAGCCATTTCACATGTGGGGTGAAGACACCCTAGTTCTGTTAGGCGCTTAAAACTGCCATAGGTAAGAGTCTAAGAGAGAGAGGGCAAAAAAGATTGGAAGAGAGCAAGATTTCCAAAACAAACAATAAAAACATCCCCTACCCTTTAGAGCCCCCCCTCCCTACATTTCTCCCACACACCTGTGATTGACAGGCAAAATGGATTCCAAGAACCAATCAGGGAAGAGATACCTTGCTCAGGGAAGAGATATCCAGCTCTCGGGAGCTGTCTAAACTCAAAACAGGCACCTACGGAGGCAGGTGCAGTCAACTTGAAACAAATATTCTCACAGCGCATTTCACCCACCGATAGTTGATGGATGGCTATGCCATTTCTAACAAATTCCACTCAAATAATAGCTCTTAAATCATACCTACAGTACCTTTACATTTTCAAAATGTATTTGCTCTAAAAAACCCTAAGGAATGAAGTATATACTACAAAACCAAGGGGTTTACAAACACGTATCGATGATAACGTTAACCGAAAGTTTAACTAAACTGTGGAAACCAATATCCATTATCCCATGTCTTGTTTTTATTAGTCTTTGTTTGAATCTTGAGAGAGTTTTAAAAGGGAACATACCAGTGTAATTTTGTCTTCTCGGAATTACCGGTCTTTAACCAAGTTTGTGAGCATAGCTGTGCAAAGTGTGTGGTTTGAGTAGTCATCCTACCACATTATGCAGCTTTTTCACTGCCATTCCTGTTGGTAATGTGCGTCGAGAGCCATGGAAATGACTTAGTGTGGGTAATCAGTGGTTATGTAACAAAGGTCACAAGATTAGCCTCAATGTTAAACTACTTTGTTACTCTTCTCTCTTAAGAGTCAAGAAACGTCTTGCACATCAGGGGAGCATTTTCTTCTTCAACTGTCTTTGGTGTTTATCTGCATTCCAGCGGTCTGAAACTCCCAGGCTCTGTCTGATTAGCTGTTGGACGAAAGAACGCCAGACCATGGGAATCTCCATTCATGGCGATAGGTTAAAATGTACAACAGTATGCTCAAAGTTGAGTTAACTTCAGGTTATGAGTAGTATTTACAGTTCGAATCCATTTGGCATCAGTATTTGTAGCATCACAGCATATATGTGGGATGTGAATTCTTCATTGATACCTCAAACATTTTTTTACAACATTCTCAGGAAGGAAGAGAAACATATCAATGTGTTTTTAAACAGCACTACACAAGAAACAACATGTTTTCATTTTGATTGATCAAACAATATTGTGTTTCACGTAATAAAAGAGACCATAATCAACATGGCTGTCAGAAGACAGGCCAGCTGTCCCTCGCTCGATCCAGGGCCCCGTTAAACTTTCCACTGTTGGGCCACAATGTCCCACAGGAAAACAAACACAGGATTAAAGTGTTACAATGAAGTTATTTGCCCGGGAGGGTACTGGCTGTGGCACACACACACACCAAGGCTTGCGTTTCAACAACCCTCCCAATCCCCCCCCCCCCCCCCCCCCCCCCCCCCCACCCCCGCCCAAAGAAAAAATACGCACTCTCGCATACACACACACACACATGCGTTGTTCTTCGCCATCAGACTGATAAACTGTGGCAGAGAGAGAGAGTGAGAACACCCCCCCCCCCCAAACACACACACACACACACACGCATAAACACATGCACAAACACACGTTTACCATTTTCCACGAGCCAAGTACTAATAGGGTCCGCCTGCTTCACTATTCAAAATATGCATTAGATGTTGGGAAAGCAGCCAGTTGAGATCTTCATGTCTGAGCGTTTTGAGGCCCAGATGACAAAGCCATTGTTCCAGTGTGGTACTGGAGAAGTGGTGTTTTCTTTGGATTTAGGCTCTCGCTGCCACGGCAGCGGGCAAGCTCCATATTTTGGTCGACAAATTAACCAAAATGATTTGCAGATGTCGCCTCTGTCCCAAACAGAAACCTAGCCTAGCCTAATGACATAATACCTTGGGTTATTCATAATTGCACAACAGAGGGCTAGAGAGATGATGAGAGAATGAGAGAGGGAGCAAAAGCGAGAGATGACGAGAGAAGCAGAGAGGGAGATTAAACAAATATTTTGTGGCAATTCTTTTAAAGGTGCAGTGGGTAGAATTCATAAGCATCTAGTGGAACGGACTTGGCAGAAATGGAATATAATATTCATACTTTTTTTTAATGAGTGTATAATCCCATGAGAATATCTTTGTTTTCGTTACCAGTGAATGAGCCCTTTATAAAGGGAGCGGGTCCTCTTCCATGGAGTCCGCCATGTTGCACCGCCTTGTTTCTACAATAGCCCACAAGAGACAAACTGCTCTAGATAAGACACGTTTTTTCTAACCATAATCGCTATCTTTCTTGTAAGCTATGACCTATAGTTTTACTAAGTAAATAACTAAATATAATTTATAACACTTTCAAGGAACGTCATCACTTGAAACTTAGGGACTCGATGCTGTAGTAGACGAAGACAACATTTTGGAAGTACTACACTACTGTAGCTTGTTCTACATCATTGGAAAGGGAGAGGTGGACCTGTAACATCTCCGCCATATGCCACTTAATCATACACACTTCACTTTACAAATTATTTGACCAGTGTTGTAAAGTAACAACGTATAAGTATCTGTACTTTACTTGAGTTTTTATATTTCAGATGACTTTCACTTTTACTTCACTACTTACAAAATTGTTTTTTTTAAACTTTTAGTCCAATACATTTGCAGGGGACTCATCGTTACTTGCTACGAAATAAAATCTGACAATAACTGTGTTTTTGTGCTAATGGATTATTCTTTCAGACTTCTGTACTTTTTAGCGTGTTGTGTATGAGTGAATAACTGCCGATGTCCCTGGCAAGTTGAGGCACATGGAAAATCATAACCGGATGACAGCAAGTTACAGCGAAAGCAGCATATTAGCGCATCATCCTGCCTAGACAGTGGATGCCCGTGATCAGGGTTACCGCAAAGGATTACTTATAAATGTTTAATATTTATATTTTATACTTTTGATAATCAAGGACATTTTAACCCAGATAAATAATTTGGATACTTAAGTTAATTTTTGTTGAACTACTTTATGACTTATACTCAAGTGATTTTCTGGATGACTTTGACTTTTATCAGATTCACTTTCAACTAAGATATCTGTCCGTATGACTTTGTAGTACTTTATACACTACTGTATTTAACACTTTGGGAATGTTCTCAACTGAACATAGTCTTTACCTAAAGGGATAATAATGATGCAATTGATTTTCACACGATGCAATTGATTTTTCACCTTTTAAGAGAGAGAGAGAGAGAGAGAGAGAGAGAGAGAGAAGAGAGAGAGAGAGAGAGAGAGAGAGAGAGAGAGAGAGAGAGAGAGAGAGAGAGAGAGAGAGAGAGAGAGAGTTCCCTTTAAGACATAAAATGAAAAATCGACTCTGGGGGGCAGTAATGGTGTATTACAGTGTCTTTATTTTCTTTTTTTGAAGGATATGTAAGTGGTTGCATTGACAAGTGATAAACCACTGATGGAACTTGCAAATATAGAGGCACATAGGCTCCATAATGGAATTACATTCAATAGATATTGCTTGTGTCCTTCTCATAGCACTTTTGTTGAATTCGAAACATGTCTTGCTTGCAATGCATTAACTCCTACAATGCAGTTAACTACCACACACATATATATATATAATTCTAATATCTAATATTCCTATAGAGACTCCGTTATCTTTGCTGTTGTTTTGCAGAAACTTGGTTGCTTTATGCAGCACACAGAATGTTTGTAGTTTCTCCAATGCTTTGATTATTTTCAGCCTCAAAAGCACCCGCCAATGAACTCAATGTCAATGTAAAACAATCCAGAAAAATAGATGGTATCCTTTAAGATAATAATTGTAAGTATAATTTAATCATGATGATCTTCATGACCCTCAAAATACAATGATAGCAATGGTTCAGCCGTGCATCAAAAGTGTACCCATTTAATTATACAAAGACTAACTCCAACGTCTGAATGCTTTGAGGATGAGTCAGTAAGGGGTGGGTGTAAAATCCTCTGGGACTCCATTTTTACCTTTTAGTGCTTGTGTTTTAGTATTGACTGTTGATATTGGTAAGCCTTGGACATTGTTTTCATGAGCTCTGCTGTTCAACTCACCACACCCTGGTAATGGCCTGTGGTTATGTAATGGAATAGGATGGCTAAAGACCTCCTCCAGAAACTCACTCAGCCTTTTTCCCCCAGGCATGCACAGTTTTTATTTATTTTTTGCTACAGACTTTGTGCATCAAACAAATTATCTCTGGCACTATAAAAGGCAACTTTTCACAAAGAACTTGCGATCGTGACTAGCTAATACCGCTGGCCATGACCCTGAAAGGGAGAAAGAAAAACGTAATACACCAGCAAGCATTTGTGACAAAGGAGCACATTTATGCAAACAGTCTGAAACTCTGATAAAGATAGGCCTAAAACATAACTATGTATGCTGAAGCATCTCCCGATGTGTGCCAACCTCAAGATCTGGTTGAGCAGGTTGAATCAATGGGGAAAACAGCGACTATAAAGTCTTCTCTGATGTCTTCATAGTCCTTTGATTTTTCTAGAAATCCCATGATGCTGTGGTAACACAACATCTTTTTTCTGTCATCCAAACATCCAAACAATATTTGTTCGGACGGGTGATTCGAAAGCGGACTTTAAACTTGACAAGTCCTGGGCCATGGTAGGTCTCATCTGCTCTGCTTGGGGGTTTCCCTTACCCACACTTTGTTACCACATTCCAACACTACAACAACCCATTCCGGCCCACCGCCACCTCCCACCCAGAGTGGACGTGGGATGGCGGTGACACGGCGTCACAGGGGGGAAGGGGTAGGAAAGGGGAAGACAAGAAGACCAGGCCATTCGGGTGAACCTCGGAGGCTCTCATAAAATGTAATCCTATTATATGGCTCCCACTAGAGGGCAACAATAATAAAGGTTTCCCTAATAACACGGGCAGACCGAACCCAAATGGAAAACAGCTCCTCCGGTCAAGTCCCAGCAGTCGTCCATATATCCTCTCATTAGCCCCCATCGCTGATGGGCCACGTTGCACCGCTAGGCCTTTCGGGATTTGGCCAAGCAAGAGTTAAGTCAAACAAATGTGTTTCATCAAAGCGCGGTTTTGGGCTGCTCTGCATAAAGGAATTGGAGTGGGGTGCAGCGTCAGGGAGGGAATGTGGGGGTGGAAAGTTGGAAGCGGGGCCCAGAGGAAACCAATCACGGAACTCACCCACTCCCACCCTCCACCCTCCTTCCTGTCTGAGCACCACCTGGTTTGGTCTCAGGTGCATGCTACATGGACTAATGCCGCCTGAATGTGATTGTTTGTGTGAGATTAATCAGACTTTTTTGCAAATTGCCATTTGGGAAATGAAAGTCCCCATCATCGTTGTTAACAACGAAATTGCAACAGAGCAAAGCCACGAGTCGGAAGTCAAAGCATGATAACCGAGTTTGGATATGTACTGTCAGTGTGATTACCAAGTTATATTTGTGTTGAATATCTGGAAAAATAAACACCCAATACTTTCAAATAAAGTAAAAAAAAACTTTTTTTAATCTAATAATTCACAACGATAAGCTCACCGCAGTAAAAGTGATGAGAAGCAGTGACAAAAAAATAGCAATCACGCTGTTGAAATGGGATCTAAACACAGAATCTCATATTTGCGTTATTGGATAACGTAATAAATAATGCATTTATAGCGATTCCTTGCCATCTCACAGAAATTCAGCGCAATATTTACCAGAAGAGACAAGGTGAGTGATGATATCAATCATATTCTCCCGACAGATGGAGTTATTAAGTGAGTCAGTGTATCAGTATTATGAAATCTAGACTAACAAAGTTATCTCTTCCTCACTCTCCGTCTCTTTCTCTCTGTCTCTCGTTCATTCTCTGTCTCTCACTTCACTTCTCCACGTGTAGATGTTTGTGTGTGTGTGTGTGTGTGTGTGTGCATTCGCCTGTTTGTGTGTTATATGACAGAGAAGCAGACAGACAGACACAGGGTGAGAGAGAGAGAGGGAGAGAGAGAGAGAGAGAGAGAGTGTGTGTGTGTGTGTCGCATTCCTTCCTGTTCCCGCACCACCCAGCCACCCCTGAGCCGCAGACTCAAGGCGGTTTCCAGAATCAAACAATTTCACGCAACTACTGGAGGAGGAAATGAACTGAGCCCAGAGCAATAATAAAATTATACAAATGTTATTACAGACTCGCCTGCTACTGTCCTACTTTAATTCAAATTTGGACACCCCGGGCAGTGCTGGTGGCACAGACCATCCTGAATAAATCAACATTAGCTTACGTCTAAATTATTAAGGAAGTGGGAGACTTTCTTGTTTATAGTATGAATTATTGAACAAGTGTTTAAGACCGTTTTTTCCTCCCTCCATGAATTCCAAAATATTAATTGCTAATGATCTTTAAGGTGTGTGTTTTATCTTTCTTTTCAATGCTTTAAGGAAATCTGGCACCAAGCATCACAGACCTGTAGAGGGACAAGGCACGTGAGTCTATTCTCCATAGGATAACAGAGAGAGATGCAGTTAGATGTATTGCCGGTGTCTCTGTGTTATGCAAATGGTGCTGCGGTTTAAACAATCACAGTACTATATTTCCTTTGTTGATCTTCGTAAGGATCGTTAATGGAGCTTGATGAATAATGGAGGCCTCTTTAGTAGAGACTTGCCATGCACACCTTGTCAACTGCTTTCATTGAGTATTTATCTTTTCTTAACTGCCCACACTGGGTCCATTCAACCACCAAGTGGTTTAATAAGTGTTGCTTGAGATATGTGTTGTGTTTTTGAATGGTGACTTGTCTTGTCTGGGGCTGAGTAATCTGTCAAGAGAGTGTTTTATTTCCTGAAACGGTTTCATTCAATCTTCATAAAAGTGACTGTACTGAATTGAACTATTTGGGGTGAGATTCCAATTTATTGAAGCGGTTGTAGAACCTTAGATTTTCGAACATTGTGATCGATGCGTTTTCAATGCACATATATGTCCCATGGTTAGGGACACTATGGTTTTATATGGTTTGTTGTTTGTTATTGGTTATATATATTATATGCTCACCCTCTATCATCAGCATTCAATTTGTAACACAACTCCAGCACTCTGAACACTGATGCTCCGGGGTGGGAAAATCAAATCTGTTGTATACAATCTGAACCATCTTCACTCACTTTACCCCCAGGGGGTCCGGGCCTTTCTAACAGTTTACTATGGTCGACTAGAGGAACACGAAGCAAGAGTCCATTGTCCAACACACACACACACACACATACACTAACACACACACACACACGCACAAACACACACACACACACACACACACACACACACACACACACACACACACACACACACACACACACCAGTCATACCAAAAGTCAGTTCAGGCTTCAGCCCATTAAAATGGAACAGAATAATTGTCATAAAATAACACAAGACACGCGCAAACATAGAGAGCACACATACTAGCAGGGCCTGAAATCGACATGTCATAGACCTTACTGTGCTACCTAAGTGACTTAATACATATTTGGAGGGCAAGGATAGTGTACTGGGCGGAAAATGAACAAAGAGAACAAGAAGCCTGTTGACTATAATGGATAAATGCCCAGGGATAGGACACACTGTCCAGAAAGAACAACGTTTATTTCCAAGCATCATGGTTAGTTTAACTGTTTTGTTTAATCATTGTTGGTCTGCAAAGTTTTTTTTGCTATTATTTAAAGAGTTGTTTAAATATTTGCCTTTTAAGATTTTTGTTGTAGTTGTTGTTCATGATTCATTTAAAAAAGGATGGGTGCCGTGCCTTGGCTTGGGATTGCTCAGATGGTGCTAGGCTGCTGTGGTTAATCAGTTCAACTGATTCTGCTTTCAAACAGCATCATCTGTTTCTCAACATAACTAACTTTGGGAGCAAAGAAAACATTTGTGTGCCAAAGGATTGGAGCTGGGGCCTGTTTTGAGGGCTTGATTTCAGGCAATTGTTGAAAACATTATTTCCATGTGCTGCCTCCACGTATCGTATAAGGCTCGTGGCTGCCCTCCCCTGGACAAATGTATGACTGCACGTAATAAAACAGACAGCGATGAAAACACTTTACCCAGCAGGTGATGCTATTGTCCTGCAAAATGTAGCATGCACGCTTGCAATCGTGTGTGGAGGCGGGGCAGGAGAGATGGCTGTTTGAAAGCCAAACATGACAGTAACAGTATGTACCCTCAATCTACGGTGGCAGTCTCTGAAATAGTCTCTTACTTCACATTGCAGAACGATTAGGTTAATATATATTTTTTTTGTTACAGAAGAAATAAGGTGTGGTTGCAACATATCACACATTTGATCTAAAAGGAGTAATTTCCTGTGCTCTCTGGTGATGGAGGGTGATTTCCCAGCTGTATTCTGGGGGGCTTTACCTCCCAGGAAATACTCATCATGGCTTGACCTCAGGGACATATAGACAGACTCATTCTATATGAGACCATCAGTCATTGAGTTGAGCCGTCTCTGTATTTCCCTCTACTATATATTCACTCTATACTATAGGCCTATATACACTCACGCTCACATAGGCCACACACACACACACACACACACACACACACACACACACACACACACACACACACACACACACACACACACACACACACACACACACACACACACACACACACACACACACACACACACACACAAGCCAGTCTCACACCAAAACGTGTAAGAGCTACCTTGGTCCACAGCAGGCAATTAATTAGTTTCACAATAACGGCTCTAAAATTGTGAGGTGCCAACAGGTTTTTGGCCTATTGTTTTCTATAGGACTGCAACCACGTCACATGACTTTCAAGGTTCTGTCTGCCAAAACAAACAAGATGGCTAACATTTATTTGATCCTTAATGGAAAATACAATATTTTTATATAGTTTCATCATTCAAATGGGTATTGATAACATTTCTACTTTATTTTCATTAACTTCGTTCAGTGATTGCATATAATGTTAAGTTTGTTAGTTATTTCGAAGATTCTTTCAGATCTTGCCAGAAAATGAAATAACGTTACAACGTTTTCTATCGTTGCTATGGTGGTTGATATGGACGCTGCTATCAGTGAAAACAGAACGTGCTTGACATTCATTTTATTCTCAGTGGAAAAGGCGATATTAAGATAGTTTTTATATTAACTTTTAATATTATATTTAAGATTGATGTGAACGCTGCTACCACTGAAACCACGACACACATGTTGTTTGATCATTGTCTTTGCGTTGTGTAGTAATCTGAGCTAAGGTATCAATACAATATAGAAATATTCCGTATTAGAGTAGCTACTTAGGATTATTTTTGGCTGGTTTATCAAAGCTTAAAACATATAGTAAACCATAGAACACCAGTAGTTGTACGTGAGAAGGCTGAAGAAAAGTTTACAAAGAAGCACACCTGCTGAGTCAGTCTTTATTAATTCATTTATTTAATTGTGGAGCACAATTAACATGGTGGCAGTGGAAATTACAAATGTTGAGTAGACTATTTGACGATAGTGAAGGAGATAGAAGACGAACGGGAAAAAGTATGGATACGTTTGGATTAAAACCTCCCACTGGATTGGACTGGATGCTGTTGAGACTCCAGAAGTATGACATAGATGTGCCTAAGAATTTTACTCTTGCATACTTGTACGTTAAGATGTAATAAAAGCAACTCTGATTCTGATTCTGATGTGATCTTTGTCCCAGGTAGATTGATGCATATTGCTGACAGGCTTGGTAGAGCATACCTACCAGAATGTGCTGAAGGGGGATCAGTTGAGGCGGACATTGAGACCATTAACATGATACAATACTTACCAATCTCGGAAGGAAGACAACAGAAAATCCAGACTGAAACAGAAAAAAACGGCACACTCCAGTCACTGATACTGCAGGGTTGGCCTGAAGACAAAACACAAGTAAAGGAAGAGGTGTTTTTCTCAATGAGAGATGAACTGAGTGTGCAGAATGATGTGAGAGGTGGGAGAGCTGTCATATTAACCAGTCTGAGAGCTGAAATAATGGAAAAGATCTACACATCACACTTAGGCATTGAAAACAGTTTGAGGAGAGCCAGATAATGTGTGTACTGGCCTGGCATGAATGAGCATTTAAAACATACATTGGAAAGTGTTCAGTGTGCAGAGAAGTGGATGATTGACAGCAGAAGGAGCCCATGTGTGCACATGACATCCCATTGAGACCCTGGGCTAAAGTAGGTACTGACCTCTTCACTTTTAACAACAGAGACTATGTGGTGACGGTTGACTACTTTTCAAACTTTTGGGAAGTAAACCGTCTGCCAGACACCAGAACTACCACAGTCATACATAAGTTGAAAGCTAATTTTGCGCGTCATGGAATTCCAGATGTCGTGATTTCGGATAATGGATCGCAATACAAGTCACAAGAATTCAGGCAGGTTAGCAAGGAATGGGAGTTTGAACACGTAACATCATCACCAACGTATCCCCAGAGTAATGGCAAAGCAGAGTCTGCCGTCAAAACAGCGAAAAGACTCATGGGAAAAGCAATGCAGGCAAAGTCAGATCCTTACCTGGCAATCCTGGCACACATAAATACTCCTGCACAGGGGTACTATGCCAGCCCAGCACAAAATGCTGATGAGCAGAAGAACCAGAACACTCCTACCACATAACCATAAACAAATGTTTATTTGTCTCACCTTAAAATCCTTTTAACAGAACAGTGCAATACATCCAGCCAGGCATGCTCATAGTCAGTCTATAACAATAATTAACTAGTCACTGTGCAATGCAGATTACCAACGATCAATAGATAAATAAGTATTAGGCTATAGTATACAAATATTTCAATTACAATGTGAAATCTAAAATGTATTAAACAAATATGTGCAGGGGCCTGTTCTGTCTAAAATATTAGCTAAGGTATAACAGTTATTCATTATTACAGTTATCTACACCTTACCATAATAAATAACTATAATAACTGAGTGATTTTGTTGTTGTTGACATAATGACCTAATTGTGTGTTTAGTTGGTTCTAAAGTCAGTGTGCACTGAAAATTGCCAAAACTGATGTGACAATTACATCCAACTAGTTTGTAATAGATATATCCTTAATGAAAGCACCTCGTAATACACACTGTATAACCACAAAGAGGACATATCCCATGTTATGACAAACAGTATGATTTACGGGTACACCAAAGAATGTGACACTAATCCAAATATCACAAGGGTGGATTTTCATCTTCTCAATTCATATTCGCCATTATGACCCCACCTAATTGGTTGACCTGGTGCATATTTCCCTGATAACTCATCACGCGGTAAGAGTTTTGTTAAACCGTTTTTTGTTCAGGGTGTTTTAAACTTTAGGAATGGGGATTAAGAACAAGATAGATTACATGTTTAACAGTCAGATTGAAGAAAAGGCTTACGTGAAATTAGCTGTAATGGTTTTAGTTTTTTCCAACCCAAAACATAATACATTGGTAATGCTGATTTGGACCATAATCGTTCGTTCTCTTTCAAAAGCACTTAAGGGTCCCCTTGTTTAGAGTGAGTACAGCCATCTTGGTTCCAAGCACTGAATGGGGGATCCCCCATCCAGCTAGCGTTTGGAACCAAGATGGCTGCCGGAGGTGATACTAAGGCCCATGGGGGTCCTTCAGTGTTCAGAGGCTGGTCTCCTTCTCCAGCCCATATGATAGTCACGCAGAAGACATAGCCTCGACGGGCAGGTCTACAAACCCCCGCTTTTTCTTCTCCTCTTCCGTCTGTTCCGAGGAGCCAGGCTTCACCGCCAAGCTGGGGGACTCGTCGTCCGCATACGCTCCGCCTGTCGCCTCCACCTCCTTGTAGGTCCCCGACGGGTCCTTGTGGAAGGCCTGCCGCCGCCGCTGCTTCACCTCCGGGTCGGGGCAGTACAGGTACTCATACAAGCCGGCGGCCAGGATCCCGCCCAGGATGGGTCCCATCCAGTACACCTGCAGGATGGGATTGGGGGAGGGATGGACAACCACCAAATTAGATGGATTGTATAGGGCTTCCTGTACAATCCATCTTGGGATTTTTGGTCGGTGATACTCTGCCCTATTGAGAGGCCTCAAAAGAGATGTAGTATTGTAAAATCCGAAATCAACGTAAATATACCGTAACCCACGCTGATGAAACCTTTTCTTTGCAACGTCTCACATGGGAAATTATGTGGCAGTTTTAAACACAACAATGTCTCCACATAGTGAGAATTACTTTCCTGATTAATATATCACCAATAAACAATGACCAAAAAAGTATTACTTCCAAAAAATTAACTAACATTCTGATGTTCCCTTTGTTCCCAAAATGGCGGCGGTCATTGCGATTTGACGTCGCGGTGTACAAGCCTACACCTATTGACCTGCACAGGCATTACAGTAAGGTTATTTCCCCCCCACAGGATTAATAAAGTAATCAATAACTGGAATCTGTATCTCTCAATCGGAGAATGGTAAACACAGCATGACTACCAAAGACAATATGAGGTTACTTCACCCGTTTCAGTGGTGATAGCGGTACAGCGGCATACTTACATGGAACGCACCCTTAATGGCTGTTAATTTTACACCTGTATTAACCCTGCAAATGCACTGATGTGAGAAGGGCCCATTGTTCTCATGATACAGCAAAGACGTCTCGGCGAACATAATGTGCTGTTCTGTTCCCAATTTGAATCGATATTCATTAATGGTCACCCAAAACAGGAACAAGATAACAACTGGATTGATATAACCATTTAATGATGCATATAATTGGGATATTATGGATTAATACAAAAGGATTACAGGCCTCATTACATTGAATACATAGAACAGCACAAAGGGATTGCTTCCAAACGGACACATGCATGCACGCACACACACACACACACACACACACACACACACACACACACACACACACACACACACACACACACACACACACACATATACACAAACAAACAAAAACATCTGCCAGTAGCTCAGTGAGAATCATTGCCTTGGCACTTGACAACCTTTTAAGTTTGTCAAGTTAGTTTAAAATAGAGAGGAGTTATCAATCAGCGATTCTATACTGTTTAAAGGGCATCAGTAAAGTTAAAGCTCAATGAGGATTCTGAAGGCTGCAGCTTGGTTACCTCTTTGCAATGAGAGCGCTTGCGCCTTTACGCTTTGAAAAGGTGCCAAAGATTCTCTGAGAGTCTTCATGATGTGAATAACTCAAACCTCTCTTCACAGATCTGAGACGGCATTGCTGCTGCTGCTGTGACCTTACTAAGTTTCACCCTACAAGTTGGTACACTACGCTTCCCTTGAAAAACATAAATAAAATCCCTGCTCCAAGATTAATAACTGCCGACCCAATACCTGACCTGAAAAATGATCTCTCACACTATCTTTCTCCCTCTCACTCATACTCATACTCTCTCTCTCTCACTCTCACTCTCTCTCTCACTCACTCTCTCTCTCTCTCCCACTCAACAGTGGTGTCTCTCACCCAGTGGTCGCTGAAGTTCAGAGTCACTAACGCGGGCCCGAGGGAGCGAGCCGGGTTCATGCTGGCTCCGGTGAAAGGGATCTATGACGTAAAAGAAATCAGTGTTGTGTGGATAACAGTTTGATAAAGTCATTAGCACGACTAGCTAGCTAGGTCAGAATAAAATAAAATTGTGTGTGTATGCATGTGTTGCTCGAGTGTCTGGGGAGAAATCAAGTGTTGGCTCTCTGCAAGGGCTAGCCCCCTCTAGAGGATGGTTGCCATGCAACGGTATCGACTCTAATGAAGACGTGCAGCACGCCGGTGTTATGCAGAGATAGATGCAGTTTACAGCACAGATGAAACAGGAAGATGATACTCGATGCACTGATACTAATAACAATCTGTTCTCTTTTTTACAATATTTGGGCTGCAGGGGAAATATAGTTTGCTTGGTATACTCACGGCAAACAAGTGACCGATGGTTACGGCAAGGCCTATAGACAGGGAGGCAGAGCCGCCCAGGTCATTGCGTTTGGGGTCACAGGTGGCGAAGATGGTGAAGACCAATTGAAAGGTGATGATGAGCTCCACTACCAAGGCGTGGCCCACAGAGATCTTGGGGTTGACCTTCAGAGAAAAGGCACAAAGGTGCGGGCTGTGAGAGTGAATATAATGCAGGTTTCTCTATTGTACATCCATCCATCCATCCATGCATCCGATATCATGTCCAGGCGGTCCTTACTCCCGCCTAAATCCGGGGACCTCCTTTCCTTACTGTCGTCACACCCAGGCCTCCGCTGACCGCGGAAGGGGTGATGAGGTAGATGACCCCCGCTCCGACAACCGCCCCGAGGCACTGGGCCAGCACGTAGAAGATGGCTTTGGCCAGGCTAATCTTCCGAGTCACCAGCATGGCGGCGGTGACCGCCGGGTTGATGTGTCCGCCGCTGATGTGGCCAAAGCACTGGGCCATGGTGGCGATGCTCAGGCCGAAGCACAGCGAGATGAGCACCAGGTCGGCGGGGGGAGGCGCGGGGGTGCCACGCTCCGCCGCGCCCCAGTTGATGGTGGATCCCAGGCCGACCAGGACAAAGATGAGCGTGGCCAGGAACTCCCCAGACACAGCCCTCCAGAAGTCCTTGGTCCAGATCCCCTTAAATGCTACCATTATGGACCGACAGTTACACAAGGACACGGTCCTCCTGGCAGGAAAAAGAAACAAAATAAACCGAAAACTAATGAGAGAAATGATTAGCCTAGTTATGTACGGCTCATGGTGCTGGAGAGTGAGGATGGAAATGTACTGAACCCTATCGAAGGGACTGCTCCAGGACACATTTGTTTATAGCACCACCAGGGATTTGAGCCACTGACTTTCTATTACAATTTCAGCAAACGTAGTGGTCTTTAAACATGGTGGGTAGGATGACATGATTAGTGTGAGTGGTATTAAACAAATATATAGACTAGTCTTAGGCCTATCAGTCTCACATCATGTCAACCTTTAAACATTAGGACTACACTTGACAAACCTACAACCTGGATATGTTTATGAACATCGTGTATTAAACTTACCAGAAGCACGACCTTCTTTCCGCTGTTCCAGTTACATGCGATTTTTCTTCTTTCATGAGCCTATAGGTGGGTTATTGTATACACTTATTAAACAGCGACCACCCTTTAATTATAAGCTATAGCCTACAACTTGCAAGTGTTCGGTTACTTACACAGGCAAGCAGATCAGTCGCAGTCTGTCAGATGAATGCGTTTAGCAGACAGCGTCTCTGGAGCATATCTCGCGGCGGTTTTATTAAGTACTTGCCGGGCATCACCCTCTGAGAATTAAGGAGGTCGCCCTGTAGGCGGAGCCAACGGAACGTTTGGCAGTGCAACAAGTGCCACTAAGTGAAACGTGGCCCGAGAGCAGAAAGCGATCCCGTGCGACAGACAGCGCGAGGCGTCAGCACATGTCCTCAACGTACCCTCAGTGGATTGGTCTTTTCTAGCTCGTTTGACTTTCAAAATCTACTTAATAATGTCGCTATACATTCAAAAGATGAAATGATGTCGCTACCTGTTAAATTATGTCGATAATATAGGCTAGGACTATTCACTGAACCTTTTGAACCCTTTGAAGACTATGAACTAATTCTTAGACTATTTATTATGGGCTACACGTCAATTTAATGTTGCATTAACTATCTGCTGATATTAATGTTTTTTTTTAATAAAAATAAATTAATACTTGCATGTGTGGGCTATTCATTAGTGTGCAGCCTATTTTGGCCAACTCGTGCAAATATCAGATGGCAGTGATTCTCCTATAAATCACTATGCAATTTATTCCAAAGAAGATGTCACTAGACGCATGTAGTCATCACAATAAAAAACAACAATTGTATAGATATGTTGTTCGCCGCGTGTCTGCTTTGTCATGGAAGATGTATTGCCTTGAAACATCAATTGGTCATCACCTATCAAGCACAAATAGCCTGCTACTAACTTCTGTGAGTTAACCCCTTGCTCACATTATTCCTGTCTATCCTAAACAACATTAGACAACATTAAATGACCCTGATGAGTTCAGTTAATGCACTTCCCCCCTTAATTATGATGATGATGAACATGTTCTGATTCGTTTCATAATTAGAATTATTTCAAGAGATTATTGGTTGCTGGTGTTTTGGGGTCGCTTAACACTTCAGAATTCATTATTATTTCAGGTTCTGCTGTGCTACCATTGCTGGCTTCCTAATGAAGCAAGCGTGGAGAAGCTTGTGTTGGGGGATATTTTGGACAGAACGAGACTCTCGAGAGAAGATAACATGTCTGGTCTCATAACCCTGGCAGCATTGAAGCTCTTACTGTACAAACACAAAACACTCAAGTTTCTGCGTGTAAACAAACTCTAATGAGAAGGAATTTGGGTGTGAGTGATGGTTATGCCAGGCCTGCCATGCTGTCCTTTCCCCAATACATTGCATCTGTGATGTGGTCAGGGGCGTAGCACAAGATTCTGAGCCCTGTAAACAAGCACTCTCTGAGGGCCCCTCTCATTTTCATTCAAGAGTCACAACCCAACATATTACTTGTACAGGTATGCTAGTTTGGCATTCAGCAGTTAGCCTAAACATGTTTTAGGTCTCCCAACCTCTGGATTCAACCATTACAAGCTGCTGTGTTTTATTTGTTGTGCCTCTGTGGGTCAGACACACCCTGTAACATGTGGTTGCCATGTCATTTCTTGTTTTCTTTCGTTTAGTACACCTGTGTTAATGTTAATAAACGCCCAGAGCATATCACTCTCATAATTCATCGAATCATTTCATTTAACAAAGCCAAGTGCAAGGAACGTATTGTATACCGTGATCTGCCCAATAACTAGTCCTACTGTTCTGTGAACTATATTTTGTTGCTCATAGCAGTCTGCAGGGTTTAGCATACTAAATAAGCACACTTGTGTTAGAGTGTTAGTGACACCCAAGTGCAGAGACAAACTCTGAGGCAAAACATTTTGTAACAAATAATTATCTTCATTACAAAGGTAATGTAACAAAAACCACTCCGAAGACGAGGGAAGACAGCAAAATGTCAACTCAAAAATGTAAAAGAGAACAAAAACAGCTAAGAAAAAAAAGGCTACTAAAATAACAAAAGATGAACTCAGAAAATAATCTCAAAAGGTTTTCTCTATAAAATTCTTCACTGAGACTGTGTAACATACCATGAGGCTAGTTAAGACTGTGCAAAGACAAACACACATAAAAACACCTAAATAGAACTAAACAAGACAGAGCTGAAGTATATGCAGGTTATTGGGAGAGGCTTTTCTGTTGAGTCCTGAGGAGAGCTCCCCCCTCTGGTCTGGTGGAATGCAGGTAACCTCCCTTACAACTCATTTATAAAGTGCTCTAACATGAACAATGAAAAACAAGGAAAACACAAGGAAAGGAACATGAACAAGAGGAGGACATATGTGGAGTGAGAGCAGTAATCAATAAAGACAGAACAAATACATGGGAATAGAGTATACGAGGAAATCATTATTACAAGTATTATTATTAATACAGTTTAACGTTTATTCAATTTAAATATGTTAAGGGGGTTTGTGTCATTGGCCATTCCCACTGCACTTTTTTAAATAACTAACCAAAATGAGTTCTGTAGAAGGCCTATATCCTGGTAAAAAGTTTAATAGATAAATATTTCTCTCAGTCCCAAATTACTTTCACAAACAACTGTTGAATGGAAGGTCAAGACATTTCAGTAAGTTAATCATTTTCTCAAGAGCTGCTTGTGTGACGCATTATTATTATTTCTCAAAGGAAACCAAGCATGGCATAGACTCTACAACGGAATTTCACAAACATCTCAATATCATTTATCAGCTAAACAAATGACTTTGTTCATTGCATGTTTGTTAGTATGTTGATAGCAAGTTTCCTTATTCATAACCTTGCCTTGGTGACAGAGGTAAGGTACCCCCCCCACCTTGTGTCCTTTATTTGGACAGTCCAATGTTGATTATGTCTAATGGTTAACATAGGTACAGTCTATCTTAACAAAACAATGACACACTATAGGATATTGTTGCTGATAGACTATTCATCTGATTAAAAAATATAACCTTCCATAACACTAAATATATGAGTTGTGATTGCTTATGGAAATACAACTGGGAAGAAAATTTTAAAAGAGAGTAAACAATCATTATTCCCCCCTCCCCCTTTCCTCATTCTGCCACATTCTGCCTTCTTCCTGGCAACCGCTGACTCTCTATATGTAAAAGTATTCATATTCAAACGGAGATATGGCAAGTTCAAGCAACCTTACAGCTTTCATACAGATGTGGAAGTGCCATTATTTAGAATGGTAAATATGACCACGAGGCAGACTTGTGTTCTACTGAACATAAACTTGACTATTAATTAGCCACTGTACATAAATGGGTTTAAAAGAGTTACTCAGTGGCATCATTAGCTCCTTCCCTGCATCCTATTCCATAAGTAGCTCCAGGCATCACACACATATCAGAGGAGGCAATCCTTTACTAATTAAAAGATTGCCTTAACTCTCCACATTTGCATGTGTTTAATTTATAGTGCAGTTGATTAACGTGTTGATATGTTAAGAGCAATGTTTGATTAAAGAAGTTGTCCTCCAGACTTCTAGTTTTCTAGTTTGTGGTCTTGAGTTTAATAGTTTCTAGTTAAAGAGTAATATCTTAGGTAGGCCTAATCTCTAATGTAGGTTTATCATTATATTACAGATTAGAGAAATTACAATGGCAGCTTGAGCATGGTGTTATTGAACAGCAATAACTGCTGATTTAAATAACAACAGTAATATATCCTACTAGTCAATCAGATAGTAACCAACCAATCAACCAACATGCACACCATTGTACTCTTCCTCTCTTTTTCACATTTTTATTACTATTTTAAAATATGTCTTTGCCAGCTCAATTCCATTTTCAAATAGAGTGAGCTCTTTCAGAGAAACAAAACACACAGACTTTGCCTGATTAAAAAAATATGTTTGTTTTTTCTTCTTGCTCAATAACTCGGGCTAGGTTTGTGTTTGAACACTAGCTTGTTAGCGTTGCACCATGCCAATCTTTTCCGCTCATGCCCACCTCGACACACACATTATATAATATAGAGGCTTGACATGTGGGAGCCGGCTACACTGATCCCCTGCTTGAGAGATGACTTGAAAGAAGAGAGAGCCTCATGTTGATTTTCATTAAAGAAAATGAAGGCAAGAGAAAGTGTCTGCTCATGCGACCTAAAACGGGGGGCCCATTAATTGTCAGCTCTGGTCATCATCCATCCTATATGCTATTCAATGTGCACACAGGCACACAGTCTCAACCACAACCATGCACATCAGTGTGTCTCTCTCAATCTCTCTATTGCTCACTTCTTTATCTTTCTCCCCCCACCCTCTGCTCTCTCTCTCTTCATTCTTGGAATACCTGGAGACTTGCATGCATGTTGGATAAAATCAACTGTGTTTTGTGTTTTGTAGTGTGTGATGAATTCTAATTGTTGAATTGCAATGTTCTATTGAGATCTATCAAGGCATTAAAATACTCAGTAGTACTAGAGTAAAGAATACTAGGAAGCAAAATTGTCAAGTTCCTTTAATTTATCGTTAATTGGTGGAAGAATTAGGGAAGACAGTTAAAGAATGTCAGAACACAAACAGACCATAATACAAAAACGTTAACTGGTAGAATAATGACAGTTCATGGTAAAATAAAACTGAGGGAAGCGCAATCGAATGGAATCTGGTAATAAATAAATAAATAATAATAATAATAATAATAATAATAATAACAATAATAATAAATGAATGTATATATACATATATATATTTATTCCCCCCCCCCCATAATATTACACAAATATAATGGGATTTTATGGGAAGGAGGAACAGTGTGTGTACAATCCCTTCAATGAAATATTACATTTTGCCAAGATACACATTTGGTTAGTTGGCGCCCCCTCTGGTTGCAATACACACAAACGTGTTCTGTTCATTTACCTAAAATTACCTCACCATGTGTCGGTATATCTACAATAATATTTTCTGGTGTTACATGTGACCTAATAGCTTTATGGTTGCTCTATGCCCTTTATACACTCTAAATGAATATATTTCAATATTTTGTGAAATATATAAGCATATCACCTTCCATGCCAGAGTAATACTACCCTTCTATCCAGAAGGTCTATACTGAATCCCAGAATTGGCTAATCCAAAGGCTCCTATGGTGTCATGTTACGGTACGTGCATGGATTCATTAGGGGTTAGTAAGGCACTGATTTTAGTTAAAATGTGTACTTTGCCACAAAGAAGAAATCGAAAGCAGCTTCAACCTAGGGTGAAATTAGCTTTAACTTGTGTAAAGGTCTAGGCTGCTGTCCATATTTAAGAACTGTAGAAGGCATTAGAAGTCAAATTTGACTGTGGGAAACCTAGTCGACTGTATCGACCTGTCCTTGTAATTTGAATTGGACTGTTGACTGGGTTGATCTCTGGGTTTCCAATATTGGCTGATGACTTAAGCCTTCGTGTGATACAGAACATTTCATATCATCTTTATTAGTATCATTTGATAAGGATTTCGGTCAGGTATTTTCCTCCTTTATTTTGCTCTCGTTCCCTCTCTTGTTTTCTGTCTCTCTCTATCTCTTTTGCTCTCGCACACAACCACACACACACACGCACACACACACACACACACACACACACACACACACACACACACAAACACACACAAACACACACACACACACACACAAACACACACAGATACACATGCTGAACGACATTGCCCACACAGACATGCTGTACTGAGCACACAATCACACTACATCGTGTGTACATCTACATGTAGACACACACACACATGCACGCACACACACACACACACCGCAGAAAACCCCCAATAACAATCACAACATTTCTAGCAAGCCATTTCCACCCTCTGCGAGACACGCACTATGCAAGACGTGTGCTACTACACCGCACACTCGAAACAAACAGAGAAGATGAGAGACGTCTCATACTAGTGCAGCGTGAACCACTGACCTCAATGTGTCATTTATTTTACTACATGCCACTTTAGAAGCGGCGAGGGGTGCCCCCTTCCACCGTGCAGGTTTCCCTGCTGCTCCGAGGGAGATCACAATGATCTAGCACCCCACCAGAAGCTCATCCTCCCCTCCCATGCCCTTTTTTTCATTTTTTTCATTTTCACTGGTGGATAAGAACATTAAAGCAGTCATTATATGTTTTATTTTTTTGTGTGTGTCTGCACAGGAAAGAGCGCAGCGTGGTATAAGTGTGTTCAAGCAGACCTTGGTGTTTTACATGTGGGAGAGAATATTGTGGTGGGTGCTTTAATCTCTGGGCCCATTGTTAGGGCCTCGTCTGGAGGAGATCTAAATGGCTGGACTCCCGCCCCCCCCCCCCCCCCCCCCCCCCCCTTCTCCTTCAGGAGCCCTTCTGGGACTTAGTGTTTAATACCGCAGACCATACCGACCTCTGTTGTTTCTAGGCAACAATCTTTATGTTATGTGTGGTTTTGTTTGCATGGTAAATCAAAGCTTTGCTTGCGATCCGTACATTCTTTACTGTTGTATTCTATCTATGGTGGTAGTCAGGTTGTTGTTTGTGCATTGATCAGTTAGTCTTTCTGTCAGTCTGTTAGCTGCTTCAGTGCAGTGATCGGTTAATCAAGCTCTTAGGAAAACACCTTTTTTTGTGTTGAGTCATTGCAGTTAAGTGTTTCATGATTCCTCCTTTTAAATTCAAAGACAACAAAGGGTAGCTTTCAAAATGAGTGTAGTGATCAGCAGTGACACTTGAAAATGTTTGTTGTATGTTTTATCTTCCACCTTCTTACAAACTGTAATAGAAAGAAGAGAAGGGAGGACTGAGGGTTTTTATAAGGCTTAGGGTGCCATCAGAACCAATCTGAACTGTCAGTGAAGCAGTTTGAGAGTGTAAGTGCTATAAAGGGCTTTATAAATAAACTTGACTTTCCGAAGAGATGATGATATGCATTAAAGATTCAAATATATGGCTAAGAAATTAAAGACCAGTCAAACATAGATTAAAGCCATTCTAAACCATGTTTAAACATTGCATTTGAAAAAGAACGTTAAAGTAAAGTAAGAAGAAGAATCCAGTCAGAGTGGTCAGTGGATTGAACTGACGACTGACTGCTACTCAAAGGAAATCACTAGGCCTACAATTGATTACCGTACATACTGTATAACAATAATATCTGTGCCACACAAACATTGCCTTTTTATAACTCCAAATTAGATTAAATTCACTCCCTAACAGCCAAGCTGGAACTGTAATAATTACACCAAAACAAATAATACTTAATTTGTTTTGTCATATGTAGACCGAGTTTATGTACAACATTTAGATGCACAGAAAATAACGAAAATAAACTGAACCAAAATACAAATATTTGTCATTGCAAGCATCCCAACACACCCCCTGCAGAGAGACGTCGTCCAGATGTGGTGTGTTGTCGACTACACATGACAAGTCAATGATAAAGCATGGCGGAAAAAAAAAGTCTAAGTGTGCTCAAACTCTGACAAAACAACTGCGTCCGTGTTGCGTTGCTGAGTACGCGCCTTCTCATTACCGAGCCATCACGGAGAAACGCTGTCACCCGTGGGAGACTGCTGCAGATGCTGCAACCCATCAGCTTAAACTCCCCAAGCACAGGAAGTGGATGTCTGATAGCCCCAGAGAGCGATGGGAGAAGAGTGGGATGTGGGATGGGGATGTGGTTGGGGGGGATTGTTTACAGGAGAGACATTCAAAGTAAATCATTGATTTACTTTGAAATCCCACAAACTAACACCTCGCGAACACGTACGCGAGGTGTTAGTTTGTGGGTTTCCGTGTAGGAGTTTGAATACCTCTGACAGGAGAGATATTAAAGGAGATCATTAATGAAGCTGAACTGCGGCTGCCAGGATGTACATTGCACTCCCGTGTGTTTGTGTTTGTTTGTGTGTGCATGTGTGTGCATGCATGTGTGTTTGGCACATATGTTTGGTATGTGGTATGTGTGTGTGTATGGTTGTATGGTACGATTTTTGTCATCCCTCAAAGGCTAACCAGCTACATGCATACATACAAACACACACATGCATTCGAGGACACAAGCACACACACACACACACACACACACACACACACACACACACAATTTCCCTCTCACATTACTAAGGCTACTGACTAGCAGCCATAAGTGTACCATTTCACTGTCCGCTCGCCCCCCAGCCTATCCCATGTCTTACACTCTGTTAATGGCGGTCAATGGGTCGAGGTTGAAGCTCTTGGGAATACATCTGAATCTTGTTGGTCTGGTTTGGCATGTGAACAGATGTTTGATAATTTCATGATTGAGGGACTGATAATGCACAGGTGACCATTAGCAAAAATAATATTAGCATTTTAGCTATATTATATGTTACTTATAGCCTACGCTACACTCCTAATTTTCTGAAATAGATATTGTAATTTATTCTGAGTAGGCCCTACCTCACCTAACCCATACACTATTTTTAGCTAGGATATTTGTCAGTTCTTGCCCTGTGAAAGAACTGACGCATGCGTTATACGGTTTAACCCGTAGAGGGCAATTTGAGTCCAAATTTACAACATACCATATTTATAATATACCACATATTCACAACCTTGAGGCAGATTTGGCACAGAACCAATCCTTAACCCACTATATCACTTTTCAAAGTTTTAAGATCTGGTTTTCCTTTAAATTGACCTCAAAATACTCGATGGTTTAAGCATTAAGAGCTGCCAAGTGGTTGAACAGCAGGTTAGCAGTTGGCCAGGAGAGACTCGACCTGGTGAGCTACTACTTAATACTTGTGAGTGAAAGTGTTTTCTTAAATCAAAGTAATATCTTTTAAGTACAATGATTATAGAAGATACAAATAATCTACATATTGATTCTAGTTAGTTGCAAATTTAACTATTTTTAACGGTCTGTTGTTAGCCTACTTGCTCATAGCTGATGAGGCTAGGGCTGCACTTAATTGAAGTGACGACATTCTTACAAAACAATAAGTGCATGTGGTAATCCCACATGCACTTATTGTTTTGTATCAACAAAAGCAAAGTCTGGAGTAAAATAATAACTGTAGTCCTATGCCGCAATGTAGAAAATTTCAACTCAATCATCCCAGAGATTGTAAAATGCATGTTTTGTGGCATTGACGTAAGTGCATTTCAGTACCACTCGATGGTGCAAGTGTGCTTCAAAAGAAAGACTCTCCATCTCGATGGCCATGGACTATAATATTGAGCCACAGAGACCTATCAGACCCTCATAGTAACTTTTCATCTCAATTCATCAACATTGTATTTGTAAATTGCTAGGGAGGCTGGTGGTTCTTGATTTCTGTCAATATTCTGGAACATATTCAAAAATACATTGCAAATACATATCTCCTGCCTCTATCCTTACATAAAAATTAGTGAACAAAATCGACAATTATTAATTTCCCCCCAGATTTGATTTATTTTTCTATTTGTAAAGGGTATGCACTTCCCGATACAGGCAGTCCTTCTCGGAAATTGTAAAACGAGAAAAAAACACCAGTCACACGTCCCCTTTCCTTTTTGTGTTTGACTTCACACAGTGTAATTGGTAGCCTACAGTGAGGTTCTTGTAAGAGCGAATCAGAGAGAGAAAAAAAACCTTCCCTATGGTGACATAAGGTTGATGCAGAACTCAAGTGACATTTTCTTTTCTCCAGTGGTATACTTCTAAAAGAATAAAATAGGGAAAAAAAGACATTGCCTTTCTGCTAGCTTGCTCACAAGTTAGACCATCACATGCACATTGTTTCTCTCACGCTACTGTAATTCAACATTAAGAACAGAACAGTCTGTTGTGAGGAAATTAGGTCTGGATGTGTTGCAGGCTCTGTGTGTGTGAATGTGTGTGTGTGTGCTTGTGTGCGTGTGTGCACGTGTGCATTTGACACCGATAAATCCCACAATCCCCTCTGGAAATCAGCATCCGGAAGCCCTATCTCTGTTCCACGAAAAAACTGGTCAGCCAAAAGCTCCCCCAAACTAACTTCCACCACCGCCTCCCACATCCCTCCTCACCCTCCAGACAGGATTCCCCTGAGGTCTCCTACAGAGCTTCATCGACATTTTTCTGTCTCAACTCCAAAAAGAAGTGCACAATTGACACGAGCAACCAAGGTTGGCTTTTTCCTTTCAACGGTTGACTCTGTAACTGTAAAAGTAAAAAACAAAACAAAAAACGAGTAATATGTTTCCTGTTTTCTTTGTTTTTTTTAAGAGAAGTAAACGTGCTTGTGCTTAAAATGGGGTTGGGGGGATGGTTCCCCAGTGTGAGTGGATGTGACAGGTTCTGGCCCAAGAGAGCACTTGAACACGGCATGTGGTGGAGGGCCAATGGGGCCACCAGTCACATAGATCTGTGACTAAAGAACTCTATTAGCGCGCTCGGGCACCCTGGGGTAACGCGGCCGGGGTTTGTGCGCGACAACCACACATGTACACACTCCTGCCCACGGTGTTCCGAAAAACACCCACGCACCGATCCACATGCGCACACAGTAACACACGTATACATGCACAGACAAACCAGCATACAATATACGCCCACTCACACTCACACGAAAAAACAACAACAACAACATAATAATACAGCTATTTACTGTAGAATATAATATAATTGAGCAGAAGAGAATAGAAAATAACTTGTTTTTTAATGAAGGCTCAGAAATATTTGCTCTCTGGATAAAGTGAAGAAAAACACATTGGGCGGATACATAAAGGACTTCATTGGATGAATAGAGTCTGTTGTAGCCAAATATTATTCGCAAGTCTCAGTGATCCAATTTTGTACACAACATTGTCCTTGGCCTGAATGGAATGTTACACCGATTGCTCAAAGAGAGTGAGTATTCATTTCCCATGAATTACATTACATGGAGGGACATGAACGCCTATACGTCTAACATTGGCTAATATTTACTGGTTTATTCATGGCTATGCAAGAAGGCACATGACTATGTTTCACTCTGACCAAACACAACCACAACGTATGACAATTATCAAGATGGATCTGCACAACAGTGCGTGGTCTGCCATGAATGCAGAATGTATTTGAACAGAGAGAAACAGGGAGAGAGAGAGACCAGCTCAGTATTGGGAAGAGGCAAAGATTAGTGTAATTCAAATAACACTGTTTGTCAACGTGCAGATGGAGCACACTGCGGGCTATACTGGCTCTTTATCAGGCCGTCGCTATGCTCTCAGACAACGTTTCGCTTCTCTAAAATAATTACCTGTCAAACACTGTTTGTACGTAATATAGGTTACTTAATGTGCCGAGATACACTTCCGGAAATGGGATAGCCAGGAGGAATTTTCCACACTGTCACTCCATTGCGGTCATATGCAAAAATAATCATATTTGACACAGCGACGTCCTCTGGAAAAACCACGTTCATTCTGTAGGCTGGCAGGGGGATTTTTTGGCTTCCTCTTGTCCTTGAAGCCTTTTGTCACTTCACTACTTCTTACTTTCCTTCACTCCTCTGAATGGCTGCTGAATTGATTATACATATTTATTTATTTATTTCAAAATGGACACCGCAATAAACATCCATGAAATGTGGAATAATCGCTGCTGTCTCTCAAGCCGCTAGCTCGGCGGCCGCATCCCCATCCACGTGTGGGCGGGCGGGCGGGACGTGTGCTGCCTGGCTGATCCAGGGAGAGAAATGCATGGGAACAGGTAGAGCTGTGGACCATATCCCATTAGTGAGGCCTGCCAAAGGCCAGCTTTGCCAGGAGCGAAGCCCCCCCCCCCCCCCCCCCCCCCCCCCCACCCCCTTCTTCATGCACCATGGACACAAGCTACTGTACCTGCATATAGACTTGGATTTATGGGAGTAAAATGAAAAGTATTCCTCAGAAAAAAGATGAGCATGTAGATCGAAGCGCGCTTTGCGTTAACTAAAACTATAAAATACCACGCTTTGTTGCAAAATACCGCAAGCGCCTGTTGCTGTGTGTGTGTCTGTGTCTGTGTGTGTGTGTGTGTGTGTGTGTGTATGTGTGGGTGGGTGGGGGGAGTGTCGAGTCAGGGAACATTGGTGAGTCACTTTTTTGCAATGAAAAGTCAGCCAGTGAGAACGTGCTGCTGTGAGCTTACTGATGGTCAGTGCTGGTCCTGCAGGAAGGAGATATGCGTAGGACGGGGGACATGGCTGTGACTTTGGGAATCCACAGTCGCTAGCCCCCATGGCTTCCCGTGACTGTGACGCTGTGGAAACACTTTACCGGGGACGCAGAGAGACTCGAACCCCGCACCCCCATCCCCTTCCTCTTTACAATCCCCGTTCCTAATAGCGAGAAGAATAAACATGGTTCCTATGAATGTCAGTCGAAGTGTCCTGTGATGGGACTGAGGATGAAACCATGTGTCTTGGTCATCTGGAAGTAACTAAGTTTGGCGAGGGTTTCACTCTGGAACATCAAGGCAGTGGCGTGCAGGCCCTGGAATAGAGGTAGCTGACATGATGGCATGCTGGAGGGGATTGTGAGGGCACTAGGAGTGGACTTGCTTTGTAGTTATTTTTGCAATCGGTAGGAAACTGGCGGAAACAAACTTGTTGTTGTCCAGGACCCAGATGGTTGTATTCTACTTCAAACACACATTTATAGCGTAACGATAATAATGCACTTACATAATCAAGAGCCGAATAGCAAATGGACTTAATTTATTTCAGCGAGGAATACCCCCCTCCCCAATACACACACACTGTGTATGTGTGCATAATCATATGCATTATGATGATTTCTGCACGAATGAATCAGCTTTAATGTGCAGAATAAATGCTGTCCTCCTCATCTGTGGACATGAAAGGAGGTCTTACGAGGTGAGCTAGAGCTGGGTAATGGCCTTGGCAGTAGCAGATGCATCAACATACAGAGCAGAGGTCAGCCGATCCATTTAAAGGCACAGTTCTTTACAGTGACGATTGGAGGGCTCAAGTTATCGTCCACCAATGGGCTGCTGCTGTTGCTGCAGTCTTAGCGATTACTGTAGACAACATGGCATTGGTGGTGGCGCTGAGTTCCATTAGGGCTTTTATACCGCAGCGTCTCATCGCTATGACTGCTGCCATTTTGGATGCATAGAACAATTAGATTTTTTTTTATTATGTTATTACCGATTGTTTTTTGGTCATTGTTAAGGCATTTGTCATGAAATGATTTGTTGTTGTTGGGAGAAATTGTCGTGTTTGAAACTGCCACAGGATGTCTCATGTGAGACCTGGCAAAACAAAATGTTGGTAAAAGTGATGGTATATTTAGGTTGATTTATGATTTTACTGCACTACAACTCTCGAGTCCTCTCAATATGGCGGAGTATCGCCAACAACAAATCCCATGGTGCATTCTGATGTGCAAGCCCTATTGCATGAACTGTGGAACATATTTTTGGGAAGATGGCCCCTGCTGCTGCTCCATACATGGCTAGATGCTAGTGTGTGAGCCTTTTAAAACATAGATGTGGAAGAGGGGATTACATACATTTAAATTGAGTTGTAATCAATATGTAGGCAACCTCTGTCCCACAGCCACTGCCGAGCATTGATATGTGCAAATGGGATTCCAACATTAAACTACAGCGTTCATCTGTGGTTCAGGTGTGGTATCAACAGAAAACGCCTCTGCTTAATTAAGTCATCCCACTCATTGACTTTGACTTGATTCATTTTTCTCTTTTCTCCTCATTTTCCTCCTCTGTTTATTGGCCTTTCTCCATCTGTCTTTTTAGACAGACTGGAGGGTCATTCTCCGTAGCAGTTAGTTGCACCTTAGTGTCAAATTTTCCGGAGGTGATTCAACAACCCGTGTGGCAAGAGGCAGACGGCAAAGTAATTGAGAAACGAGAGCTGAGGAGAGTCCAGGGGAAGGAGCCGGATCAGGGCTTTCGAGCACACAGACACGGTGGCACGGCTCATAGCAGTCGATGGGGGCGCCGCCACTTTCTAGCCCAAAACTTTGTTAGCGGGAGACTTGAGTTTATTGAGCGCCGCCAGGCTAGCTGTCTCCTCCTAGGGTTGCGGCACGGGTGTTTATTTGGGTTAGCTTTAGCGTCCTGCTCCTCCGGTGTCTATTTCCATCTGGCCGGAGACGAACAGGGCAGAGATGCATCAAATATTTATCCAAGTGGGCCTCGTGGGAAGCACCCCTGCTGAGCTCAGAAGGGCTCATCGGATTAAATAACAATAAGAAAAAAAGATAAAGTATAAGAAAAAACGTAAGTGTGATTATCCTTTGTGAAGGTTTAAAACCCTCTTCCCACGGGAATGACATCTATCGTGGAGCTGTTTTGTGTTATTCACATGCCAAAACTTTATTTTAATTAACGGGCATTAACGACGCCTGATTAATGATGCCTTTATTTATTGGCTTGCTTATTTCACAACTCATCATTACCATAGACCGACAACAGCGTTCATACCTGCCATTGCCGAACTCAATATTGTGGCACGAAGAAGGTAATGGCTCGGTGATTTCAAGAAGAAGCAGAGGAGGAGGAGGAGGCCTGGGCAGCAATCGAAAAATGTGTAACATCGCTCTGCTAATGATAGGGAATGTCGGTGGCATATTATGAAAGTTGCCTCTCATTTATTTTGACCTTTAGTTTGAATTCTCCATCTCTGTGGGTGCCCTACTGCAAAATCAATACATGCATCATATTGCTCATTGTTTTCCATATACTGCAAAGGCCAGTGTTGTTACACACATTATAGCTGGCATATCATTAAGAACATGTTGCTAAAGAGTCCTCTGTTGGCAAACTTAACTTTGCCGGTTGAATTGAAAAACAAATTATTCTTAATAAATGATTAACAACAAATTGAACGTTTGTTGGGACAAACAATATGGATCGATTTTCCTTGCAAATGTGAACATGAATCATCTTAAAAAGTCTCAGCAGCTTGCTCAAAATGCTGTTTCCATACCTCTTAATTGTTTTATAATTGATGTTCTGATTGGTAAATGAGACCATCAGCACTCTTTCAGAACCCAAAGGCAATGTCATTTCATATTATTTTTATCAATACCATAATACATGAGGATGAAAGACTAAATAATGTCTTCATGTTGCCCCTACAATGATTCGTACTTACTATAGGTGGGTGTATGTATGATTGATTTACTATTTCACTGTGCACATTGCTTTTTGCATTATTGTATTAGTTTAACATGGCTTTCTTTCTAATGGAATCGTCTAGAATCATCTTTCTTATGCTTATGTTTCCCCACTAAACCAAATAACAATAAAACCCATTTGGATTTGTAACCTCTAGAGCTGAGGCATAAGTGCATTCTCCAATTTAAAACATAAATGTGCACTTGTACAACAGGATGATGTATCTGTTTATTTTGTTCATTTGTTTGTGTGTTATTGTGTATAGTCAGTCACTTTTACCGATCCTATTACCGCAAATGCGGACACAATAATAACAAGTTTATTTAAGTTTCACTTCTCTAATGCTATTTAAATAATATGAAATTTATAGTAAAGCATTCAGGCGTCTTATTAATCTGTGTGTAGAAAAAAGAATGGTCTGTGAAAAGACTTTCAACTGGAAAACCAGGAAAACTAATCTGAAAGTATCATCTGTCTCCATGCCGTCTTGAATACCCACCCCCTCCAGCTACTGCAATTAACTTTGTCATCACAAATGGTACTGTCTTTTTTTTTGGAGCCATTGTCCATCGCAATGATGCTAAGGAATCTGATGGCCATTTCTGATGGAAGTGAAATCAAAATCATCTCCCAGGATTTAGTTAGGATGCATTCTACTCTTTGTAGCTTCACCTCTTGCTTCACCAAGTGGCCGATTTGGCCAGAAGAAGAAGAAGGAAAATATGGACCGAATGAAAGGGGGAAAGCAATTTATTCCCTTTGCACTATAGCACTGCATCTTTAAGTTTGGGCTACTTCTGCATTTAGATAAATAATTTCAGTGAAAAAACCTGTCTGCCAATATACATATATATCGTCTTCAATTAAGATATATATATATAAGTTAAGTCAATCAAGGCCTTAATATGGGATTAATTAAAGAGATCATATTTGAAACTCTGTTGTATAATTGTGTCTTTAAAAACATTTCTTTACATCCGTCTTTTGGGTGACACATTGCTGTCCATTACCTCAAACGATCAACATAATGACATTAACATAGTAACACTAGGTATGAAGTATTATTACCATTGAGGGTTATTAGTATTATGAATGCTTTCAGCGTTCACTTGGGAAGTGCTGGATAATGGCACAATATCTTATTGATATAAGCAAGTTGTTTTAGCCCAAAGTGCTGATATAACAGCATAATGTTCTCATGTGAGATTTTGTTGGAATACTTTCCATTTTTTTCTTTTTCACACATTTGTGCCACAGTTCTCCAGGGAACTGGTCATTTTGTGTTATCTGTGTGATGACTCCCCCACAAATAATGATCAACTAAAACTAACACATTACATTTTCTTAAAAAAGTGCAGAGCATTTCTGGTATAGAGATAAAAACTGCATTAATATATATTAACATAGATAAATCACACAAATGGCCATTAAAAAATAATAGTGATAGAAATATATGGCCTGCGTGGGACTGAATATTTATCAAAATGCAGTGGGTGCCCATCAGGCAGAATCCATCTCACTGTACTGATGTAGATGTCATTAGGAAATCGCTTTCCATTTCCATTCCCATGATGCATCAGGGCACCAGGCATCAGGGATGGAAGACGGACGAGTCACGGAAATCGAGGATGACACGTCATGCTTATTTTAATGCTATGTAATGAAAAGGAAAAGTATTGCTTCCCTTTCAAGAGACTTTGTGTAATTTATTCTCACCTGTCCGGGAATGTGTTCGTAAAAACAAAAGACTTCATCTCGTTGTCAGCCGACAACTCTGTAAGAATATGATCGGGAAATTGTGCTTTAAAATACTGAAAGGCAATTTTGCAATTGCGATGGAAAGGCACATACAAAACAATTAGACGAGTCCTTAGCGAGTTGATGTTTCATTTAATCTTGAGAAAGTAGCCTATATGTACAAACCAATTACACTCACGTAAGGAGCACTGACTGAGGTTTAAGCAGTACAGTGCCAATATTCAGCACATTGTAACTACAACTGCAGAATCATATACAAACCATTACCATTGCTACAACTGCAATTTTGTTGCTTTTCAAGTTGAGATGTGTTTCAAGGTGATAACACAATAAATACTGTAATGCCAGAGTATAATTCTGGTTTACGCAAACACAATGGCAGTACATCTACACATTCTATGAGTATCAATGGCGTGTCCAGACTAGTTTGGGAAATTTATAATGAAAAATTACATGTTGCATCTGCAAAGTGATAAATATCACAATTTGTGGAGTGATAATCGGTCCAAAAACTAGGTTATTGAAAGGTTTGCTATAGTTTTCTGTTCAATGTACTGTCAATCTCATGCAAATCATATGAATTGCCAGATTTAAAAGGGGTGGCAATCACATCTTATAGCTGATATGAACTCTTTGAATGCTTGCCAATGGCTTCTATTGTTCATGTATTTCTCTGTGCAAAGCACATCTACGATCATAAACGCCAAGCGTTGGCATCAGTGGTCAAAGGTTCCACGGATGTCTTTGAACCGACGTATTATCCTCCGTTTCTCAGGGAGACCCAGATGCAGCAGATAGGAATACGCTAGCCCACATGCGTTCACATGCCTCCGTCTCCTTACCGGAGCCTCTGGCACACGTCTGTTCAGAGACGACTTATTATGCACAGCAGGACTTGCCGTGATTACCCAGATGCTAGCCCTCCTGCAGTCACACACTACTTAATGGTTTCCTGTAACCCAGACAAAGAACCCAGACCCCCCCCCCCCCCCCCCCCCCCCCCCCTCTCTCAAAGAAAGCACTCCTCACATAGCCCAAAAAAGGAGGGCATCTCCTTTTGGCCTTGAGAGGCCACAGAGGAACACTTAGCTTAGGACTCATCCAGCGAGCCAGCGCAAACTGGCGGCATCCAAACTAAACAGACAAGCGGAAATAGTCCGTGGCGTGGAATCAACAAGCGGCTGTCAGCTGGCACCCACGTAGCATGACGAGTACAGCAAAAAAAAAAAATAAAAAAAAAAAATGGGGGGGGGGGGGGGGGCGGGGGGAGGGGACAGATGGACACGCTCGGTTTGGGTGACAGACTGCGGCGCTGAGGGAAAGGTGCGGAACGGACAGCTTGTATAGAGAAACATGTCGAACACGCTGTAAGGGGTTGCCGTGTAATACGTTAAAACCACACACAAAAAGAATCTGCTCGCTGAAGCGACAGAATGAAGTTCCTATGCCCAGGTTGTTACTTGGACACAAAGAAAAGTTTGTACACCCCATGAAGTAGATATATTCTGTCATTAGAAACATCCCCGCTTGAGGCTAAAGCTAGCAGACCATAGCCTGAGAGTGATGGGCCTATCTTGGTATGGACATAATTATAACTTATGAGAAAAATTTTTAGGCTGCACCAAATAGGTAAGCAGTCACCGTCATAGCCTACAGTAGTCCACTGCAGTAGGTGGAGGGCATTAATCCAAAAATGAAGGCTAAGCCTGTATGTTTTTCTTTAGTTGTCAGTTGTATTTATTGCACATCAAATAAAATAAAGATGCATAAGGGATACATACAACGTGAGAAGGGAGGTGAGGAGAATAGTTGTGCAGGAGGAACCAAACCAGAGTTGGGTGGTCCTCCTCAATCTCCAACTCAAATGTCACTGAATTGGTGCACCTGTGGCGTATATTCGATGCAGAACAAGCTTAATTTAGGTTGCACTTCATGCACAGTATTGTTTCTAGCATTACTCCATTTTGTCTTGCAGTTAACGTGCTCTGATTCTAAATATCTTGATATTTGCTTATTGATTATATCCTATTACACACACACAGAGACACATGCAGGCACGCACACACGCACGTACGCATGAATGAAGGCACACACATACATATAAAATACATATACACATACATAGACACACACACATAGATCCACACATAGACACACACATTGACACACAAAGATGACTATTTTGTCTTCATACCTCATTTGGGAATTACATTGTGTAGTCTAACTCTCTCTCTGTCTCTCTATCTCTCACTCTCTCTCCCCACATCATCTCTCTCTCTCGTGCGGCCATCATCATAGATCTTCCAGAATTTGACAACCACAGTCCATTGACCCTGACTAATGGCTTGTTTCTCAGATTGAAACGCTGAACAATACCAGCAGTTACTGGGGGCAAACAAGCCCATACAACATGGAAAAGGTGCCAAGGAAATCATTTCCCTTGAATATATATTTATATATTTTATTTCTTAAAAGCAATGCCACTCACATTGCTCTGATCTTAAGTGATCGGAGAGAAATGTGTAATCATCAGAGTTGTAAAAAAAAAAAGGCACATGGGGCATTTCATGCTAATGCAGGTTTTGGCTGCAACAAGAGAGCTATAGAATTCTCCAAAACATATTTTTGTTGCCCGATCAAATATGGGGACAAGCCATACTTTATCTGGAAGTGTGAATATTTTTTATTTTACACTGGAATATAGTAGAAAACAGCACAGCTCTCTCGTGGTTGTTGCTTTTATGTGGGATAATAGAAAAGGAGGGTACGAATATTTGGATGCTATAATGTAGAATATATAAATGATGTATTGTGGTTCTGGATGGATTGTGTAATATTGTATATTGAAAATTCTATAAAATAAAAAATGTATGAAGCAACATAATTCAAACAGTTTTTAGAATTGCTTTTCAAATATTCCATGGAACTGACTCAAGTTGTTTTGACAGTAACAAATTCATACAATTGTGGTATGCAGTAATACATATATTCCCCTTTAGAGTCACGACTGTATTGCCTTCCTTAGTGAATAGTGATTTTCAAAATCCTTAGGCCTTAGGGCTGGGGTCAGGATAATGGTCTAACTAGGCTGTTTGACTTAAAGCAGAAAGGTACTGGGTTCAATCCCCAATATCCGCAGACCATAGCCTACCTTTGGGCATCTATGTTTAAGATGTCTACCCACTAACTCCTAAACAACATGTATCTGTATTCACTGTAAGAAAGTGAATTACAATGACTAAAAGGTGAAAAGGAACGCAAAACAAGCTTAAATTATTTTCAAAACACACACTGAAAACAATTGTGTGTCTGATTGTGGGTGGATTTGGGGTTTAATATGACCCTCAGAAGGGGTCAACACACACAAATGGAGTCCTGCTCACAATATGAGTGGTGCTCAACGGCATCATTTCAAAGAAGTGATTTCCACGAATTTCTCCCTCTGATGCTTAACAACACTAATAAGCGGTTCTCGCTCTGTTTCTCTCTCTCACCCCCCTCCTCTCTCTCTGTCTCTGTCTCTCTGTTTCCCTCTCTCTCACTCTGTGGCAGGGTGACTATGTTCACCTAATCTCTCTCATTAGCACATACTGGCTCCACACTTATCTTCAATGACCACAGAAATGAAGCGTTATGCGACTTATGTTCAGCTCACATGGTGAGAATTGTTTTTGTTTGTGAACGATTGCTTCATAATGTAACACCAGGCTGTTAAGTTGCCAATACTACACCGAGATATTTCATACAGGCAATCATCTTCTATGTTTATGCATGATGTTTGTACATTTTAGGGTTGAAGATTTGAATATCAGCAACACAATCACCCTGCTTCTTTTGCATGCGCTTCTTCAAGGACTCTCTACTCACCATTCTGGATGTAAGTCTTTTGTCTTTCCGTCATTGCAAAATAAAAAATAAAAGCTCAACCTATTTCCTCAAATGACCACATTAACAGCAGTCTAATGAGTGGCCCGAATGCTTACCTGATTACCTCCACCACGTCTGTGAAAGGCTTGGCAGGACATTCAACAGAAACTCGTCGTAGTAGACTGACTCAGGACCTGGGCAATGGAAGGTGGTGAAGGATCCTGTGCCACTTCAGGGCCAGGGAGACCTAATGAGATGAAGAGCCCTCTGAGATGCTGTCTGGGGTTATCCACAATGGAAGAGGGAATGCTACCAAGTCCATCATAACAGAGCATGACAGATGCAGGGGCCTGGGGAGAATGACTGACTAAAGCCACTGATGGAGGTTACGAAAGCATCTGTCATGGTGGTAAAGGGTTGAGGTTTGAGGGGGAACCCAAAGGACTTGGGGATCGATAACGGGGGATGAAGTCTGTCATCACTGAGCCAATGACATTTGGATAAATCCTATTTAATGCCACAACCTAGACTTAAATCTTTAACCAGTAGCGATTCCTGCTATATGCAGCATAGGCAGATTGCCTTTGGCAGCTACTTGATGGGGGGGGGGGGGGGGGGGGGAGCATAGCCAAGCAGAGTGCAATCTGTTTACTTTCAAGTTTGCTTCTCTATCGCATCGGCACCACCACTGCTGTGTGCATCCCACGACCTCCGAGATGAGCAGCCAATGTGGGCTATCTTATAAAACCTGTCGCTTGTTCTTTCCTACTAAGCTACGGTCAGGCCAGGAATCGACTGTGTGGGATATCCTTTGAAGGCGCATGCTTGGGAAATAAGCTTTAGCAGACAAGCTTAGCAGTGGTTGAGTGTTAGCTCAGCCCAGCCGAAAACAACAACACGATTAAATAATGCAAATAATTCACAGAAGATCTACTGCACAACTATTTTAAACAAACAGCGTTGTGCCAATTTTGACAGAGGTGTCTCGCACATGATGGCGCGACACAGATAAATGGGTCAGACTTCGCAAAGGTTGAACCATGATTTGGATGATTTTTTGGTATAGGTACTCACTATCATCAATGATGGTTGGATGGTGGGGGAAAACAACAAGAAAGAAATTATGCAAAAACAAAGCACAAAGGGGTATAAAGGAAAATGACAATAAGTGTTTTAACCCAAGTGTTAATGATAGTACTTTGTCATAAACAAGAGAAAAACCAGTGAATGGTGCATTTGGGTGTTGTTGGGTGGAGTAAACACATGACAGCCTTCCATGCCACCATTTGGATCATTTTTTATTCACAACCGCCAAGTAAATCAAAGACGGGGAACAAAAATGGTGTCAAGCTCTGTCAAAGGTTACATAATGACTTTATTAGTAATCTCTTTCTTTTTTTTCTCTCTGGTGCTCTTTTATCCCGCCTCGCTTCTCTCAACAAAATGTCAAAGACGTGAGAGCTGGTCGCAGCACTGCCACACTCTCTCTATCTCCTCTCTTGCTCTCTCTCCCCCTCTCTCTCTCCCTCTCCCCCTCTCTCTCTCCCTCTCCCCCTCTCTCTCCCTCCCCCTCCCTCCCTCTAAATTCAAATTCAAGTTTTATTTGTCACATACGTAGTCATGAATGTACAACCAGCAGTGAAATGCTTATTTTGCCTGATCCTTTGACTGTGCTTATACAATAAATTATAAAATACACAATAATTATAAGTATAATATACTAGTATATATTAAAAAAAGCTAAAAAAATTTACTTAATTTTACACTTAATCTCAGTATACGAATATGTTTGTATGTACATATGTACAGATGATGCTGGGCAAAAAGCAGTATTGCATGTACAGTACAGTTTAGCAGCAAGTGGTTAAAGTTACAGTGTGCAGTTATTCCACTGAGTTACTGATAGACTGTTGTAAGAGTCTATTGTGGGCATGTGAGCATCCTTGAGGGGGCACATAGTCCTAATTAGGCATGGTCCTCATTCAGGATCCGTATGGCACTGGGTAGAAGCTTTGCCTGAGCCTCTCTATTTGCCCTTCCAAAACGGTATCTCTTTCCCGACCTCAGCCGGTATGAAGTGGCCGTTGTTAGGCTGGCTGGAGTCCTGAAGGATTTTCCTGGCCCTGGTCCTGCACCGCTTGGTGTAAATGTCCTGTAGACTGGGGTGAGCTCTCCCTGTGGTACAGTATGTCCATCCGACAGTACCACCCTCTGCAGGGCCCTTCACTCCTTCTGGGTGCTGTTTCCTCTCCCCATTTCACTCTCTCTCTCCCCCTCCCCTCTCCTTCCCTCCCCACATTCCTATCCCCCAACCCCCCCCCCCCTCTCCCTCTCCACCCTTTATAGCTCTTTCCTTTGTTCCTTTCAGCCAATGACAACCTGAAGAGCTTCCTGGTCGTAGTGCCACTTCCTGTCCTCCCTGAGTGTGCCGTTAGAACCCGTAATGATGCACTTAATAAGACACATCAGGGATGAGTGTAGATTTAGAAACACGTGTCCCCCATTAACGCGCCATACATCTTCATCTCTATCCTCCGCGACAATGTTATAAAACTCTGAAGATGAGAGCGTCTTCCCGCTGAAACGATGACTGCAGGCACCCGCGGTGTGTTAGCAGAACCTATTTGGGGGCCCCGTTTGAAGGCTCCGATCGTAATCGTATAATCTACTGGCGGTGGCATTTGTGCTGTTATAAAATGTGTGCTGCAGCACAGCCAGGACACAACATGTAACAGTTCAGGTTCCCTCCAAATATCACCTCATTCACGCACCGAATGAATAAGAATCTCTCTGACATTTCTAATATCCTCAGCACTTGAAAAGTCTGATACGTTTGCTAAAAATAGGCCTTTTAGATTGCAAATATTTCCTGGGGTTGCCTCCATAGCATATTGATATTCAAGGAAATGAAAACGGTAAATCAGAGTGCGAAGAAGAAACCTTCCGGGGGGAGATGATTGTGCCTTCTTGGAGTTGTTTTTCATTTATAATTTTTTTTATATTACAAACGGAAGAACAGTGGCAGAGATGCAGGGTGGGGGCTAATTTGATTGGCATCTGTTTTGATGGCTGGTGAAGTGTCCAGGTGGCCTCTTATCTAATCCGCGGCGCGGATGAGAGACTGCAATCTCTAATAGGCTCGTTATGGGAGCCTGTTAAATTCATTATGAAAGAGGGAGCAGGAGCGACAGTACAGGGGGACAAGAGGTGGGCTGCCTTGACATTCCACTGGCAGCCATTCCGTAGGGGGAGAAAAAAGCTTCTGATTTTCATTAGATTTCATTAGATAATACCTCGCTTTTCAGAAGCAGTTACAAAGATGAGACGCTATTTCCCGCTCTCTCTTCTGTTCTCTATTTCTCTCTCTCTCTCTCTCTCTCTCTCTCTCTCTCTCTCTCTCTCTCTCTCTCTCTCGCTCTCTCTCTGCATTCTGGCCTCTGCCCATGGAGACCTGCTTCAAAGAGAAAACTACTTTTTCTTTTGTTCTCCCTAATTTTAGTTTTGTAGTTGGTGAAAGCTGAATACGCCCACTTTGCTTTGTTTTTGTAATGCTCTACCACCATGGGTCCACACTGTCAACTTCAATCACTCCATCAAAAACTTCAAGACCCACACATTTTTTTAAAGGCTTTTATAATGTTGTTTTGTCTTAATGTCTGTTTGTCTCTTCGTTGTGTCTTGGATTTTATAATTCCATTTCTGCCACAATTTCCATATTCCATATGCTTCTTACTTCAATGAAGAAAACATAATTTGCAGGAGAACATTCTTCTTTTCCTACATAAAGGTCCACCCACATCTGATCACTGAATTCAAAACACAGTAGGCAGCACCTCCTCAGTCACTGCATAAATTATCATAGTTCCGAGCAAATGAAGCCAGTGCTGGCTCTCTGTCTCCATGCTCAGAAGTGCGTATGGTAGTCAAAGTTTGACATGAAAGAGGCATGTTCAATTTATATTAAATGTTTTTCACCTCACTAGATATAGAGTTTACAGCTCTGTTTTCATTAAGTGGACTTTACAGTCGCCGTCATGCGCCATTTGTGAAGTGTGCGGACAGTTCACACACGGCCATGACATACATATAAATAAATAAATATTACACCTCCCTGCATGTGACTACATTATTACCCACTCATAACCATTTCTATAAAACAGCTAGGAAGGAGACGTTTTAAAATTACGTTAAATCTCTAGCAGTGTATTACCATGTAATTGCCCACTACCATCAATGATTGGTATTATATTCTACTTGATCCAATGTTAAGCTGTGTAAACTCCTATTGGTTTTCTGATAGGGTGTGTCTTCTTAGCTTAACCGCTAAGGGCTGTTGTATATACCACATTATTTCTTTTTTTACATTTAGGGCATTTAGCAGACGCTTTTCATACCATTCATTCACACATCGACGGAGTCCCTCATGCAAGGCGACAAGCTGTCAGGAGCAGTTAGGGTTAGGTGTCTTGCTCAGGGACACCTCGACACTCAACTAGGAGGGGCCTGAGATCGAACTAGCAACCTTCCAGCTACAAGTCAACCCACTCTACCTCCTGAGCTAAGCAGACTTATATGTTCATTATTAATGGAGAAAGGAAAACAAAAAAAATGATTTTCCATGTGCATGACATAAAGTACCACAAGTAAAGTTTGCTGGTGGCCTTTTGCAAAAATGTAAACTGTACAATCTGACTTCAGACTTTCATGTGGTGTAATTTTCCCAGGATCCTAATTAACATTGGGATTACTGTTATTTTCTGCATTGCATGTTGATTTCAGAAGATATGATGTGGACGTAATATGAAGTCAAAGAACGAGAGATTATGTGTATGTGCTATTTGTAGGCTATATTGTTTATTGATTAAAATGGTTGTGATTATGTTACAGTTGCAAACTTAACAGTAAATACCTCTAATTTAGACAATAGCATGGCCCCAGCACACACACATGCACTAACGCACGCACAGACACATAAGAAAACACACGCACACACACACACACACACACGCACACACACACACACACACACACACACACACACACACACACACACACACACACACACACACACACATACACACACATACATACACACACACACACACACACACACACACACACACACACACACACACACACACACACAATGAGCTACCAAACGGACTTATCATAGTTATTTTCATTTGACAAAAATACTCACACATTGCACAACTGCTTGCAGAGCGACCCTGTCAAGGAATAAATGGGAGACATTTACTGAGAAACACAAGGATCTCTTTAGAAGAAAATGTGCCCATATGAAGAGTGGCGGCTACACTTTATCAAAGCTACAAGGGCGCTGATCACAAAGGGACTGCAGGAAAACACATTTGATGTATTTATGAGTTATTATTCATGTATGATGGGAATTCATGTGGAATGTGGAAATGTCTTTCAGGGTCTACCTTTGGAATTTTGGATGCTTTCTGGCCATGCGCTCGAGGACAATGTGAGATTCAATTGGTCACAGTGAATTGAACAAAAAAACAAACCCAATAAAAAGCTCAACAGAAAGATAGCATAACTTGTCCGACACCAAAACTTTTAATTGCGCTAAAGTGCCTCTTTGGTGTATTATCTCCCCTGTTACAGGGTTCATAAGAGCAACTCCAAACCCCCATGGCCAGGAAAATCAAGGATTCAGATGAACAAGGCGGAGCTGCGGTTTTGTGATTCAATTAGATCACGTCAGCAGGAACACGTTCCCCCACTCCCCCCTCCTCCTGTTTATGACTGTGTCATAATTCACAAAGGCCTTGTTCCACCCCACCCCAACCCACACCCCTCCACATGTCTTGTTTAATCAGCAGTTTGTGTGCCTTGACAGCAAAGTGGGCTGCTGCTTACCTAAGACAAATAGAGCCCTGAGTCTGAATCCTTAACTTAATGTCCTCGAGGTTTTGCTTGCGAGTGCCATAGTGCCTTGTTTACACTGCCGTAAACAAAATCATCTGACGGCATTGGGTTCCTTGCCACGGCGAAGCCATCTGACAAACCCCATCCCCCCCCACCCCGACATAATGATTCACGCAAACAGAAACATCCTGACAAACCCTGCTCACTCCCGACTGCTATTCCGTTGAGGGATCAAACATGCTAACTGCTAAATGTCATCCACTTAAACCGACGTATTATGCTAACGCGCAGAATTGAGCGGAAACAGGCATTCAACGCTTCACAAAGAGTTGTTTATCACTTCGGAATGGCGAGAGTGACTTTTCATTGTAAAAGACAAACGCAGTTGTTGCGACAACTGCCGTAGCGAAAGCTGTGAATAAACTAAAAATGAATGATGGATGTTGGGGCGGCAGACTCGATAAAATGTTTAGTGGCCCTACAACTCGTCACAGCCACCTGCTAGTACAAAAGGTGCGAGGAGTGCAGTATGAATACTTATGTACAAGCTGAGTAGACTAGAGATTTCAAGTCATTTATCCTACAGCACCTCGGTCCCCCAACCCTGTCTTTTTTTCCCTCTATTTTGCTCTTGTTCCTCCACTTCCCCATAGTTTCTTTAAAAGGTTGTTGCTGAGGCAACGTTTGAGGGGTTCGGGCAATTTATATGCTTGGCTGCAGAGAGGGACAGTACATTTATTGTGCCCAGGAAAAGGATTTGGCAAATTGAATTACAATTTTTAATGAGATAACTGAATGTTGGGTTTGACTTTGTCATGTATAGAGGTAGTCAGAGCCTCCTTTATATAGAATACTGCATCATTTTGAAACTCCTAAAGCCTCCTTGGGAGAGGCCTTTATTGTATTGAAAGACATTGACGGTCAGGCCAATTTAGTTTAATGATTTCTTATCTTACATTGTTCAAGAATGTTTAAATCAATTGTTTTGCAATTGGGGCACTGATGTTACTGCTCTCTCTTGGACTCCAGTTCTAATTTCCCTCTGGTTTTTTCTCCAATACTGCAGAGGAAATACTCAGGAAGTCTTACTGAAAGAAAGACAACGTGATCCTTGAGAGAGAGAGAGATCTTTGTGTGTCTTTCCGATAATAAAGATATCTAGAGAAGAAATCAATGCGTGACCCTATGGCCAGGGTTCTTCCTTGGAGCTTGGGTGTGTTCATTACTTCCTTTACGTCCTCTGCTTATTGTGGTGTTGGTGCTAAACTGTCAACACAACAACTAGTTTATCACTGTATGACCCAATGCAGCAATTATCTCTCCAAAAGTTCAATCTGAGGATTGGATGTGCTGCTTGAGGCTATTTAAATTAAACTCTTATTATTGGCACAATTTAGATAATTATGTTCTGTTGTACAGACAATTCTCTGATATATTTATTATTTATTACTAACACTTTATCTGTAGGATCTTGTACCACTTCACTTAATTCTAGTGGTTAAAAAAGAAGAAGTGTTTTGCAAGTGCCAGAAGAGTTTTTCTTAGGGTTCAAAGTGAAATGAAACATTTAGTTTCAGCTGGCCTGTGGTTCTGACATGATTAAATGATTAAAAAGATTATCTTCTGGCATCACTGGCATCAGCTTGTATTGTTATTGTTGGGTTACTGGGTCTTTGGGCTGGAATGTGGCTGGAATGGGAGTGTCTATTTTACAGAACTTCCAAGTTGTATGGCATAAAAGGCTCTGGTTTGGCCATGGGATTTCTGTGAGTGGGGCCACTACATGTAATTGGCTCATTATTTAGTATTAAAGGGTGTAGTGTGCAAATGCCAGGATATTTCATTACTCTCTAAAGTCTTTCAACAATGTATCCGTGCACCAACATTATTATCCATTAGAGATTGTCAATAGTTGATAGATCAACGCATTTAGAATACATTTTCCATGTGCAAACCTATTGATGGTAGCATTCCAAAAGAAACAGATGGTAGTGCCCCTTAAAACCACATTGATGCAGAGTGTAGATAAACCAGGTGCTACCGACGTTATTATGCATCTGTCTGAACCGTTTGTGTCCATTTACCTTTCATTTAGAGTCGTTATCATCCACAAACCTTAAGGTTAAGGGTGTATATCTCATATTTTGTCTACATGAATATTCCTCATGAACAAAGTTTGCACACTTTATTTTGTCTTTCCTTGTTTTGCTACAGGTAATAGTGTCAATAATTCTTGTCACACATTGAGAAAATGCATTGTGAAATGCATGACGTTTAACATATGGTTAGCTGCTCATTTGCTTCGGCAGGGACCGTTATTCATGTTTTTGGCTGAACAAGGCTGATGCACAATAATTCCATAAGATCATGACCATATGGACCCTTTTTAATGGGGATATGTGCATGTATTATTTCACTGCAGTGTGAAAACAGAACACCACATGAGTGCAAAAATAGTTTGTGCCCAACATGGTGTTTCGCACCAAACATGTCATGCAAAAACTTTGTTTTTGCACTTTTTGCATGACAGCCTTAACAACGAATGTTGTTATGTGATGTATCGCAAGGGGGGTGTTGGACATCTTGAATCGAATGAACTGTAATTTTACTTTAATTAATTTCAGGTTGAATTCATTTCAGGGTCAGCGCCATCTTGTCACTTGATCACAATCACAATGATGTCTCACTTGACGTTACAATAAAAAATGTATTTGAAGACATCCCCTTCCAAACGTTTAACATATGTTGTGTGTCAACGTCACATATTCCCATTGATCATCGTAGCAAGAGCGTCAGTCAGCATAATCTTTTTGCTAGAGGCTGATTGAACCTAATTTCTAAATGATGCAACAGCGCAAAGTGGGTTAATCTATCTACTATGCTTTCTAATTATATATCCACACTCCCGAATGTATTTACCATGAACGCACTGGGATTGGCGGTTTCTAATTGGCAATGGTAGTAGTGAGTAGTAGTGGTGGTGGTAGTAAGCGGCCAGTTTTGATGAAATACCAAAACTTATCTTTGGGATACCTTTCATTCTGTTTGGACCTTTATCGCAGGCTGAAACCGAGGCGTTCAACAAAGTGCTGCTATTTAAATCAATACATCCCTCATTACAGAATAATGAATATTTCATCAGTGAGACTATTACTTCAAATGAATAATTTAACTGTGTTATATCAGTCAGGGCTGGGGGTTCACTAGTACCCTACTCCCTGAGCTTTTAAACCCAACCACTCATTATGAATGGATTGAGTTCAGGGATTGCTCTCTCTGAAAATACCAAGGTCACAGTTCAAACCAGTGATAGTAAATGCAGCCCCGATTCCAATTAGCCAGGATACACACAATGTATTGGAGGACATTTTCTTTTTTTCATCTTCTCTTTTGTATTGTGATGAGCTTTTCTTTTGCCTGATTTCCTCCCATGTGGGTGGGTAGCTTTTGGGCTCATTATGAATGCCAGGGAAATGCTTTGTGACTTAAAACATATCAGATTTGAAACATCTAAAAAGGATAACTTGTGGTGGCAGTATGAAATGGGTTTTTGCTCACTATTTCTCGCTTCAAACTCATATTACGTTTACTGTAATAAAATGATAACTTCTGAATTCACCAGTTCACTTGTGTTTTGTCTTAAACATTAAAGACACGCTTGTTATGAAGAAGAACTACATATTTCTTCATGTTTTAAGATGACACAAGCATTTAAAACAACAATAAGACATAATAGACCTATAGAGAACTAGGTACAGTGATAACAAGTAGATTATTCACAAGCAGTGAATAATCCGTTCCTATCATTTGGGATAAGGGCCTTGTGGGTGTTGAGGATACTGGTTGGGGCGGTGGGTATATGAGGGATGAACCAGCGTCCATCTTCTCTAAACTTCATCACAGCGGAGGATAGGGATTGCTTTGGAGTTCACCGCAGTGGCAGGTATTAAATGACACCGGGGGTCAAATCCAGCAGAATACCGGAAGATTATGGAAATGTCAGTCTTCTCCCCTTGTCTCTCTTCTTCTCTCTCAAGTCGACGGTTTAAAGAGGGACCTGGCATTCCGGACAGCTCAGTGGTGAAGTATGTCATATGGACGCCGAGAGAAGGGCTGAAAGAGAGAGGCTGAGAGAGATGTCTTGATTGTGTGACGTGGACCACCTATTCCTCTTGGATCTTCCGGCTCGTCTGTCCTCTCTCACTCTAATTTCTGTGTAATTACTTCCATTACACTGGATTGCTCTTCAGACACTCGAACATGCAATTATGCGGCGGCGATGCGAAGAGTTGAGCAAGAGCGAGAGAGGGAGTGAGAGATAGAGAGGGAGGGAGAGAGAGAAAAGTGATAGGGAGAGAGAGAGAGGGAGGGAGAGAGAGAAAAGTGATAGGGAGAGAGAGAGAGAGAGAGAGAGAGAGAGAGAGAGAGAGAGAGAGAGAGAGAGAGAGAGAGAGAGAGAGAGAGAGAGAGAGAGAGAGAGAGAGAGAGAGAGAGAGAGAGAGAGAGAGAGAGAGAGACACTGCCCTCTGGAAATAAATACGATATTTAGAACTAAGTTAATCAGTTGCAAAGACAATCTGGCCTGGTTTTCTTTTGGGGATATGGGGTTTGTTTAATGCACCATCCATTCACAGAACACCTAAACCCTGATGCTCTATTCCATTTTAACATCAGCTGATTTTAATATATTTTAGTTATCTATTGCCTGGCGTCTGATTGCATGCTACTTTGCATTGCAGTGCCAGTGCCAGGGGTTGGGGTTTAAACCGTAGATCAGGCCATTTGTGTGCTGAATTTACTTTGTTCTTTATCAGGTATTAGTTTGAATGGAAGCAGGTCCATGCCAACATTGAAATATGAATATAAAATTTGCAGGAGGAGTTCAGGCGTGAGTGTATAGTTTACCTGCAGTTGTTGCAGTCATAAATACACAGAGTTGCGAAGAACAAAATGTGCTTGGTGATTGCAGAATGACATATCGCAAGCTTTTTAAATGTCACCACTTGAGCTATGGCGAACCACATCCCCAGATCTCTCCCAAAGCGACGATTGGGCTGTTAATTAAACTAAAGGGGTGCAATTACCTTTTTGTAAAACGTTGTGAGTTCGGAATTTCACACAGCCTATATGTCATTTGTGGAAAAGAGTAATAAGAGGAGTGGGCACATAATGTGGGGACTCCCTTACTTTTTCTGAATATTTCTTTTTTTAAATATTTACTTGTAATACTACTCTATCTGTAAACTATGGCACCCATTGCACTCCTTACCATCCCTGGAAGGTGGGATCCTCCACTCTGTGTTCTTTCTCAAGATTTCTTCCTGGTAATTAAGGGAGTTTTTTCTTACCCTTTGGGGGGGGGGGGGGGGGGGGGGGGGTCATAAATATATGGCACGAAAAGCCCTTTGAGACTGTAACTGTGATTGAGAGCTATACAAATCAAATTAACTTGACCCGACCTTACTCCCTAATTGCTGCCATATTTCTTGAACAACCTCAGTCTCTACCTTACAACTCATAAGATCGTATTGCATATCCCTTCTGCACTAGATGTAGATAAATAGAGATAAGGCGACTCTGAGGTTTTTCTTTGAAAATGTCTCACAAAACAGATGTAAATATGGCACAATTAACATTTTGCATACAGTTATCCCATTTGCGTCAACTTCAATGTCCATTTATTTGATTTTTTTTTAATTTCAAGGCACTACACTTACTGAACGAGGCTGAAATATAATGTCTGCCATTTTCCATCCATAATTGTATTCATGCATTCATTCAATCATCCATGCTTCCAATGGATGGTGAAAAACACAATGCAATGCAAAACTTGAAGAGAGAGAGAGAGAGAAGTGAGTGTGATGTGAGAGAGCTAGAGAGAGTTAGAGAGAGTTAGAGAGAGAGAGAGAGAGAGAGAGAGAGAGAGAGAGAAACTCCTGTGTAGCGCCAGAGTTTTAAAAAGCACTTGACCACATTAACATAAACGTTTTATTTCCTAAAATAATGGGCTTGATAAATTCAGTTCCCTTCAGCTGGTAGGGGAAATGTTTTTTCTCTGTTCTTTAAAGCTTTGTAACTCTCTACAGTAGCACTATGTGACAAGAGTTTCAGCGTAATTAGTAGACCCAAATGAATCTCAACTTTTTCCGAAGTACCTCTCTCGACCCCTCCCATTAACCCCCATCAACGTTGTGATTTCACTGAGGACTAAATACAGTTTAATTCCCCTGATAAACGCTTTATTAAAGGACATGGTTTATTGTTAATTTGCACTATTATTGTGCTAATTATCAATGTACTTATTTATGATTATCTCTTTATAATAATAATCGGTCCCACACATGGAGGAAGGTTTTATTTATATATACATAAGATGTATGCACATATTTCCTTTAAGAGTAGAAGTGTAAGGTGCTTGGGATAAAAGTAAACATAGTAGGTCTACAATTGGATTTTTTTGTATTTCTTTTTGCTTTAAGTTAAGTGAAGTATTTAAGTATCACTAAGAAGGGCTATGTAATAATAGTTAATCTGATAATGAACTCTTTCAATCCATCAAAAAGCTGATGGACAGTGGAAATGTTATACGATCAACCGGGGTGAGCAGACATGTCAGTGTTAAACTGTTTTTATTACCGTTAAAACTTTTTAACGCTTTATTACCAACATATCTTTTATCACCATTTAGTCCTTCTCCAGGACATCTCCTTCCAGTGCCTCAGGCATCGCGGGTTGACTTTTTGAGCTGCTGGGCTTCCATACTTGCCGCAGCACTGTGTCCTCAGAGACCCCGCTGACAGCAGCGGTGGACTCATCCTGTCGGCAGTCATCTCTCTCTGGCCACCTCTCCTGCACCTTATTTAACCTCTCTGTGCTCTCTGTCTGTTTGTCACAGAGGGCTGCTCAATTACAAATTGTTCTCTCTCTCTCTCTCTCTCTCTCTCTCTCTTTCTCTCTCTGTCTCTCTTTCTGTCGCTCTGTCTCTCTTTCTGTCTGTCTCTCTCTCCCTCCCTCTCTCTCTCCCTCTCTCCTGTGGATCCTGGCTCATAAGTATAAACCGATTTACCTTTTCCAAGTCCACTCTGGGAAATCAAACGAGATACAATCCCTGCGGATCCAAAGGTGTGATGCTGAATCTGCTCCAGTTGCCTGTTAGACGCTTTAATATGCTGGGGATTTACTGACACAGAGCAGGTCATTCTTCACACACAGATGCAAATGTGGTCACATTTCTGGCCATTATTTAAAATGTTGTTATTAATGCATCAATTAATAGATTTACTGGTTTATTGATAAATAATTTGATTCATTACATCATTCCTTCTTCCTTCTTTACCTTAAAAGCATTGAGTTAAGAACATCGTTTTGCTACCAATAGCTCACTTTCTAAATGATCTATTTGCATTGCTACCCAGTTCAGGGTTTAGATTGGTTCTCTGCTGCTGATCGATGGCAGATGGATTATCTTTTTGCTGGCTAAGTAATACCCATGGCAATGCCCCAAGCTTAATTATCTTCAAATGCAGCCTTTCCAGACTGATGTCATATGGGAAACAAAGTGAACAAAACAAATCAGTCTGGCTGTCCACCGCAGGAATTCATTGAAAACCAAAGTTTTCTCATTAACTATCTGCCCCTTGTATACTAGTTAGAATGTTGTGTGAATCGTGGTCAAAAAGAGACTTTCATCGTATTTAAAACAACTCCACCCGAGAGACCCCCGTCACAATTTTGGGATGCAATTTTTAAGGCACTGTTATGAAGTGAACCGCTTATGCATAAAACCAAAATAAAAGAGAAAAATACAAGGTGAATACGCAGCTACAAAACAGCCACCCCCTTAGGAAGCCAGCCGTAGAGTTGGGTAAGGTATACAGGTGTTATGAGGGGCTGTGTCGCGTCCGTGCTAAACAGTGGTCAAAAGTGAGGCCACGGTGGGTGCTCTCTCTCTTAACGCCAGGCCTGCAAAGAAGCACTTGATCTCGGGCAAGAGGCATTTTCTCACATCCTCCTGCAACATATTCAGACAGTTTTTTTCAACAGTCTCAGCAGATCGCTTGCGAATACTAAAGGTGTTACAGGAGTGGTGTTGGAGAACATTTAATTCTCAGGAGATAGGTGGTGATAAACACATGCACTCCCTTTTTAGGTTTGGGTGCTCATTTTATCCTTTTGGGTGGGAGAAGGGAGGGAGTACAAAGTAGTAGAAGTACAAAGTAAGCTGGAAGAGAATAGTCATGTTGAGTGGGTAAATGAGAGAGAGAGGGAGACAGAGAGAGAGAGAGAGATAACAAAAATCAAAAACAGGAGGCAGACAGAGCACTCATTACGAGATACTGCCGATGTATGGCACTGCACAAATAGAGACTTAATTAACTATGTTGACACAGAATCCAGCTCTCTCAGACACACACAGCAGTGATTTCAGTGTTATCCAAATATGGCTGAAAGGACAATGTGAATGGAGAATTGTCTTATATGCATACTTGATTTTCGACATCTTTTCTCCTTAACAAATGTTAAGGGGAAAATGTGTATTCCTGCATTAAGTGAATGAATAAGAGAGTGTGTGTGTGTGTGTGTGTCTGTGTGTATGTGTATTTGTGGGTGTGCGTGTTTGTGTGTGTGTGCATGTGTGTATGTGGTTGTCAGCAGCTTTGATCCTTAATATTCTGATAAGCAAAGGGTTAAATCAGATAAAGTTAAAAATATGTATTTCTCTTTTCCATTTTCATTAAAACACCTTTTCTTTTACCAAACCAATATCCATTCTCCAGGTTGGTATTAAAACCATGCCCTTTCAGTGTGATACAAAAGAAAATGTAGGCATAGCCTGAGGTTAATTGATGTTAACGAGATGCAGCATTAATGACCAATGATCGTGGGACCCAGAGTCAAGTCAGAGTAAACAAAAAATCTTCCAAAGAAGTTTCTTCTTTACTGGCGTTATATCAGTCAAGTAATACATTATAGAATATCTAATTTAAGGACGGATTTCACAGCTTGTACCATTAATGTTTGAAACAATGATTGTGAAGAACACACCTTCACAATTCACCAGTTAAATAAAGTTCTGCATGTGTTAGCATGAAAACATCAAGTATATACTTGAATATATTCCTACAGGAAAAAGGATATCCTAGGAATATATATACCTATTAAAGAAAGAATAGTATACATATTTTTACGCACAGTATATAATGTACAGTTTGTATATATACGTATATATAAAATGCTTTATAAAATCTGAACTATTCATACAATATAAATAGTTTTGTGATAATAACTGGGTGTGAGATGCCTTCTCCATAGTATAGTATTGTAAGGTAGGATTGAGACAATATATTATGTATAAGCTTGGTTGAGTTAAGTGGTGACATTCAACTGTAGGCCATGTTGTGGATTCACTCTCAATGAGCTAATTGCTGCATGGTTCAATCGGTCACTTTCTCAGCCACTTCACAGTGTCAATAATTGCACCATACAACTCATTGTGCTTGACATGCTTTTTAAGAGCTGGGTACATGAGTTCATGTGTACACTTCTAGAGAACATTCATTATCAGTTTTCCTTGTTTTTTTCATACAACACTTTCACCTGCAAGGAGAGCACTCCACACACAATTGAGTGTGGAGGAATTCCTTAATGACCACTTGAGAAGTATGGATTACATCTGATCATCTTTTTGTTTAGTTTTTAATTTTTCAGTTTTTTAAACCTATCTTGATGGTTAGGGTTGAATAAACCCTTAATTATATATATATATATATATATATATATATATATATATATATATATATATATATATACAGTTATACATAAGTATCAATATACGGAGGTCAGAATAACAAAATGCCCAAAGAAATCAATCCCCAACCTCTTCAACCTATGTGTAGGTTTCTCAAACAGGTTTCTCTACACGTGCATGTCTCATTGAGAAAGATGCCTAAACTCTACCTGTTCCTTAATTACTTGTATCTGCATTCACTGCAAGTTGCTTTGGATAAAAGCATCTAGTAAATAGAAACTGAAGAACAGTGTGAAATGGCTTTCAGCACACGCATTCACCAGTTAAATCGCAATTACCGAGTCATTTGCACAGGCATGGCAATTGATCCTTGAATTGGCAGGCAAAATTCACAAAACATGCTCAGCAAGCCACACGTAAGTCCTTAACTTCCTTATATGGAGGAGTGTAAACATGTCATGATAGTGTTTGAATGTAAAGCCTGCCAGCGTGGACAAATTGTCGTCAGATATCACACAACTGCAGCAGTTGACTGTTGACTTGACGTGAAAAGCAAAAACAGACAATTGCGTCGGTGTGTGGTAAGGAACACGAAAGGGACAAGGTAATAGTGTGTCTTTTAAGGGTAAGTTGACCCCAAAATCATTTTTTAAATTGATACCGTTAGGTTTGAGTCTCACAACGCGATGGGGAATATTTCTGTTATTTTTTTATAAATGTATGCCCCTTTGGAGCAGGTGTGACAAAGGTGTGTGTGTGTGTGTGTGTGATTAGGATGCTGACGAAGATAACAGGGGATTATATTATTTATCTGCTCTGTTTTTTCCACATTTGCATGACAGTGACAATGTGTTTTCTTGCAACCTAGATCCCATTTTGTAAATGTCCTGGATGGAAGTTCTCCTGCTAAAACGGTGGTACTTACCCTTTAAGACGCAGGTGAGCACAATGAACACTGGTGAAATCAATACGACAAACGAGCCAATTCTGAGTGGATGAGACAACAATTCAAAACAAATAGGAAAATAAGTGAAGAAGATGGAGATGAACATGACAATTCCGCTTTTTTCTATTTTTTTAACGTTGGTAGAAATGAAAGAACCGGAGCTCAACATATGGGCATTCATTGTCATGTCATTCAGACAGAACCAGAAAAGGTACACGCCTCCCATTCCTGTTTTCAGTTTAGAATGCGCTTTACCAGAGGAGTGGGAAAGCACTACAGGTGACAGTGGTTTCATACTACCATACTATCTTCCAATACTAATACTGCCTTCCACACTGCCAGCACGTGGCCCAATGTTGGAGGACTGTGGACCTGGCTGGTGATTAGTTGGACAAGAGCCCTCGTAATATAGCCCCATGGGAACCAGTATAGGGCTGGAAAAATCGATGCAGCAGCACGGGTGCATGGAGCAATTAGGTGGGCTATGAGGAGAAGAGTGGCTGTGCCTTAGCCCCCCCCCCCCACCCACCCACCCCCGGTGTAGACGCCAGAGTTGAGAGCATGCAGGGTCTTTGGGTCATCCTCCCCTTTCCACTCCCTATATCCACCAGGGTGGGAGGCCCGAGAGCCGGGGCTGGATCCAGAGGGATGGGGGGAGAATTATGCCCATTATCCAGTAATAATGTGTGACAGATCCTTTGGCTCCCTCCCCAGATCAGGAGCGATATATTTAGATAGAATAGATATACTTGTCTTTATGGCCTTTTTATATGGCGATCCTTTAATGAATTATTTATGTTGGGGACAGCAAGGGGTGTGCAGAGTGTTGCACTACGAATAAACATGCGTATAAAAGAAGATATAAGTGTGATAAAAATGATGGGGACGACGTGAATTGGCCTTTTAATGAAATGCATTTCGAAGTATGTCTCCCATCGATCGGGGAGATTTCTGTGGTGCTTGAAGAGCTTCAAGAAGAGCTTTTTGGAGAGAGTCAAGTAGTCGAGCTACGTCCTGACCAGGAAGCACATCTGTCCACATCATCAACATCTGTCCGCACCAAATTCATGTTATGACTCCCAAGTGCGTTGTAGGAATTGCCCTTATGGCCTAAACCCTTCATATACTGTATGTTACTGAAAAAAGAAAAAAAAGAAAAAAAAAGAGTACAGCAAATATTAAGAAAACACTGACAAAATGTGTGTTTTTGTTATGGTGAGCTAAATATGTATTAACTATATATGGGTGTTAGTGTATGTATATATATATATAGTATATATATATAAGAAATATGAGAGAGTGAAGTGTTCTGCAATTAAGTTATTGTCAAATTCACATTGACTAAACGCCATTTACATTGGAAATTGAACACCACTCCCAGAACAGGTGTGTATCACCAAGACGTGGAGTAGGAGAACGTGGAGTAGGAGAACTTGGAGTAGGAGAACATGGAGTAAGAGAACTTGGAGTAGGAGAACGTGGAGTAGGAGAACATGGAGTAGGAGAACGTGGAGTAGGAGAACGTGGAGTAGGAAAACATGGAGTAAGAGAACATGGAGTAGGAGAACGTGGAGTAGGAGAACATGGAGTAGGAGAACGTGGAGTAGGAGAACGTGGAGTAGGAGAACGTGGAGTAGGAGAACTTGGAGTAGGAGAACATGGAGTAGGAGAACTTGGAGTAGGAGAACGTGGAGTAGGAGAACATGGAGTAGGAGAACGTGGAGTAGGAGAACGTGGAGTAGGAAAACATGGAGTAAGAGAACGTGGAGTAGGAGAACGTGGAGTAGGAGAACATGGAGTAGGAGAACGTGGAGTAGGAGAACGTGGAGTAGGAGAACATGGAGTAGGAGAACGTGGAGTAGGAGAACGTGGAGTAGGAGAACATGGAGTAGGAGAACATGGAGTAGGAGAACGTGGAGTAGGAGAACGTGGAGTAGGAGAACATGGAGTAGGAGAACATGGAGTAGGAGAACGTGGAGTAGGAGAACATGGAGTAGGAGAACGTGGAGTAGGAGAACGTGGAGTAGGAGAACATGGAGTAGGAGAACATGGAGTAGGAGAACGTGGAGTAGGAGAACATGGAGTAGGAGAACGTGGAGTAGGAGAACGTGGAGTAGGAGAACATGGAGTAGGAGAATGTTCAGTAGGAGAACGTGGAGTAGGAGAACGTGGAGTAGGAGAACGTGGAGTAGGAGAACGTGGAGTAGGAAGAACATGGAGTGTCAGGAGGATCGTGGAGTAGTGTGAACTTGGAAGGAGGAGAACATGGAGTAGTAGGAGGAACGTGGAGTAGTGAGAACGTGGGAGTAGGTGAAACCATGGAGTAGGAGATAACGTGGAGTAGGAGGAATCGTGGAGGAGGAGAACGTGGAAGTAGGAGGAACATGGTAGTAGGAGAACGTGGAGTAGGAGAACATTTTTTTTTATGGTGTAGGAGAACGTGGAGTTAGGAGAAGTGGAGTAGGAGAACATGGCGTAGGAGAACATGTTCAGTAGGAGAACGTGAAAGGACGTTCTGCTCTCCACAACAGCTCTTGAGCACACTCTCAGACAGAGGTCCTCAGAGAAATCTCCACTCCGATTTCCCAGCTTCCCCAAGACTATGGGAAAATTATCTGTTTTGCGATAGGGAATTGAGTATGGCCCCCCCCCCCCCCCCCCCCCCCCCCCCGGCTTTTAAGGCGTTTACCATGGCATGTCTTAATCCACGGAGGCTGTGGCAGTAGTCTTTTTCAGCTCTTTACTGAGATACACGTTCATTGGACTTTTTCCTATGTGATTATCATTTATTCAACCTTTTCAAGACACACACTTGCAAAGTTTAAACGTGGTATCGGGTCTGTGGACGGGACTTGGGAGGAAGGTGGATGATAGGTCAGGGTGGTGGTTATTTGGCGCTCCATATAAAAGATGGGGGGGGGGAAGGGCACTTGAATAATTGATCAAACAACCATTAAATTGAAATGTGTTTGCATCAATTAATCATCTTCCCAGATGCCACTAATCAGCGGCCTCCATCAAAGTATCCCAGTAATTCGAGCGATGGCAGCATGGCCCGTGCTGAGTCACACCTGCCGTTTATCACGTTTAACTGTGCTTTTAAAACTCGGCTGATGGGTCCACCACAGAGTGATTAAAATGCTATTGTGCTTAAGAGCCCCCCCCCCCACACACACACACACACACACACACGCCCTTCTGAAGCTTGGGGACACTGTTTACTGCACATCCATTTAACTTACTTTAGTTTGGTTCTCGTATAAGTACTTATCGACTTGTGTAGTGAAAAGCATTTCAACTGGGTCGAGTTAACTAAGTCAACATGATGGGATTTTGTTTTAAGATATATTGTATCAAAGACTATCGTTTTAAGTATTAGCATTGCAAATATAGCAACAACACAAATTAAAAAAAATTAAATATGTAATGGTGCTACGATGGAAGTAGCAAATAACAACAACAGCACAGCTAATTCGATTTAGATTTAGATAGATTTTTTTTCAAATAGAATCCAACCAAGTTTAGGCCTATATATTATTCATTAGATTAGGAGTTTCACTGAATATGCATTAGCCGTTTGAATTGTCCCTTCATGGTTACCTGCAGATGCACATTGTGAGCGTGTCTGATGAGTTGATTAAGAATTCCCTCTATCTGATCACCCGCTTGCAATCAGCTCCTTCCTCATCTTTAATTACTCTGATAGCAGCGCTGGCTGATGCCCTCCATATTCACCAGGTCAGCGAACACACCCAAGTACATCCCAACAAGGTTTATCGTCACCGATACCGCCGGCGCTTCCTGTCATAACGGTAAGCCGAGTAGCGTGGTCGGGATTGCGCGGGGAATGCATTAGCAGCCTCGAGCTACACTACGCTATGCTACCCTATGCTTTTATTACAGCAGGTCTGCCGAAGTCAGCTAAGAGATGGATCCTAGCCGCTTGACTTAAAAGTGCTATTTCTTAAGGAGAGCAGGGCAGGGCTGATGCTGATGACATTGGAATGATCAATGACAGCAGGCCGGCCCCATGGGAAGTAAAGGATACCCATCACATGATTAATGGCTTCGCCAGCTGTCACCGACTATAGTGGACCAACGTGCTGAAGGCTTCATAAATCATAAGCCTTCTCAAGCATGAACATTTTCGTGCACTTCATATAAAATAAAATTATATTTTGCGTTTACTCTTCGGCCTTTGAGGATCTCTGCGTTGCCTTTGTGCGAGATCTCGGAGTAGAGAACATGTGTACTGTGCGGTAGTAGCGTTTCAGTGGTCGAACCACAAACAAAGTTTCCAGTTATCAGTTTGGGGACTTATTCTGCCCTAACCAATGAGCAAAAGGGGAAGAAAGATTTCCATACATTCTTTATTTCATCAAGGTATTTTATATCTAGACATATAATATATGATTGTCCGTATCAGCTAGATCCATTCTGGGTTAGAATTCCTCAAATTGTATCTCTGCCAACAGGTTGTTGTTATGTATCTACGCCAACGTAGATAACGGGGGATGGTATTATTATGCTGTTCCGTTTTTTTCAGAATTTGCGTTACAATGAAAAGCCCATGAATCATTTGGCTGCCATGTGGTTAAAATAAGACTCCCTAATGGTGGATTAGCATGGCAGGTCACCAGGGTTAGCGCCGGGGAAAGCATTACAAACCCAGCCACCCACGCCTGTTCATACGTAAGCACAGGTACATTAGTCAAATGCACACCAGCATGGGCACGGAGCGCATGGGCCGGGCGGCGGCCAGAGAGACAGAACAAGATATAGAGCGAGAGGTGGAGGAGGAGGGGGAAAAAAGGAAACAGTTGGGCATTGGGGGGAGGGGGAGCTGGAGCTGGAGGTCGGCATTAATGGGAACTTGAGCCTTGAAAAGCATCGTGGAACGGACGAGGCCATTACCAGTTTCATTACACTCATTAACCAAATTGTTCTTCCTGCACAGCGGGGTAAGTTTGAACTTTAGATACGATACTCCATTAACCCTCGTCAGCCCCGACCCGCGTCTGCTGGGACCTGGGGTTGCGGACATATGGTGCGGTAAACAACATAACATGCAAATAACCAACCATTAATCAATAGCGTTTTGTTCAACTGATATGGATGCAGCCAACACTAATTACGACCCCGCTGCAGTGCTACATTACATTAAGCAGTGCAGTTAATATTGGAGGTGCTAAAGGTATAAAGTAGGTTTTAGGCGAGTAAACCTTGATGTGTGATTGTAAGAGAAACTCTAAAGGTTAATCCTGTTTTTCCTCAGAAACCAGTGGACAAAAAAAGCCAGTATCTGAAAATAGCAAACCTTTTTAATTAGTTCAAATTGCATTTCAAGATGAAATGAACTCAAGGACTGGGATTATATATATTTTTTGTTTTCTCATTACAGGAGCGTGCCTACGTCAAGTCCTTAAAATAACTGCTATCTTAATCACTCAGTTGAGCCCACCAGCAGTCTCTGCCTCCTGCAAATTCTTTACGCCTTTTAATTTTTTTCTGTTTTTCAATTTGGACTGTGGAAATCCTCCCCATGTTGCTTGAGCATTGACAGGTCCCCTCGTCCCCCGTCCCCCCCGCCGTCCCCCCCCAGACATGGCCGTCCATTGTCTATTCCGTCCAAACAACCATGCCGGTGAACTAGCTCCACATGGCTAAAGTTTTAATCATACATGGCAAGGTCAGAACACAATTCCTGTAGAGCTCAATTACCACCATTGAGTCGATGCGTTACATCACAAGATACAGAGAAATAGAGAGAGAGAGAGAGAGAGAAAGATAGAGGAGTGTATAGAAATTCATTAAACAGTCCATGTTGAGCAAAGCCTTAGCTAAAAATACATTGTGTGAAGGTGAAGGGGGATGTGTCAAATGTATAAGGCCTCGTACAATATAGTGCACAATGTGACACAATCTATTCATACAATGCAAGCATTATGGTTAGATGTTGCACACGGGATGCAGGATATCTACAATCTGGGCATGGCCGTCTATCTGGCTCAGCTCAATTGGGATCAATGCGATATTGTGTGTGTGGCTGTCAACATGAACAGCAGCATGAGTGTCCGCGAGACTGAGGTTCCAGGTGGACACAACATCCTCATTAAACCCGTTGTCCAGGCCTCTGAATGCAAGGTCTTGGCCTTCGGTTTAGCTGCAGAGCTGAGGAGGACAAAAACAAGACAGCAAAAAACAAAGAAATACAACTATACAAACGTCGCTGTCTGTCTATGATTAACTGCTCTTTGGCAATGGCTCAATCTTCCTCTGTATTTTTCAGGTCTTTCCCGTTTGATCGTTTCTGACAAAAAAGGCGTCCATTTAAAGAGACGCCACAAACAAGAGAAGACTACACAGTTAGAGTGGAAGAACAGTCTTGGACACACCCCAATCCTCTGCCTCTTCCCAAACCATAGAGACTGAGAGCTATTTGTAAGTCTGCGACATAAGGGTATTTTCAGTGTTGAGAGGTTGAACGATGCTAATAAAAAAGCTATTGGGGCTAAATTGATTTGAGGTCATCCTCGTGGCACACTATTATTAGTGGGTTCCACTAAGAACCGGAATAATAATTCAACCTTTCTTTCTCAGTCGAGTTTCACTTCCAAAATAACTTTGGAGGAGAAAAAAAATACACACTTGTCAATAGTCTTGCTCGCTGATGAAGCTGCTGGCAAACAGGTCACTCGCCCCACCCCCTCCCTCCCATCCACCCCTCCTTCCTCCTTCCTTCCTTCCTTCCTACACCCCCCTCGCCCACACCATTTTCGCTTGCCTCCCAGTTTGCCTCGTGTCACTTCCACAAGCCATTCACACACCCTGGTCCCTCAGTGCCTACCTCTTACACCTTCCAGAACACTTACACCCCCCCTGGTGGAAGTTCAGTCACCGCACACACACACACACACACACACACACACACACACACACATACATACACACAAACGCACACACACACACACCAGCCTTCTCTAAGGGTGGCTGCACCCTCTGAAAGTCCCTCCTAGGTGAGATCCATAATGCTGGCTGAAGACAGTTCTCTCTTCAGCCAGGCTGTTAGTCTTAGACGCTGATCAGTGAACTGTTCAGGTCCTCTCTGTGTGTGTGTGCTTGTGTGTGTGTGTGTTGGTGGGTTTATGTGTGGGTGTGTGCATGTGGGTTTTTAGCAAGGCGCAACTCTATAAATCCAACTTATGGATATTACTAAACGAATCGATTGGACTCATTTAAAACAGAGCCATGTAGGAAAATAATAAGAAAATAGAAAATAATCTATAGATAACAGCGGGGGGTGATATATATATATATATACACAGGTGTGATCTCTGCAACTGCACATAGGCTTGTATACAGAACAATAAATAGATAAAACAATAATAAAAAAAACATATGCCCGCTGCAGTGGAATAATAAAGCATATAGCTGCATGCTTCTCCACTAAATAAGGAATCATTAAGTCACAAGATGAATCCGTCATCAGGAGCTGTGTGGAATGTAGCTGACAGCACAACAGGGGGGACACTTGTATAGGCAGCGGCTAATGGGCTCAGTTGATTCCAACTCTGCTAAAGAATAAGCAAAGAAACACACACTAAATTATGAATAGCAAGAACTGATAATTGTATCCACTTATTTCTGCTTGAAATTGCTTCCCATGAGGTTTTTGTAGTGTTACGATGCTTTTCTACGCATTAATTGCTAGGAAAGAAAACACCCCAAAAATGTACAGGATTAGGAAATGATGTGCAACAAAGCAAAACATTTAAAACATTATATTATAATAATTGCTTTTACAATGTTTTGCTTGTCTTATTTTGTTCAGTATTATCAACAAAAAAACAACTACCCCCTGACCATCAGGATGGGAGCTTCCCAGCACGCTGTAGAGTTCAAAGCAGTTCTTCCTAAAGCACATGAGCCTCAGCAGCCACCGCCACAGCTGCAGTAGCGCACGTTTTTCATTAAACGATCTGCAGATGTTCCATCACACCATCTGTCAGGCCTGACAAGTGAGGAAAACGACTCAATGGCAGCTCTTCTTACCCTGGCCTCAGACAACGTGATAATAAAGCAGAATATCTAAAATATCAAGAAGAAAGAAAAATATGTAATGCGATTGTGTTGACACATGAATGCATACAGTAGGTAATTTATGCTATTAAATATAAGGTATCTCACAGAGATATCTATGGATACATACCACCATGTGATGGGAGTTATAACGAGAGGCATACTGCCTCTCGTTGATGCGTGTGTTGTGTACAATCTGTCATGTGTTCTTTTTAACATGAAATATCACATAGGGATGATATCTCGGGCTCCATGTTACCATGGGAAGGAGCAAAGCACAAGGTTGCTGATTGTGAATTGCATAGGTAATCAGGGCAATTAAATATTAAATTATATTCTTGACAGCCATGTCTCTACTCTGAGCTCCTTCACTGCAGAACCAAAGGATAATCCTCAGGAATGAATATGTTCATTTCTTTGTTAATGGAGGTCATATTGTATGTATGCAGGCTGATTATTAATACAGTAATGCATGAAAAAGCAAGTAGGACTTTTATATTCCGTCTGCTTCGTTCTTTCTCCTTAATATTTAGATGTGGATATTAAGATGTAATCTACAGAGCTTCCACCTGCCTACCTCATGTCCAACATCTGGCATGTTCCTTTTGGTGGACTTTAATATAAATTAAATTAAATAATATCGATATACCTAGTTCCAGTGTTCTGTGAATGTTTTTCATACATCGGAGGCTGAATGTGACACAGAATGTACAGTGTATGCTAATCCCTTCCCCGTGAAGCATGGATGGATATGGAATATGAATATGGAGGAGAGCCAATCATTACCTGCTGTTTCAGCACACCTGGCTAGTTCACTCATGCAAAGTAGCATCTCAGGCAAACTTCCTCTGTATTCCAGGCCACATGATAATGCATTGACCTCTTCAGAGGATACACTCAATAGACCTACAAGAATCGAATACATTTTTGCTATCAATATTGTTGACAGTCTTAATAGTTGTAGATATTTACAGTTTTTGTCTGAGTTTTTCTTCATATCTACAATAATGATGTTTTCATATGCTCAAGAGACTTGATTAGGTCATCAAGTTACAATCTCAAAGGGCCACTTACCCCCACCCCTGAAATAAATCCTCTACCAACATTATGTATACTACTGCCTTTTCAGTTTAGCTTCTTCTAACTAAAGCTGCCTCTCCAATGTAGCTCTGTGATTCTGACTATTTTACTATATTCTTGTTTTGCTGCTTCTCTTGTTAGGCTGTTTGTACTGCAGCACGAAAAGCACTTTGCAAATAAAGTTTGATTGATTGGTACCAAATTGTGGAGGGCAAGGAGACATAAAGTCTGTTTCATCCTCTTGCATAAGAAGACATTTGCCTCTAAGACCATAGCAGTAAACGAGAAGATATTATTCCATTGATCACTATTGGAGATCCTCTGTATATCATCATGGACGGGGTTTCATCACACACACAAGTGTGCACGCACGCACACACACACACACACACACACACACACACACACACACACACACACACACATGCAAAGTGAACACAGCAGAAACAGATCAGAAATGATGTGTGGGGAACAGTCGAACCCATCTGTGTAGAGTGTGTTTACCGCTCCTGGCTGCTGGGGGTAAGTCAGAGCTTTGGAATGCTCCTCAGTGTGTGTGTTTGTATGTATGTGTGTGTGTGTGTGTGTGTGTGTGTGTGTGTGTGTGTGTGTGTGTGTGTGTGTGTGTGTGTGTGTGTTTGTGATGCGGTACCAGCGCCTGCCTGGAACGGTCATGGCCCAGTCATGGGCAAGTGGAAAATGTCAGATAAACATCCCACTGGGAGAAGAGTTCCTCACCCCCCCCCCCCCCTCTCTCCCTCTCTCTCTTGCTCTCTTTCTCTCACTCTCTCTCTGTCTCTCTTTCCCAGATCTCTTTCGATCTGTCCCTTTCCCTCACTTTCCTCTCTCTCTTTCGATCTTTTCTCCTACTATCTCTCGATCAAACCCCCCCACTCTCTCTCTTCCCATCGTCTCTCTCCTTCACTTGACCTCTCGCTCATTCCCTCTCATTTTCTCTCCCTCCATCGTCTTTATCTCTTCCTCTTTTTCCGTCTGTTTTTTTTTTGTTCCGTTCGTCTGAACAGGTCTGCCTCCCGGCACCGACGCATGGCGGCGGTAAGTGCTTTAAGAGTGACGCGCGACAGATGGAAGTGCTTACTCTAAGTGACACGTGGAGGGTCAGCAGGTTGTACTAAATATACAAGCTTTGAGAGACAGACCAGAAAAAGGGAAAAATCTCACAGTGGGTCAGAGGTGATGCAAAGCATCATGGTGCAATGAACCATACTGTTGACCACATGTGCAGTACATCGCAGCCTGATTCCAATGTCATGTTTTGTACTGTCTTTCTCATGTTTGCATGTATTGCCAAGGGATGTGTGTGTGTGTGTGTGTGTGTGTGTGTGTGTGTGTGTGTGTGTGTGTGTGCATGCTTTTGTGCACTAGGCCTTCTGCTGATCTTGCAGTGTTGCCTTCCTGAGAACATTGTGTATGTCTCAGCCAATCTAACATATCTGATTAAATTGATTTATATTTAAATGGTTGCTTAACAGATGGTTACATCGAGATGTATACGTTTCCAAATGAGTATGTCATATGCATTATGAGAAATATGATTACATTTTTGGTATTGAGTTAGAAGTTTTTCTGGGCTGCGATTTACTTCCTGCCCTGATGGTTTTATCAGGGCTTTATGGAGCTGGAAGGCAGGCACATTGTGATGACATCACATATGCTTATTGGTTGGGATGGCCGTGTGCCCAAGAGAGGAAAAACTTGGCAAAATGAGGCTATGGATGATTATCTCCCTAAGTCCAGGCCCCCTTCTGGCCTGCTGTGTTGTGCTTATTAGCACCACGCTACTTGTTAAAGTCAGACAGAGCAATAGACACAGGAGCTGGCCCTTTACACTGGCAAACCTGTGAGGGGCCACTTAATTTAACCACAAGCCCGTTCTTGTTCCATGCTTTAACTAATTGATCAAAGTAAAATGAATTTAAAAAAACTAAGCTTGTCATGAAATCCCACAGAGAGTGCCATCAAAATATTTAAAAAGTTTCCCAGTCATATGTAATACTTTATATATTTTTATATTTTCTGTCACCCAGCAGCTTTAAAACTGCTGCTGATACCTCTCTTGTTTTAACACAAATATCTATCTGTATGCCTTTAAATGGAAACGTTCACTTATTTGGGAAACGGTTAAATAAGCACACCTCTTTTCAGATGTGAAAGTGTTGAAATAATGAATTGATAGGAAAATTAATTCCATCGCTTTGACACAAACGTGGAACTACCTCATTTACCCCTCATTTTATAGGTCCAACCTTATTACCACATTATAAAGTTATTTTATTTAACAATTACCCTGCCTTCACTGAAGCAATTCAAAAGACCTGCCAAAATCATGACATTAAATATATTATTATATTTCCTTCAAATGCGTAGGTTGAAAAAAGCTAAGAAAGGACCCGCTCAGGTACCGTCTATTGGGGGAGTAGAGTATAGCAGCCTTCTTAATTGCTGGTCTGTGTAAGGGTTGTGCTCTGAGTTGAGCTAAGTGGTGCCCAGCGTCTCTGCTTCTACTCTGGCAGTCAGCGGCAACAGCGGCCGCAGCCCGTGATCATGGCAACTGACGTGACTGTGGCAGCCAGGGGGCCATTCTGGTCTCGACTGGTTGGGGCCGGCTGCAGTGTAGTGTGCTCTGCAGTAGGAGCTGGCGCTGTGCTTAGTATGCTGTTTAATTAGGCCCCCAGCCTGCTGAGTGGCCGCTGTTTATTTCCCCCGCGCCGCTCTGATGGTCCACACTGAGAGACCTGCGAGAGGATGAGAGGGGGAGGAGGGCAGGGGAGAGAGATAGGGACGGGGAGAGGGACATATATGGAGTGAGAGTGAGAGGGACAGAGAGAGAGACGGAGAGAGATGGAGAGAGGGAGATACGGAGAGAGGGAGAGGCGGAGAGAGAGAGCGAGAGAGAGAAAGACAGAAAGATAGGCAGAGGAGAGAGGGGGTAGAGCGAGAGGGAGAGAGGGAGAGGGGGGAGAGAGAGAGGGAGAGAAAGAGAGTGAGAGGGACAGAGAGAGAGGGGGAGAGAGATGGAGAGAGGGAGAGAGAGAGAGGGACAGAGAGAGGGACAGAGGGAGAGAGAGAGGGAGATAGATGGGAGACAGAGAGGGAGATAGATGGGAGAGAGAAGGAGAGTGAGGGTTATGGAAAATGAGCAAGAGAGGGGCTCATTATGCTGCCCACCCAAATATGTACCCATAATGGCAATGGTGAAGTAGAGACACAAAGGCTACATATCCCTGAAGTCACACACACGCACACCTGTACCAAGTGCGTGCGTGTGCGCGCACACACACACGCATGCTCAGACAAACGCAAATTAACACACACATGCACACAAACATACACACACAGACGCACGCATGCATGCACACACACACACACACACATGCACACACATGCATGCACACACACACACACACACACACACACACAAAACACATACACACACACACACAGTTAAGTGTTCTTGTAACCCCCGCTTCCGCAGTGCATGCTTTGGTACTACAGTAGCGACCCATTCAATTACTGTCCACCACTATAACATTACAGGCAAGGGCAGGAGCTTTTGGCCAGACACATTTCAGCAGCCCATAATGCTCGCTCAGTGATCTTTGTAGCACACATTATCATAATTCTATAACTCTGCAGCAGTGTATTAACCTCGCGCTTCCACCAAATCACACACATCTGCAGTCTTTTGCTGGTCATTTGGATAACAGTTTTCTCATTGTTTGGACACATTCTTTTCCAATTAAACCAGACATGTCTGACTTCTCGCCTTCTTGGTCCACATAGTGTGTTATTACCAGAGGACCGTGAGATGACACAGAACCACATATACATGTGCACACCCACACACAAACTGTAAGACTGCACACACACACAAACTGTAGGACTATACACACATGCACACACTACACACACACCACCACACACACACTTAGACATATTGTGGTAATGAGACTATTTTAAGGCATGCACCACTAAAGCTAAGGGATTGTATGGGGAATTCATAAATCCCTGTGAGATGAATATTCAGGATTATTCTAAAACATTTGACACACACACACACACACACACACACTCATACACACACACACACACACACACACACACACACACACACACAACAGACACACACACACACACAAACATGCACCCCAGGCCATAGGCTGCACATGAAACAGCTCGGAGAATGTAAGCCAACCTGCACAAGTGCCAAATTGAACAAAAACTAAGACCTTAACATGCATGCATAAACACACACAGACACACACACACACACACACACACACACACACACACACACACCCCACACAGACACAGACACATACACACACACACACACACACACACGGTAGCCTTGTGTAGTAAGAAATCAATAAGAAGAGTTGTTGTGTGAGGTCTCAGAGGCCTTGTTCCTCAGGATCCCTGCAGGGCACAGAGTCCTCGGAGTTCCATTAAACATTAGCTGTTTGTTTAAGTGGGAGTCCAGTGAACTGGAAGGAAATCCCTGTTTTATCTTCGGTGCATCTCTGGCTAAACCACCACGAACAAGAGAGGAAAATTGGGAAAATGAAAAATAGAAAACATCAGGACAGCAACACGACACTAGCCAATCGGAAGGACGGGGTGAATACCTGAGTTCTACTGGAACCAGCATCCCCCTACAGTTGGAGCTGCTTGGTTAAACAAAACTCAGCCAGCCAGAGACAGACAAATGGGGTAAAAGGGCACCTACATACGGTCCTCTTCCTTTCTTATCTGCATTGTATTTCAGGAGGTGTGAATGAGGGAACAATGGAGACACATGGCGTGATGGAAAGCTAGTTGGACTATATTAGCATTCTGTTGAAGTGGGATTTCTGTTTATTTCTTTTCACAAAAATACATAGACATGCATAATAGTGATTCACCCTTGAATGTCATTGACGTTTTTGTGACTATTTATATGGCCCTCCCTTGTGTATGCCTACCACCAGCTCAATTCATTGAGTGGCTTCTTGGATAGTAGAAGTACAAAAAAGTAAACATATTTTTGATGTTAAAGTCAGCTATGCCAAATCATATAATAATAAGTAATACATTCCAAGATATGTTAGATAAATGTGTGAAATATTCCATAATTAATTCAAACCGGGATCCATTTGGTATGTGTCACGCATCAATATCAATTATAATTATTGTAATATTAAAGCTAGGGTAAAATTTGGAAAAACCAGCAAGATCCAACCGAAAAATCATACTCCTCCCTTCAGACCTCCCTTCAAAGCCACTAGCCCAAAACACACGATTAGCTTGCTTGCTTTAGCAATAGGTCTGCCTACCCTTGTGGCGTAGGCAGACGCAGAATTAGTATGCGGGCAGAGTGCGTGCAGTTAACCTGGTAGGTAGGTAGGTAGGTAGGCCTGCAACCGTCCCAGATACTGGATTTTTTCCTCTTTTTTTGTCAGAGCCTTAGATTTATTGATTGCTGTTGGAATGTAAATAGAAGTTCAACATATATTAAAAGAAATGCTAATAAAACCAATTGCCTAACCTCGCTTTAATGCTAGATATCAGAATTGAGTGCATTTCAATACATTTATAAGCATGTTGTAGCGAAGCCTACGCTACTCACAGGGTTCGAACAAACGAGGGGACACAAAAAAATGCGTGCAGCGAGTTTATTTGTTTGGCTGAGGGGACACCGAGTGGCCGACCTCCGCTGTCTCAGTCAACTTCGCACACACTTTAGAACGACGCTGAGCAACACGGTCTTCGTGGTCTCCTCTGGCTGGCCATGTCCTCCGGTCCCGACCTCACTGTAGGGAGAGCACACCAGCACGTTAGTATTTATAGCCGCCTTCCTAATTGTGCTCATCTCCTACAGCTGTGTCTGTTTCCCCGGCTGAGCCGCTCCGCTCCTCAGTCTGCAGCCGGCACTCAGCCACGCCCCCCACATACCACACGTGTAGGTATTTCATGATTTTCACAAATATTCTAGCTACTCGAATCACCAAACTGGTATCCATACATCTCTCACTTTCCCACTTGAAAACTAAACACCAGATGAGAACAGCAACAAAACCCCATGATAAAGTCAGTTAGTAAATACTAGGGAATCATGCTCCTCTGACCAAACCCCTCAGTGGGCCTTAATGCTGTATCCTTCTTGGTGGAACAAAACATGCTGCTCTAACCACATAATTTATTCAGGACCCGCACCCGCACACGCACACGCACACGCACACACACGCACACACACTGGAATAAATTATTTTATTTATTATTTCATATCTTCTAAACTGACAGTCAAAGAGATCAGCCAGCAAGAAAAGCAGAAGACTTAAAGGAAATCCTCTTTTTATTTGCCACATAATTCTATTTTCATTGAATGTTGCGAAATTTGCCACATCAACATCTTTCCCCCCAAACTGACCCATGACAGGAACCCAATGCAGGGGTGAGGAAACACATTCCATCAGCATTACAGGTCCCCCCGTTTCTGGGAACATCACTGGGTGCTCAGCGGCCACATGGGGTCATTGGCTCCTTGTAACACACAGATTGAAGCCAGCAAAGGACATCCAAGGAGAGCTGTTATTTTGAAAGTGTGGCTACGGTTTTCTTTCATATCGGTTGTTCTTGACGTGTAAAATCCTCCTGAGCTTCAACCTGGACTCATTACATTCAGCACATTTCCCCCCAATAACCCCCCCCCCCCCCCACCCCCCACCCAAGCATCACCCAAACCCACCCAATGCAAAGCAGACAAGTTGCAGTGTAGGGTTTCTGCGGTGTGTGTGTGTTTGTGCGTGTGCGTGTGTGTATGTGTATTCAAATGCAACGCTCATTGATGGATTTATTTGCGGCACGCTAATGTATTTTTAAAGACTTCATTCCTCTATTGTCATGTGTACTTGACAGGATAGGATGAAGGTGGTGGTGTTGGTGGTGGTGGTGTTGGTGGTGGTGGTGTTGGTGGTGGTGGGAGGATGAGAGAGAATTTGACCTTGATAGCCATCCAGCTTCGTCTTCATTCTGATGTGGCAGTCTCTTGTAAGTGCCCACCCTTTGGTTTGATTGTCCAGGATGTCGGCCTGATTCAGGCAGAGTTGTCTGATGCTGGCTCTATTCTGTGGAATGAAAAAAGGCTGATCTCCAAAGCAGAGTGTTTTCTTTTCATCGTACTTTGGCCCGGAACGTGTTTTCGCATCCTTTCAAAGGAATGGGGTTTAATTACAGCGCCAATGTTTACTCGACTTGATGAAGACGTTGAGTTTGCCATTACCGTGGCATTGATCATCGGCCGCCGATGGCCAAAAATGCGCTTTAATAGTGAATAGCTTTGATGGAGAGGTTTTTTGTGGGGAATGGAGCACTAATTGTGAATAGGGTCTCTGGCATGTGAGCTTGCGTCTGAAGGGCCTCATGTATCTATTTGCTCAAGCACAATACACACACACAGAACAAGATATTTCAATCAGTGCCTTCACGTTCATAAGGGAACAAGATAAGATAAACAACGACAATAAACGATGCTGGGTCATCGGCCACTGAGTGAAAGAAAGAAAGAAAGAAAGCGAGAACAACAAATTAATAAATACATAAATACATAATCACAGGGCAGTTCAGGGACCATTGCTCTGAGCTATAATCCCCCCCCCCCCCCACCCGCCATATACGCTGCAACTTCATCACCGTGGTAGGTACGGGTAGTGGTGTGGGTGGTGGTGTGGGTGGTGGTGGCTGACAGAATAACACATGGGACAGAATAACCTACTCCGCTGCTGGAATGCCAAACTGGTAAATCAGGGAGCCACATCCACCGAGGAGAGAGAGAGAGAAGGAGAGAGAGAGAGAGAGAGAGAGAGAGAGACAAACAGAGACAAACAGAGACAGAGAGACGGAGTGAATCTGATTACTCTGGGGGGAGGGGTGGTGATATCATGACACAAATCCTACTTCAGCCTCTTAGATTTAATGACACTGAAATTGTCCGATGGAATTTCTTATTTATTTTTGTTAATATAGACATTATTGTGTCCACGCCAACAATAGATGATTGTCTGGGATAAGAGGTGTCCGTCATGAGCTGATGGGTTTCATGGGTTTCTAGCTGATTTCATGTGTGTGTATGCGTTTGTGTGTGTGTGTGTGTGTGTGTGTGTGTGTGAGTGTGAGTGGGTGCTGCGGGGCACGCTACTTTGTTGCTCATGTTCATGCATCTGCACATATCCATTTCTTTATTCCCCCGCTCACATCGTCGGACACTTCTGGGACACGTCCAGCGGCAGGATTAGAAACAAATCACTTCCCTTCATGCGCAATTAAAGTGTGTTGCACGGGAACCCACAAGCTCCATGTCCCAATTACAAAGTCCAACACATTACCCTACACCCTCCCCCACCACTCCCTGCCCCCAACCGCCTACCTCGTCTCATTTCTACAGTTTCCGTATAACAAGGCCTCTGAAATACCTGCTTTCTCTTTCCTTCCCCCCCCCCCCACTCCTCCTCCTTTCTGAAGAGCTCACCACAATGCCCCAGATCCATCATGGCGGAGGCCATTCAGGCCCATTGTGCGCATCCATTAACTGCATCTCTGGTGCAGACTCACAATGGGGCCCGGGCCCCCGAGAGGGTCACTGGTGCATGAGCCCCAGCCGTCATAAATCTGGTGCGGTCGGAGGTGGGTGGGGTGGGGGGGGTAAGGGGGGGGGGGGGGGGGGGGAACGCCCCTCCCCTGGCGTTCCGCTAATGGTGCTGTAATCGCTTGCACCACTCCTTAGGTGGGCTGTGGGCGTGGGTGGGTGGGTGGGGGGTGGGTGGGAGAGTCTGGGGTGGTGGTGGAGTAACGGGGGTGGGGGTGGGGGTGGGGGGTGGAATGAGGGCATTAGTCATTTGTTTCCGGGGCTCTTAGAGTCCAATGAGGCCAAACTAATCGGCCAGCGATTTCATTCTTTTTCAACGTCGTTTCTTGGAAGCACACAAACTGTCCAGCCAGCCAGACATTTTACACACCTTGCCTGTGTTGAGATATTGATATGAGCGTGTGTATTTGTCCTGGTTATGAAAATCTCCAGCACAGGGGGTGGGGGGAATAATATTCCATATGAATAAAAGATTGTGCATCCAGAATAGAGTAAGCTTCATTCTGTAAGCTTTAAGAACAAATTTCATTGTTCCTCATTAATGAAGTGGGTCACAGCCCCTTCACCTTTCTACTTAGCTTTAGAAAACGAAAACGCACAATTCCAGCAATTGTCCAGAGGCCTGCAATATTAATGTCTTGATAAAGCAGCAAGGATTTCTTTTTTCTTTCCAGTAACAAATTCCCACAAGCTTTTCAATGTTGTAGACTGAGTCCTTAAACTCAGTAATTGGCTCCTCCAGTATTTTGGACAAGATGACACATTGATTAAAACATACATGAGTGTTAACCTTGAAAACACGCATTAAGATGAATTGTAGACACAATCTTATGTGCTTATTTTTATTTTTGCTCAAGGACAACATGCTGTCACATGTCATGACATTATGACATATAATTATTTTCCATATTATACCAATTTACAACACAAGCCTATGTGTCATATGTGGGATATATTTGTCTATGTAGACATGTATGAATGCTGAGAACAATATACACTGTAAAGAAGGAATCGAATACAGATGGATTTATAAAATAAGCCATTCAAGGACTTGCGTGCACCAGTGGACTTCCTCTTACTGAATGGAGTGCAGTCCATAACTTGTGATAACCTGTTTAATCCTCACGAGGCAACACTCATTCCTCACACTCATGTTGTATCTCTCTTTCTCTCTCCTGCTCTCCCTCCCTCCCTCTCTCTCTCCCTCCTTTTCTCTCCCTCCTTCTCTCTATCTCTATCGCTCTCTCTCTCCCACTGGCTATCTCCCTCTCTCCCTCTCTCTTTGTCTATCTCTCTCCCTCTCTCTCCCACCTCCCTCTCGCTCTCTCTCTGTCTATCCCTCTCTCTCTCTCCATCCCTCCCTCCCTCTCCCCCCCCCATTCTCTCGTCCCCTCTGGCCATCTCTCTCTCTCTCTCCCCCTCTGGCTATCTCTCTCTCCCTCTCTCTGTCTCTCTGTCTCTCTCTTTCTCCTCGCACTTTCCTAAACTCTTGTTCTCCGTCATATTGTTTCTTCTTCTGGCTTTCATACAAATATCGCCTTACCCCAGAAATGAACTAGCATTGGAGTTTGATTGGCTCAAGGTGAGAGGATGTGTTGGCTGTTGTCTAGCGCCGTCCTTGAGCTCTGCCGAGCGCCCAGGAGCACTGCGGCTGCCAGCATCGCCGCGCAGGTACAGGTGTCCCGCTAATAGCCCGAGCGGGGCTCTGGGAACAGCCACCACATCTCCCCCCCACCCCCCCAATCCCCCACCCCCCTCTACACACACACACACACACACAAACACACTTCTCTACCAATCTAAATAAGGCCTCTTTTGGCAGCCGCCAAAGCGCGCATGTGTTGCTCTGACACATTAGCAACTCTCTCCGCAGACCTCGCAAATAATTCAAATGTATCCCCAGACGAATCTCTCTGGTGCAGCCTTTTTCTGCCTTTTTCCTCTCCCTTTTATTCTCCACTTCTCTTCGCTTTCTACGCTGTATAGGCAGCTTCCACGGGCTGTATGGCTCCTGTGCTGTGTATATACGTTTGCCATCTGTGTGTGTGTGTGTGTGTGTGTGTGTGTGTGTATGTGTGTGCACATGTGCATGTGCATGTGTGTATGCATGGTTGTGCGTGCCTCTGTGTGTCTTTGTTTGTGTATGTGCGTGTGTGTATGTGTGTCTGTGAGCTCCCTCTGGTTGGCCCTGTGCATCCTACCCACACACTCCCATATGTTGCATCTCTCAGTCGACCAGCCGTTGCCAACCCTGGCAGCCATCAGCGCGACTGGAGCACAAAGAGATGTTTTCGTATTTCTTTGTTTATTTATTTATTATCCTCACCGTGGTCCCTGGACGGATGAATGATGCAGAATGATGGCAAGTAAATGCAAGTGTACACAACCAACACCATCATCCCCGCCAACACAACAAATACTTCTTCACAACCTTTACCTCCAGCCCAACATGCAACTCCACAACTTCCACCTTCTGCACTCTACGTGAGTTTCCTTTACTCCGTATGGTGGAGGCAGCAGGGAGGTCAAGCTATCAGGAGAATACCTCTCTCTCTCTCTCTCTGTCTTTCTCTCTCCGTGTGTGTGTGTCTCTCTCTCTGTCTTTCTCTCTGTCTCTCTCTTCGTGTGTGTGTCTCTCTGTCTCTCTGTCTCTTTCTCTGTCTCTCTGTCTCTTTCTCTGTCTCTCTGTCTCTCTCTCTCGCTCTCTCTGTATCTCTTTCTCCCTGTCTTTCTCTCCTGCTGGGCTGGAATAAAGTGTTACAGTTACGACTAGGACCCAAGTGCAAGACACGGAGATGAGAAGGGAATGGGTTGAAAAGGGGATTTATTATAAGCTCAGGCACAGGCAAGGGCAAAGCAGGCGGGTAGTTGTGCAGGGAGTAGGCAGTAGACAGGCGGGGGTCAGGCAGACAGAGGAACGTAGGCAGGCGGGTAGTCGACCAGGCAGTAGGCAGGCGGGGAATCAGGCAGGCAGAGGGACGTAGGCAGGCGGGTAGTCGACTAGGCAGTAGGCAGGCGGGGAATCAGGCAGGCAGAGGGACGTAGGCAGGCAGGCGAGGGACAGACAGGCAGAGGGACGTAGGCAGGCAGGCGAGGGACAGACAGGCAGAGGGACGTAGGCAGGCAGGCGAGGGACAGACAGGAAGAGGGACGTAGGCAGGCGTGTAGTCGACCAGGCAGTAGGCAGGCGGGGAATCAGGCAGGCAGAGGGACGTAGGCAGGCGTGTAGTCGACCAGGCAGTAGGCAGGCGGGGAATCAGGCAGGCAGAGGGACGTAGACAGGTGGGTAGTCGACCAGGCAGTAGGCAGGCGGGGAATCAGGCGGCAGTAGGCAGGCGGGGAGTCAGGCAGGCAGAGGGTAGTCAGGAAAGCAAGGCTCAGTAACGGGGAGACAGGCAGGCAGGCAGGGACTAGGAAACAGGAACGAGGAGGACAAGAGGAGAAGGTACTGGAACGGGAACGGGAACAGGAACAGGAACGAGAGCAGGAACAAGAACCGGAGCGGAACAAGAACGGGAGCGGAACCCGTAACAGGAACTAAAAGGCGAGGACGAAGTTACTGAGAGAAGTGAACACACTAAACTAAACAACGAACTAGCACTGGCCTTGTGAGAAGCCAGTGCTTAAGTACTGTGGGGGGTGATTCGTGATTGCTGGCAGGAGTGTAGACCGGAGTGCACGTGGTGGCTAATTGACGAGGTAAACAAAGAGCACATGGTGTAGTGGGCACCGGCTGCCACTAGATGGTGGAGTTTGACAGAAACGGGGAGGGTCACGTAACAGTACCCCCCCACCAACGGACGCCTCCAGGCGTACGCACGGCGAGGGAGGGTGCTGGCGGTGGGAATCCCGAGTTAGGCGGGCGTGTCCGTTGCGACCGCGACGACGCAAATCAGGTAGGAGCGTCATCCAGGGTAACGCAGGATGCTGTCCAACCACTGGTGAGAGGGCGTTGCGGGAACGGAGGAGACAGCGGACCGGGGCTTTCTCCCGGCGGAAAGCTGCGGGACAGGAGGCCGGAGCTTGTATTTCTTATATCGAGAGCGGGCGGGCGTCCGTCGCCGACCGCGACGACGCAAATCAGGTAGGCGTCTTCCAGGGTACGCCAGGATGCTGTCAATCACCCGGGGAAGTGGCGGAGTCGGGGACGGAAGAGACAGCGGACTAGGCTTTTTCCCGACGGATAACCGTGGGACCGGTAACCGGCGCTTGCGTGCCTGGTGTTGGGAGCGTGCGGCCGCACGTCGTCGTCCGCGACGACGCACATCCAGGAGGTGTCCACCAGGATACGCCGGGATGCTGTCAACCACCCGGGGAAAAGACGGAGCCGGGGATGGAGGTGACAGCGGACTAGGGGACAGCTGCTGCTGGGACACAGGGTCAGGAGGACACTGGGACGCAGGGCCGGAAGGGACCTGCTGCGGTTCAGGATCAGGAGGACACTGGGGCGCAGGGCCGGAAGGGAACTGCTGCGGTTCAGGATCAGGAGGACCCTGGGACTCGGGACCTGGAGACAGCTGGGGCTTGGACTCGGGACCTGGAGACAACTGGGACTTGGACTCGGGACCTGGAGACAACTGGGACTTGGACTTGGGAACTGGGGACATCTGGAACTTGAACTCGGGACCTGGAGACAACTGGGACTTGGACTCGGGACCTGGAGACAACTGGAACTTGGACTCGGGACCTGGAGACAACTGGGACTTGGACTCGGGACCTGGAGACAACTGGGACTTGGACTCGGGACCTGGAGACAACTGGGACTTGGACTCGGGACCTGGAGACAACTGGGACTTGGACTCGGGACCTGGAGACAACTGGGACCTGGACTCGGGACCTGGAGACAACTGGGACTTGGACTTGGACTCGGGAACTGGGGACAACTGGGACTTGAACTCGGGACCTGGAGACAACTGCTGCTGGCGCTGGGGCGCAGGGCTAGAAAAGAACTGCTGCTGGGACTGGGGTTCAGGGCCAGAGGGCCGCTGGGGCTTCGGACCAGGAGGCAGCAGTTGCTTGGGCTCAGGACCGGGAGGTCGCTGAGGCTTGAGACCAGGAGACAACTGGGGCTTGAGACCAGGAGACAGCAGTTGCTTGGGCTCAGGACCGGGAGGCCGCTGAGTCTTGAGACCAGAAGACCGCAGTTGCTGGGGCTGAGGGCCTGGAGGCCGCTGGGGCTTGGGACCAGAAGGCAGCAGCTGCTGGGGCTGAGGGCCGGGAGGCCACTGGGGCTTGGGACCAGAAGACAGCAGCTGCTGGGGCTGAGGGCCGGGAGGCCGCTGGGGCTTGGGACCAGAAGGCAGCTGTTGCTGGGACTCAGGGCCAGAAGGCCGCTGAGGCTCGGGACCAGAAAGCAGCTGTTGCTGGGGCTCAGAAACCGGAAGCAACGGCTGCGGGGGCAGGGGTTTTGAAACAGGAGTCCACGGCTGTGGGGGCTGAGAGCACGGAGTCCACGGCTGTGTGGGCTGGTGCTTGGGATCCGGAGACCACGGCTGCGGGACCTGGGGCTCGGAACCAGGAGGCCACGGCTGCGGGGGCTGAGGCTCGGAACCAGGGGGAAACGACTGCGGGAGCTGAGGCTTGGAAACAGGAGAGAACAGCTGTGGGGGCTGAGGCTTGGAGCTCGGGGAATACAGCTGCGGGAGCTGAGGCTTGGAAACAGGGGGAAACAGCTGCGGGGGCTGAGGCTTGGAAACAGGAGAGAACAGCTGTGGTGGTTGAGGACTGGAACCAGGAGGCCACTCCTGCTGGGGTTTGGAACCAGGAAACCACTGCTGTGGTGGTTGAGGACTGGAGGCTGCGGCTGCAGCGGGGGTTGGTGACCGCGAGACTGCGGTTGCAGCGGGAGCTAGTGACCACGAGACTGCGGTTGCAGCGGGAGTTGGTGGCCACGAGACTGCGGTTGCAGCGGGAGTTGGTGGCCACGAGACTGCGGTTGCAGCGGGAGTTGGTGGCCACGAGACTGCGGTTGCAGCGGGAGTTGGTGGCCACGAGACTGCTGAGCGGATTTCACGCGCGATGCGAGCCGCCTTAAGCTCTTCAAGGGAAGACTTGATTTCTGCCAAAGTCGATTCGTAGGGGAAATAAGGTATTCCCAGCCGGGAATAAGCCTGGCGTATTCGATCCGTGTCTGCTGGGTCCATGTTGGCTAGTTCGTACTGTTACAGTTACGACTAGGACCCAAGTGCAAGACACGGAGATGAGAAGGGAATGGGTTGAAAAGGGGATTTATTATAAGCTCAGGCACAGGCAAGGGCAAAGCAGGCGGGTAGTTGTGCAGGGAGTAGGCAGTAGACAGGCGGGGGTCAGGCAGACAGAGGAACGTAGGCAGGCGGGTAGTCGACCAGGCAGTAGGCAGGCGGGGAATCAGGCAGGCAGAGGGACGTAGGCAGGCGGGTAGTCGACTAGGCAGTAGGCAGGCGGGGAATCAGGCAGGCAGAGGGACGTAGGCAGGCAGGCGAGGGACAGACAGGCAGAGGGACGTAGGCAGGCAGGCGAGGGACAGACAGGCAGAGGGACGTAGGCAGGCAGGCGAGGGACAGACAGGAAGAGGGACGTAGGCAGGCGTGTAGTCGACCAGGCAGTAGGCAGGCGGGGAATCAGGCAGGCAGAGGGACGTAGGCAGGCGTGTAGTCGACCAGGCAGTAGGCAGGCGGGGAATCAGGCAGGCAGAGGGACGTAGACAGGTGGGTAGTCGACCAGGCAGTAGGCAGGCGGGGAATCAGGCGGCAGTAGGCAGGCGGGGAGTCAGGCAGGCAGAGGGTAGTCAGGAAAGCAAGGCTCAGTAACGGGGAGACAGGCAGGCAGGCAGGGACTAGGAAACAGGAACGAGGAGGACAAGAGGAGAAGGTACTGGAACGGGAACGGGAACAGGAACAGGAACGAGAGCAGGAACAAGAACCGGAGCGGAACAAGAACGGGAGCGGAACCCGTAACAGGAACTAAAAGGCGAGGACGAAGTTACTGAGAGAAGTGAACACACTAAACTAAACAACGAACTAGCACTGGCCTTGTGAGAAGCCAGTGCTTAAGTACTGTGGGGGGTGATTCGTGATTGCTGGCAGGAGTGTAGACCGGAGTGCACGTGGTGGCTAATTGACGAGGTAAACAAAGAGCACATGGTGTAGTGGCACCGGCTGCCACTAGATGGTGGAGTTTGACAGAAACGGGGAGGGTCACGTAACATAAAGCCAGCCCTGCCAATAGGTGATCTATACTTCTTCTCATGTCGATGTCTGCTGCTCTGTGTGCAGCGTGTTCTCTGTGTGTCGTTCTGCATTGGGAAGCACGCCAGAGCAGGGTGCTTTTCATTGGAGAAGCCGCAGTCTTGTAGTGCTACAGAATATATAGAAATCTAGAAGGTCATAAACTAAATATCCCCAAAAACCAAATGCTATTATAATAAAGAATAACAGCACTGGCTTCTATCTGACAGGATCTGTACACAAGGCTAACCAAAAATCGATGGGCAGCTTTTGAATGTGTTTAATGTGATTCTGTTGGCGAAGAAGATGCTTTCTAATTTTTACATCAAAACGGTATTGGAACAAATTCTTCATGGACCCTGTCGCCGATATCAGTGCGTCACATGGCTTTGTATACACACTGGATACAGTATCGGTTTCATTTTAAACATGCAAACAGCAATGTCGTCCTTGAGAAGGATGTGTATTCAGCACTGAAGGTAATCGATTGGGCACGGCTGTTCCCCGAAACGGTCTATTATTTGCTATATCTCTGTAGCAGAGTCGCGGCTCAGAAACCATTCTTCTCATGTGATCAGTGATTTCATATCGGTCAGACATTACATACAAACATGAAATAAAGCGATGCCATATATAACTCAATTTAGCAATGGGACTTTGTGAGCCGGTGGCAACTAAAATCCCTCTCCCTGCCTACTTTCTCTATCGACAGCGATCGGAGACAAGTCAAAACTTTTCTCAAGAATGGCATAGACACACACACACACACAGACACATGCAGAAGCACACGCACTGATCCATACAAAAACAAAGATCCTGCATTTAGTTGTTGAGAACTGTCTATTTTGTTATTTAATGACCATTCTGAGAATAGCTGGGGATTATACTGCAAGAGTCCAGAGCACAGCTCGATTTAGTGTTTCTCTGCATGGATTATGTGTAAGTCACAGTTAATGTAATTATTGCCTTGACTAGCCAGACTCGGCCGCTATCTCATCGCTCCTTCCTATGTCTTGAGATTTCCTTGTTGTCGTTCGTTATTCTTCTTCCACTTTCTCATTAGTGTTGGTAATGATAGGCGGGCCTGAAGGGCTGTGTCAGAACTGTCTGTATATCTCAAAGTGACATGGGCGCATCACGGTAATGATGCACCATAGACTCAATGGGGGGAGAGATATACATTGGGAGAGAGATAAAGAAAGAAGAGAGAAAGAAGAGAGAGAGAGAAAGACAGAGAGAGAGACAAAGAGAGAGAGTAAAAGAGAAAGAGAGAGAGAGAGCAAAGGAGAGAGAGAATGAGAAAGAGAGTATGGAAATGTGGTCGTGGTTGAAACCCGCTATTATACACAATAAAAAGCCATGAACATCAGCCACGCGTGTCATGGGAGGCGGACAGAACGAGAGCATGAGGAGGGAAAGATTGAGCATCACGGAGGTGAGAAAGCAGAAGAGTAGGTAGGGAGCAGGAGGGGAGAGGAAATTAAAGAAGCTTCACCTCTCTCTCACTCTCTCTCCTCTCATTATAAGTTGTGATTGATCACACAGGATGGTGGCAGCAATGGAGCCCCAGTGCGAGCTCACACACACTCACACACTCGTGCACATACACACACACATACAGGTGTACACACACACACACACACACACACACACACACACATGCACACACATCAGGAAATCAAGATAACAAGGGCATGGTGCGCCATCATCACACAGCGCCGGTGTCCTGAACCCCGTCAATCTGGGTTAACAGGGTCCCGGAAACGAACAGCCCTCCTTTCAGCTCCAAAGGAAAACCAATTGCTCGGAGGCTTGAACCAACCCTCTCTTGACACTCATTGATCTAAACATAAAACTTCATTTGTTGTCGTCTTGATGGAAATTCTCCAAAACAATCGTGATGTGCCGCTGGAACGCACAGATTAAGGACCAGTCTTTGTATTTCTGTGTATTTTTTGAAAATGTTCATATCTGTTTTTTGTATTTCTGGACAGGGCAAGGTATTAAAGGAAAGTTGCATTTTAATTTACAGGCTGCTAATTACTTACTCATTTGTATTTATTAAAGTGTGACTCATTTGGATTACCATATTGGAATGTTCTTTTTTTTCATGTCACCTTCTTTGTAGGAATAGTTTTTTAATGTATGGCTTCTCTTATTTGCTACTTTACATGGGTGGTAGTCTGGTCATTATTTCAGGGAAATATGCTAATCTATGCACAGGGAAAAGCACAGAACATTAGAAGGGAAGGGTTGTTGTCTGAGAGATAAAAAGTATACACACACAAGCGTATATATATACTGTATATATATATATATATATATATATATATATATTTATATATAATGTATGCTACATGCATATTATGCATTACTATAGGTTGAAGTAACGTGACAGCGTGAGTTCAGCATGACGTTTGCTTTTTGATTTGTAATCAAAACATTCATAATAATGGGAGTTAATTAGCAATTAGCACTTGCTTATTTCCCCACATTCAATCTCCATATTTATTTCCTGAAACCCATGCATTTCGTTGCAGAGAGGGGGTTACATGACCAGTGTTTATTAATCACATCACTATGTGTCCTTATTAAGACACTAACGGGCAGTAATAGATGCCAAGCTGTGCTGTGTAATATCAAATTAATTATTGATTCACTTAGCAAGCTATTGATGCCGCGTCTTTCCCTGAAGACATCATTATTGGCATCATTACAGTGAACCTTCAAAGCACGTCGTCCAAAGCCCAAATGGCACAAGGGAAGTGTAGTTCTACCATGTACACATCACCACACAAACCCATTCAGGCCATGACAAATGCTGTGGAACTTTCACGATAATGTTTCACATCCTATTATAATTTGTGTGACAATGATTGGGAACATTGATAGAATATTGTGTAGTGTAGTAGTGTCTCGTATATAATGCATTATATAGTAGAACAGTTGTCATCCTGCGTGTTTTAATCATTATAATTGTTCCGTAATTCATTTATTATTACTCTGTCTTTTTTCATAATTTGTATAATTTGTATAATGAGATATGTTCAATAGAAAATGAAAAGTTTAATCATAATCAAAGGTGACAAAAGCGCAAACTGACCTTTAACGCTCATTTTAGCGTGTTACTTGTGTACCAAGTATCCAACTCCCCATTAAGTTATCTGCTGCTGTCTATATCATAGTAAAGGGCCTACAAAGCAGTAACTATTGTTTAATGTTTATTGCTGTTGACTCATTCAGGATAGTATGGATGAGATCTAATCATATGTACCCATTTATATTTCTAAATCCATATTTCTACTACACCACTACCAGTGTATATAACCATAACCGGGCCAAGTCAAGAAAGCCTTTCATTCATATCTTGACTTACCGTCCACTGTTTGTGGATACTGTGTGTAGATAGAAGCTTCCCTGAAAGCATTTTGTGATCAAATAAACGATGACTCTGTAACGTCCTTGGTCACATTAGTTTGTTTTATTTAGTCCATTGTCCATCCCCTTGAGGGTGTTATTATTGTAATGAAATAAAAGCATGTGCATGCACCATTAACTGTAGACAAACATACTTAGGAATCAGAGCTATTCTTTCTTTTTGTTTCCTTTTTACATTTTTGACTTCAAGAGGGCATAGCTTCTAAAGCTTTCTGACAAACAGGACATTCGCTGCTTGTGACCCTGCATTCTAAAGCTGTTTGCAATCACCACTAAGACTTGAGGCTTAAAGGTCAGGTAAAAAAAAACACAAACACAATGGTCTGAAGAGAGATTATCAGCTAAGGGTGAAACCTCATTTAACATTATCCCATTGCCATGGAAATCAGTTTCACACCTGGTAAAGGGTAGTCAGGGCAACATTATATTAGAATGAAAAATAAAACTTCAACCTCAAAGCCTTTAATCTTATCTTTTTCTGGGTGGGGGGGGGGGGGGGGGTAAATTGGATAACAGGATGACCATGTATCATACCGTATGTGGCTACGCAGTCTTACTGCTCAGAATTGACCGTTTATTTTTACACAGCTGTCTAGCCAGCTGAATAACAGTGTTATTCTCTCCATCACCTGAATGAGCTCTTCATAAGAGTCTTCCCTGCAGGAGTGGTCCACTTTTATAGCCAAACAAACGATGTGGCGATTAAAACTCACTTTAATCAATACAGGCCCCATTATCACATTGTCCTCACAAAACGTGAGGACAATGTGAGTTGTAGTCTTCCCCCGCAAATAGGAGACTACAAAAGGGCCCAGTATACAGTCAGACGACCCACTGGCCTCTTTCCTGTCCCTACATATAGACGACCACAACAACAACTGTACTATTGTACAACCAGCAGCCACAATATAGTCTGTGCAGTCTAGCCTACAGCATATGTATTAGCCAACGAGTACAAAGTCCAACAAAGGCAGCGTAATGACATTTCTTTTAAATTTATTATAAGAATTACACAGCCATTGTGTAGCGTTAGCCAAGGGACATGAAGCTTTAATGACACGAGGTAAAAGGAATGTCAAGTGTTTACTCGTTTTAAAGTAGACATCCAAATAAATCCACAGGCACTCCCGGGAAAAGCACTTCCTTCTCTTTCTCCCAATTACTTTATTCACAGGGATTCGTGGGACGATTTAGCTTTAGAACAAAACAAAATGTAGATAGCAGCCTAGCCTATTTCAATAGTATATAGTGAATATGTCCCATAGGCAATTTGCTCAGCGCGACAGCTTCTTTCTTATTGTCGCCATGGCATTTATTTTGCCGTGAGAGATCAGAGAAGAAGAGTACAAAAAAACAACAACAAAAAGAGGGAGAAAGATACAGAGAGAGGGACAGCCTGGTTTCTAGGTGTGTGCGGGCGTGCACTATGATTACACCTCCTTTGTGTGAAACATGATGACCATTCATGCACAACAATACGCAGCAAGATGGAGAAACAACTTTTTCATGCACCACTCTCCCTCTAGCAGACAGCCAAAAGTGACATTGAACGTTCATGCCGGAAATCACATGCTCAGGCTGATATGCATCTTGCGGAAGAATTATCGTTCATCATTCTCGTCTCGGTGCCCCCTCCCCAGCCCACCCCACCCCTCCAGTGCGGCAATGGCTGTGTCTGCAATGGGAATAATTGTGGGGGTGTTGGTGAATGAGAACTGATAAATCAGTTGCACAGAGAGGGAGAGACATATCTGTTAGCCATTTAGAGTCCCTCCTCCTGGCTATGTCCCACATGAGGGAAGCAAGCTTGGACGTGGGTTGTGCACAGCAGTGGGGGTGTTGGGGGTGGTGATGGTGTTGGTGGTGCAGGGCCAGGTGTGAGTTTGATTGCGGTAGATGGACAGGTGCCTCCCATTGTCTGTGGCTGCAGCGTTTCACACCGGCTCTTGCACTATCACAACCGGGGGAGAGAGTGGGAGGCGATGGCATTTCAATTGAAACAGAATGAGGCCTTATAAGCAAACAGGAAGACACACACACATGCACGCACACACACACACACACACACACACACACACACACACACACACACACACAGACATGGACATGTATTGAAGCACACATCACCCCTTTTCCATGGGAGCGCTTCATCATCCGCTCCACTTGCTTATTCATTCAAAGGCATAGGGGAGGATGGGGATGGGGGTTGCTGGAATACTATAAGAAATATGCTCTTTCCACTCACCGGCCGGGCAGCATCCATCTCCTCAAAGTCCACCAAAGGTCAGGAGCGGCATAACTTAACCAGGCTGCGTTTGCATTCCGACGGCTGTTCAGTATTCTGAACGTCTGCCGTGGCACCGCGAGCACCCCAGCACCGGTGACACTTGCAACCCCCACCCAACAGGGACGGGCTCCCTCAAAACACACCTGCTACGGCCCTAACAACAAACAAGGCCTTTGTCCCCCACCCCCACCCCCACCCCCCCAACCACATCCCACCCCACCCCCAAGCCCAAGTCCACCTAGACATTAGAATACTCATATATGCACGGCCAATTATTCGCAGGCAGAATCCCATGGTTGTCTTCTTAACTTCCCAGTGGGCTATGCAGAGTGAGAATGCAGCATGTAAATAATTGAGGAGCAAAAAAAGTTCAGGCAACAAAAGCCGTCTGGATGCAGCGGCAGCTTGAGCAGCCAACGCTGCTGAAGGTCACACTTTACTTCTTCCAGCAGACACGCATCACAATCAGCGCCATCGCTACAGCGATGGATGTGGACCAGCCGGCAGGATCAGCAGTTATCGTTGGCAGGTATCTCTGATAGGTACATCCTATTCTCCACCTTGGTGCCTGTGTTGCAGCGCTGCTGCCACGGCGATCACCCACCAATCACACAGCGGCCCATCGGTGAGCAAATCAAGCGTGAGCGCTCCAATCATCAACCTCGAAAAACAGGAAGGAGAGAGGCGTGCTGGACATGGCTTCATCCACCTCCGTTGTGTGCTCGAGTTCCCACCATGGATCTACTGTTATGTACATCTAGTGGGTGGTGTACGCACTTCTCTTGGTTTATGTAATTCCCAATCAGGTGTGAAGGAGTTGGACACTAGATGACAGCTGAACTCAATACAAGGGAATATTTAAGGTGTTTTTAAATCATTGCTTAGTGACCCTAACTGAAATACACATCAACAAACAGTCATCTAAAAGAACCAGTTTTTTTCAAGAAATCAGTTTTCTGACATCATCAGGGAAGTAATTATTTGCCATTTATCAAGTACAAGAGTTTTGTCCTTTTGTTAACCCTGCTGTTTCCATATTTGTCAGCTTCAAAATCTGCAAATGAAGAACTGAACTACTTCCTTTCACACAGCTTTACAAATATGTTCACACTTCATGTGAACTGTGACTTCTCACATTTTTTTGTAATGTAATAAAAAGAAAGAGAAAGAATACTTTCCACAGTCATTCCAAATGAAATATCTCTGGTAGAGACTATGCTAATTAATTCTCCACATTGGGTTTGTCACATCACAAACTGTCTTATCTGGGTTGGGGTAAGTCAGGGAACGGTCTATCATTGGCCTTTTTACGGCTCTGGGGGGATAATCCATGACGTGGAATTGAAGAGCAGTGCTGGAATATCAATTAATGTCCTGCCCAATAGAAGAAGAAAAATAAATCGAGGGAGGATTTCATTTCTTTGTGAATAATATCCTAAATTGAGCAATCTGGATGCCAGAGCAATAATGTGGGGCGGCAGAAAGTCCAGTTGAGTAGAAAAGAGTGTGCCTCCGTGATGAGCAGACGCAGCCTGGTCTATTATTGTAGTCTTTCTCAGATCTTTTTTTGGACTAAAGTTTGATGCATGCTTGTGTGACTTGTGTGTATGACTCTTATCTAGCGAGAACTGGACTTTGGAGTCAATGAACCCCTTTTCTAGGAAGTTCAGTGAGTCACAAACCACATCCGTGCATGGCGGAGACAGAACAAAGAACTGGAGTGGAAATTATTTTCCCTTGTATGAAGAGACGGACCACATTAAAACCACCCCACCACATTAAAGATATCAATTATTCAAATAATTATAACAATAATATTATTGCTGATAAAACTGAATCCCTTCCAAGTTAAAGTCAGGGGCCTTTGGTTAATGTGAACTGACTCAGCTGTAATTTTATGACGCATAGTTTTGGAGTCGGCACTGCTGCTTAACATCACTTCACATTGGCCAACATAAATCTGTTGTGTTCCTTCTGGGGAGTGGTGTGCGTAGCTCAGCAAATTCGGGGATAAGTGATATACACCAGGCCAGGGGTATTTCCAAAGAACTAACTGAAGTATTACTGAGTCGCGTAAGAAGGGAGTTTACCAAAGCAAAAAAACACATGGCGTTTTTTCTTAAGAAACCATGGGAAATGGTTAAACACTATGCAGTTAATCACAACACTCCAAATAGACCACCAAATTCCACTATACACACGCAATAGGGACAATAGCTGTTTACTTTTGTGTGAGGTGCTGTAAATCCAAACTTAAATTGGATCCATCTATATATATATCCATCCATCCATCCATCCATCTTATCTTTGTCAGGGCAGAAGGCTAAATGGTTTAGGTTTGGAGACTACGGCCTGCCTAACACAGTATGGACTTTGCTGGGAAAAGATCAACCGAAGCCACAGCACAACCACAAACCCATCACATAGCAGACACGCATGAAAACACACGCAAACACACACACACTGCTAAGAGCCCAAACTTTTTCTTCTTTCCATTTTCCCCTCTGTCTCTGGGGTCCAGAAGCAGTTCCCAGAGGCAGTCCTTGGCAATGTCCTTGGTCTGGAGGTCAGCTTCAGCCCGTGCTAAGGGAACCGTGCATTCCACAGCAGTGTGTACCCTCGTCACCATGAGAGTTTGGTATTTTTGTGTTTTGCCATTGAACCCGAGGTTAGCAGATGCAAAGAGAAAAGTATAAAAGTACTAGGGTGAAAATAATGAAGAATTGTCTTCTCTTTTGTGGTTCAGCATGTTTGACGACAAAAGCAATAACAGAAAGTAAATGTCATACATTTATTTTCCCTCTTTGATTAGAAAATGGGAAAAATGCCAGTTTCAGAGCAGCAGATATATGGAATAAGCTTGAGAAAGAAAAACAATTAAAAAGGCAGTTTTTGCTCCAAAATTAGCATTTTATTTGGATGGTTGGGGTCAGAGATGTATAATTTGTATTTCATTACATATGATAATTCTCAAGGTCTTGAATTGAAAAACCTTTTCCCAGTCTTAAAGCTGATTGGTTCGTTCGTGACTACGTCATACCACACTGTCGCTGCCAACCTCCTTTTTTTGGTACAAATCAAACAGTTGTGCTGAGAAGATCACCATTTTTTCCTTTTCCTTTTTTTGTCTTAATGTTTTTTTAATTCTTTATTTTATACAAAAAACTCTTAACTTCTACACATTTATTGTAACCCGATTTTTTATTTTCTTTCCACTTTGTAAATAAACTTTGGAAACACTTTTTTTCAGTTCTGTTGTGAAAAGATAAAAACATGCAAAAAAACTCAGTTCGTTTGTTGTCCAAATTATACATTTACATGTTTGGAACCTTTTGCACTTCAGATACTACATCAAAACAAAACAAAAAAGAAAGAAAGAAAAAACCATATGTACACACATCTTTTTACAGTGAAGATTTCAAAATATCAGATGACTAAGGCAAATGAAGTGTACATGGATTAGACCAAAACAATTTTTTTATACTACACCACTTCAGAAATAAAGGAAAAAAATATTCTGCTACAAAAGTATGATTCATAACTCCCTTTATTTGCAACCAGCTGCATAAGTTTAAATGTTTTTTTAGTGAAAAAGTCTAGAAGTCTAGCGTACTGTACAGTGCTGCTTTAAATCGGTTCTCCCCATCAAATCTAACAAAGGATCCTTCATGTCATATCTTAAATAATCATATCTAACAACCCAGGGGGTGTTGGGGGGGGGGGCATGGAGAAGCATACCATAGTTTAAACATGTTTTCTCAAAACAATGTTTTGAGATCACTCCAAAAAAGTCAGTACCATTAAAGCGTTGAACATAAAACTAATCATTCAGATCCAAAACAATGTACAAAAAGGCACGTTATATCCCAGTGCTTCTGTACTGTGAAATTCAAGTGTAACTGAGCGTGTTCAACACCAACAATCCAAAAAACGGCGACGGTCCACTGATGTTCTCTCCCCTCAGCAAGAAACACGGCCACCAGAACCTGTGCCTACGCCTTCAACAAGCATATGTAATGCGTATACTACAACAATAAGCCTAGATTTGTTGTTTCATTTTATTTTGCATCATTTCGTTTGTTTTTTGGGAAAATACTTCGGAATGATGCTTTATCCAATTTTTGTCGTGTTCACTTATCTGTGTCTGTTCAAATCGGTGAGTCAAGGAATATCAGTAATATCAGCGGCTGTCCGCGTCTATCAACAAGGTGGTGGTGGCGGCGGCGGTGGTGGTGGATTGGGAGGGGAAAAAAATAAAAATCCTTCCTTTTTTGTCGTGGTTTTTTTTTATTCTTCCGTTGTATTCGTCTTCTTCTCGTTCGTTTTTGTACTCGTTTCATTTTGTTAACGAAGGAGTCCTCGTCGTCGCCACTTAGTCGTCGCATCCGCCGTACATGTCGGCCAGTTTCCTGAAGCGCGGGCCCCAGTCGTTGAGGTAATCATAGTCCTGGTCCCCCCCGCTGCTGGACGAGTTGAGGGAGCTGAGGGAGCCGGCGGTGGAGCCGCTGCCCTCGTAGTCGAACACCAGGAGGGAGTCGTAGGGCGGGGCCGTGGGGTCGTTGTCCGCGGCCTTCAGGCCCTGGTAGGAAGGACAGAGAAACAGAGGGTAAGGAGAGGAGATTAACGCCAGTGCTGCGACAACACTCCCTACCACCACTACAACAAGGATTGATTCGTGGCAACACATTGTAAATCCACCACCATCGGTCGGACCCAAAGCAGGCTAATCTATTGTGAACACCGCCAGTGGTTCCCCACCCACCACCGCCCCCCTCACTCTACGGTGTACGTGTCCAGGAAACGCCGACCTTGTCTGGATTAATCAGGCTCTGGCGCAGGGGTTGTTCCTCTGCGCTTTGGTCGGGATAAGGGGGTGGGATTATCCCGGCAGTTGATCAAAAGCCAAGATCGAGCCGGACCAGCGTCCTCAGATCACCGGAAATCTGCCCCCACTGGTGAGACAGCGTGGCTACCCCCCCCCCCCCCCCCCCAACCCCACCCACCCTACTCTGGCACAGACACTTTCATCTGATGTCCGTCAGGGAGTCATTTCCTTTATATTTTATATATTTCTCAAAGTATCAGCAGTTGCAGTTAGGACTGTTGCGCAAGAGATGAGGGAGACGTGTGGCCATGCATGTGTGTGTGTGTGTGTGTGTGTGTGTGTGTGTGTGTGTGTGTGTGTGTGTGTGCGTGCGTGTGCGTATGAGCAGGCACATTATCTTGTTGCGCGGGGCAACTGTGCGTTTCCATTTGAAGATTGTGTTCCAACATTCCCAGAAGCCCTCACAGCGTCACTAGAGGTCCTCATGGATTACTATTGATTTCCAGGCCCATTCCTCAACGGGACCATAGACTTTATGGATTGCTAATCTCGCCGTGGATATGTGCTTTGGCCGTGAACCCTCTCTCCCTTTGCCGTCTCTTATCACCGGGGTGGGAGACACCTTACAAACAATAACTGAATTAAAAGAGAAAAGGGTGCAACATGGTGGGGCAGGGAACCTCATATGGTGGCGGCAATGCGGCAGAGATTTATCGGTTCCTCGCTCCCTGCCATTACAGCGGCACAATGCTCTCCGATGAAAAGATAAATGGTAATAAAGTGCCAGAGCACTTAGCGATTATTTTCCACTTGTTACCCCGTGTTAAATGTTTGCTCAGGGCTGCGGTGGTTGATCATTTGCTACGAAATATGACAGATGGATCGTTCATTACAATTACAGCCATCATTGCTCCACTGGTTATGGCCCCTTTCTTCCACGCACAACCAACTTCCCACTGGCAGCTTCATAAGGTTAGTCAATCACTACCCATCCTCCGCGCCTACTCCCACCTTCATTACAACCCAGCGCCCAAGACAAAGACCTCCTCTCAGGCATGCAGCACACTGTCCTCCACAGAGCATTCTTGGCATTGTCTCGTTGTGCCACGGCAAACAATGAAGACTTCTGTGATTTAATTTACCGCCGTCCGGCGCCAGGAAAGTGCCCCAGTGCCTATTGCCGCTGTAAATAGGCAGCGCAAAAAAAAAAGAAAATACACAAAACAGGGCACAACACAATCGTGTTATCTCTGGCTCACTTCTTTAGCAGGGCGCATTCCCATGCCGCACCTGTAAACCAACTGAAAAGGTCATGCCAGGCTGTGCCACTTTGCAAGTTAATCCCCGCCAACACACACACACACACACACACACACACACACACACACACACACACACACACACACACACACACACACACACACACACACACACACACACACACACACACACACACACACACACACACACACACACACACACACACACACGTCGAGGCAACCAGACCCAGACAGCTCTGCTCAGAGGTTACATTCCTGGGCAGATTGAAAAGCAAAGCATTTTTCTTTCTAATCTCTTATTTAATTAGGATCCCAAGCCCCCTTTAAAGTCAGATGTTTAATATTGGTTCCAAAGTATAAACTGAAAAAAAACACCTGAAAACTAAAAGCTTAACTAATTTGTAACAATAAAAAAAACATTGGCAGTGCTATTATTGTGTATTATTTCTTCAGTCTACTTTTAGAGGGTTCTTTTCCCATGTCGTCTCTGTGCAAAAGAAATGTCCTATGTCCTTGGCTTTCGAAAATGTTGTTTGCTGCAGCATGGAGGCCATTTGTTCTCTAACGTCAGTGCCAAAAACTCAAAATAACTAAACATCCAGTAAACGGTAGGTAAAGCATGGGTAAATTAATAATTCAATATCACTTTTGATGTAAGTTTGGTCATCGTATTCATCTTAGCTCCCAGCGTGCCATACACACTGTGGCTCTACCATGAGCGAATGGCGACATTCAAAACCGGAGACTCAAAAGCCACCTGCCACTGGCGGCCTTGTATGTACATTTCTAGGTCAGCACATTAAGAAGTGCAACAATCCCCCCCTGGCCATGCCGAGATATGAAATATTACACACACTGAACCAGTTGGCTGTGAAAACGACGCACATTCTTTGTAGAGAGAATGCAAAACAGCACATCATCTCGGTGAATCTCGTATGGAACAATGAGTCTATTAGGGGCTTTCAACGCTGTGTTGGGAGGGGGAAAACAAGTGGATAGGGCTGCATCGTTTGGTGGCGGAGGGGGGGTTAAGAGGGGATATTAAAACATAGGAGTGATCCAGCACTCAGAGCAAACAACAAAGTACACATTTCTTTACACCATTTGAAATCCTGTGAAAGTATTGTCTGCATGAAAAAATACTGCGTTTTCATTTGACATTCCTCCTCCATGGCTGAGTCGATGCTGGCTCAGAGCTTATAAAGGCGTGTTGAACAGTACATTATTATGGAAAGCCAACGTGTTGGCTCTTTCATCAGCCCATTTATATGCGGACACGTATAGACCACGTATAGCCCTATTCTTTCCTTCTGGACAGCAAGGAAAGAATATAATATATTCTGTCTGTATCACGCTCTTTGAAATAAATAGATTTTTGTGCATGTCGGGGCCCTTATTCCTGATAAGAAGACTTTGACAAAGGGGCACTAATAATAGTTGGAAGTGAAGGAAACTTTATGCTATGTGACATACTTTACTCATAAGAACCACCTCTCATTCAAAGAGTAACCCATGACTAAAACCAAAACGAGGAAACACTTTTAAAATCCCCTAATTGGTCACCGTTCCGAGTGATGCCACTTGCCAGGTGACATCATAGGACACTGGTTGTGTTGTGTCACTGTCCCTGAGGTTTGATTTTACTGCTCTTTAAATCCTGCCGTTTGGCAGCTATTGGTGGTGATGGTGGTGGTGTGGGGGGAGGGGGGTTCCGTCCACCTCTTACCTCATTGATGAAGTCTCCGATATCTCCAGGGTGGGGTGCGGCCGACCTCATGGGATACTGGGGCTCGGGGTGGAGGGGCCTCTCGTCCATCCTCCGGATCCCCACGGGCTTGATGGCGTCGGGTTCTAGCGTGTCGGGCTGCTGGAGCTGGCTCAGGTCGTAATCCTGGGGAGGAGGCAGAAGAGTTAGCACCGGGGAGCCATATGTCCCTCCACCAAACCATATTGGACCCCGATGCACACTACACTCCACACGTTTTATGGTCAGGGTGGGACGCTGCAAACGTCCCTGTTGATCTAAAGGAAGGAGAACGTTTATAATGCACAAGGTCAAAGGTGGTGCGCGGTGTTTCAAACAAATGGTGTTTTAATTTCTACAAACAACCTAGAGGCAGGTGTCTGGAAAACGGAATGCATGCGTTTTGAATAGGGCTTGATACGTTCAAATATAGCAACATTGAGGGACCCAAAACGACTACATCAAAACTCTCAGAGCTCTCCCTCTTGCGCGGCGCGCTAAGCCAAGGCAAGGGCGCGCAGGAAACAGTTTTGCTCTAATCAGTGCCCAGACATGGTACGGTGGATATGCGTAAGCCATTGCTAATCCTATTAACATTACCAAGGCAACCTGAATGGCTCGCAGTTTGCGCAAAGTCATGTGCAGAGGGGCGAGTGGTAGGAGGGAGGGAGAGAGAGACAGAGATCGAGAGAGGTGGGGGGACAGATAAAGCAAAAGAGGGAGAGAGACGGAGGGAAAGAAAGTAAGAGGCGGGGGATAGAGGAAGGAGAGACAGATTGAGAGGAGTCGGGAGAGAGGGATAGCAAGACAGAGAGGGAGAGAGACGGAGGGAAAGAAAGTAAGAGGTGGGGGATAGAGGAAGGAGAGACAGATTGAGAGGAGTCAGGAGAGAGGGATAGCAAGACAGAGAGAGAGAGAGAGAGAGAGAGAGAGAGAGAGAGAGAGAGAGAGAGAGAGAGAGAGAGAGAGAGAGAGAGAGAGAGAGAGAGAGAGAGAGAGAGAGAAGGATAGCGGGAGGGATGGCAAGAGCGGTGGGTCTCTGGATGGACTCTATGGCATCATGGTGACAGCACTGATACGATAGACAAAATGCCATCTGAGAATTAGGGTGTGTGCCTAATAAGCGCGGATGATGGATTGTCCTCTTTAGAAGATTTTCGGTAATCCATCTATCTCTAATATCTCCCCATCCCCCACCACCCAACCGTACCTAAAATGTCTCTGCGTGCTGCTATCACGCAGAGTGATACACACTTGATTAATTTGCAGACACAGAGATCAACAAAAAATATATAATTACAAATGCATGAATATTGTGTATTACATATAACAACAACTCTGTGCACACAATCAGACGCGCATCGTCATGACCACCAGCGCCGAGACTTCACGCTAATAAAACTCCTCTGTCAACGCGAAACAAACACATTGATTATGGCCGTGTAATTCGATCGTATGGCGGAGAGATAGAGGCCTGTTGAGCCGCGAGCCGGGGGAGGAACAATAACTGCCACACATCACATCCCCCCTCAGGCTGACCTCACCACCACCTTCCACGGGTTCACGCTGAGAAGGTCAGCTCGCTTTGTGGCGATAAAAAAAGAATAAAGATAAGAAAAAAATACTTTTGCCGGAACGAGTCATCCGGCAGGCAGAGGAGCGTAGAAATTAAAAACGCTCAATAATAAAAAAAACTTTTGCTTACATAAAAAAGAGAGAAGAGTCCCGCCTCTGAGATATGCAGCCATATGCTGCAGTTCTATTGCTACCCCGGGCACACCTCGGCCCACTTTTAAACACCGACCACATGACTCTTCTTCACCACGTACACGTGTTCCTCCGCCAGATCTAGCCACGCAATTAACAGCGCACCAGCAGCGTGATGCCATTACACCAGGAGGTATGGGGGGGGGGGTACTACAGTACATGACGGTTTCACTGATTGAATTAGAGCAGGCCCTGCAGTTGTACTTACTACTTTAAGTTGAACTTATAACCAAAAACGTTGGGGGTGGACCACTGGTCTGACACTTCAATTTCCTCCCCAACAGGAGATAGGGAGAACAGAGGTGGGCATTATAAAAACCACGTCGACAGAAAAGTCAGGTCCAGTTCTTCCTTTTTTCCCCCCTGCCCTACTCTAACACCAACTCCTCAATTCCTCAGACAAGTCCATTTTCTCCCGGACCACTGCCCTGCGCCATTCAAAATGGAAGCTTGTTCTCTTTCAATAAATCCGAGCGGGTCGTTTCCCCCGCCCGCCTCCGAGGTACATTCCATCACATAAGCTGTTCTCGCTCTGACAGCTCGCCCTCCTCACCACTTTGAAAAGAACGAACCCCCCCCCCCCAAAGAAAATCCACCAATTGTGAGTTTTAGATAGTTTTATGACTTTGCTTGGCCCACGCGGTCGTGAATGTGAGTGAGCCCTCCTGTCTGATCACGGGCAGCTGTGTAATGGCCTCCCCGTCATATTGTTACCTCAGACAGGCCTTTGTTATGACGCCACAGCAGATGTCTGTCTCTAAACGACATCACATTTCCAATTACGAGCCTCCGAGGCTAATTTAGAGGATGGGGGCTCCGGAGCAGATGGGGGAGGTGTGGGGGGTTAGAGTGGTATTTGACTCCTCTCTCTCTCACTGTACCTGAACCACTGGACCAGCTCAGGCAGCAGCAGGAAAACAGCCCATCTTGTGACATTAGAGTGCAGTTTACCAAATGATACCGCTCCACTAACAAGAGGTCGTCGGGACAATTGAATTTGTGTGTGAGTGCGTATCAGAACGCTATCGCAATTGAATGACGCGCAACTTGTGTCTTTGTGCCGTGTGTGTGTGTGTGTATCAAGTTTGCATGTGTGCGATGTGACGCGTGTATCCATGTGGTATGGGTCTATGTTTTAAGTGTGTATGATGCAGCATGTGTTCCGAGTGTGTATCCTTGTGGTATACGTGTGTCTGATGCGCCATTGATTTCGAATGTGTTTCTGTATGATGTATCCGTTTGTGCGTTTGTTGTTACCTGTATGTTGTACCCTGGGTAAGAGTGTATCTCTATGGTGTGTGTGTGTGCATGTGTTGTAACCTGAATGTTGTACCCTGGGTAAGTCTGTATCTCTATGGTGTGTGTGTGTGTGTGTGTGTGTGTATGTTGTAACCTGTTGGTCGTAACCTGTGGATTAAGTGTGTATCTCTATGTGTAAGTGCGTGCATGAGGTGTGTGCACCACTGTACCTGGTCCTCCTCTCCGCCGCCCTCCTCGTCGTACTTGAGGATGTTGTCCCGGACGTCGTCCTCGGGGTCGATCAGCAGCTGCTTGGCCTGCCGCTCCTTGTCGCGACGCTTCATCCACACCACAAACAGCAGCACCAGGACTACGGGCGGGCCGAGAGACAAGGGACACACAGAGAGGGAGGGAGAGAGGGAGAAAAAGAGTCTCACATCACATAAGGCATAATAACCTACATATTCCCGCACAAACATAATCCAATCCAGTGTTTTTACAACCATGGCTGTGGGCCAGATCGGGGCTATCTGTCCGGGTAATCCGCTGTTAATCTAGCCGTAGCTGGGATGATGCTCAGTGATGCTCTGTAATTCCCATATTGCTTTAGTGGCGCCGGTAAGAGGTCTAATAGTGATGGTAATGTGGAGTGTGTGTGTGTGTGTGTGCATTCGAGACACTCACTGAGGAGGATGATGATGCAGAGGAGGATAGCGATGATGGCGCCGGTGCCCAGGCCGGCGGCGATGATGTGCTGCTGGTCGGTGCAGTCCCCATGCATGTCACACTGGCACACCTTGACCCGCAGGTAGGACGTGTTGGACATGGGCAGGTTGCCGGAGTCTGTGACGATGATGGGGATCTCGTAGATGCCTCGCTCCAGGAAGCCGATCCTGAGGCTCATCTGGGCGTAGTCGCCTGATTGGTTGGGGCATGGGTGGGGGTGGGGGGGTGACATGTTTTTGAAATACATGTTTAATGAATGTTTCCTTCAGAATTAGCTCCCGTTGAGACAGACCACTAAAGATAACTGAAAAGATCATATAAAAACTGAAATCCGAATGAACACAATTTGTGAAGTCACAAGTAGCTTTGACCTATCACGGTCCAATATGTAGATAAGAAGCCACAGTATTTTATTTTGTATCCAGAACAGGCAGGATTAAATACAAACTCAACACATGGGGATTTTCATATGACACATGGTCATATGACCTTGTGATTATGACCTTATGGAAACAAAAGCAGCAGCAATTCCTACCTGGAATTTGTGTCAGCCTATCTAATCCAAAAGTATGGTAGGGATTTAGATTTGGGGTTTGCGTACCAACTCAATACGTTTTGATATTGCCGCCTAGTCTAAATTCCTAGTGGTTATAATCCATATGTCTACTAACATGTTAAGAACGATGTTTATTTAATTTATTTTAAATTGCACAATTCAATGACTTCCGCACTACAATGATAATAAGAGCTATAATGTGAATGTGTTCTAATTAGCATAATTAATGAAAGACTGCATGGCAGAGGCAACATCTGTTATTATTCTTTCGAAAAACCACTACTAATTACAACATATGAGAGGTAATTTAGAGAGCGTGTCGTGGTTCATAGCTGTACTTGACCCCAGCACAGTGTACCACTGATGCACATTGCAAACATCCTGAACGCCTGAAGATGAATCAAGATCAGAAGTTCAATCGAGGAAATGTAATTGCTGACCTGTCTGACTCGTGGATGTTAATAACATTATAGTGTTTGGTTCCTCTGGGAATTATATAAAAAGTTGCTTTATGTCTATGTTTCACACAGCATGGGAAAAAAGGGCCAGTGTCATAGTGTTTTTAGTTTGCCACATGTCAATGGCCTCGTCAGGGACTTTAACAGCGTCACAGGGGATTCCACACCTCCACGATTCCCGCGAAGGTACTATAAAAGGTCCAGTAAGGACACAGAATAGGAACACTGCATTCCTCAAAAACCCTACCCCATGAAGCATAAAATACATGCACTATTTGCATGAGCCACCGCCTCATGCAATGAAGGTGACGTCCTTGGTTAAATGCAGCACACGAGCTTCCCACCAACTAAATCTGTGATCTATATTCTGCTGCAAAACATGACCGGTGAAATGAACCAGCCATTTTATCACTTTATAATGAATGTGGTTTTTTGTCGCTCCTTTTACAGACTTTTGTAGGCTAGCTTAACTAAAAGTTAAGCTAAGTTAAGGGTTGTGGGTGTACCCCTCTAGGCTAAAATATGCTAAGGTAAGTATTGTGGGTGTACAACTCTAAACTAAGCAAAGCCAAGTGGTCTGGGCGTACCGCTGATCCTGGTGATGGTCCAGTTCTTCCTGACGTCAGCGGGTCTGTGGGCCAGCTCGAAGACAAACGGCCCAGCGTTGGGGTTCAGGTCGCCGTCCAGTGCCGTGATGTTAATGGCGTTGGGCTCCGGCTTCTCGCACACCTCCGTCTCCTGTGGGAACACGCGGGGCGCGTTGTCGTTGATGTCCACCAGGAAGATCTGGAGGGTGACCGTGCCGCTGGCTGCCGGCGAGCCTGGATTGGGATGAAGAGGAACAATGGAAGACACACAGAAAACATATCAGCATATAGTCTTCGTTTTACTATAGCCGTAAAATACCTCAGGAAGGGATTTCGTACTACTCTATTGTTGGCAATCCCCTCCCCCCATCCCTACAGCTCAAACTATTAGCCAGTACTCTGTATAAAGCTACATCGTAAACTTTATGCTATCGCTCGCATGCTAAAATAGGTCACTTTAGGTAGCCAGCCAACCCTGTGGGAGAGGACCCTTCCAAACTGCATAATGATCTAAGATGTGGGGGGGGGGGGACGACAAGCCTCACAAGGGGAGGTAGGAACAGAAAGAGACAGATATGAGAACATTCAGCTAGAGGGGCTGAAGGAAGGGGGGGGGGGGGGGGGGCTATGCTCTCTTCTCTCTGCATATCTCTGTGTGTGTGTGTGTGTGTGGAGATCGTCTTCCTGACGAAGGACACCAGACGAGAATACTAAAGCAGACAGACACACGGAGCCCAGTCGCTCTGCTCGTCTCCTCTATGTGTTCACTAAAGCAAAGGGCCCCCACCCCGCCTTCTCCCTTTCCCGCTCCTTTCTCAACCATTCAGGCCACGTTCAAAAGGAGCTAGTCGTCTAATCCCAAGCCATTAAAGCAGAGAAACCTCTTTATTGGGAGAGTTTTTAAGCCTATTGGCCTGAGCTTTGCTCCGGAGAACAGGGTAAACCTGAACAGAGGTAAACCCTGCCAACCGAAAGAGGAAGGCAGGGAGGTGGAGGAGGTGGGGAATGCATCAGCATCGCTGTGGTTGGTTCAGGGATCGCCAGCGCATTAACCTCCAGCTGAGCGGCTGTACCTCCGAACCAGACATCCCGGGTGCCTGCTACGAGCCTGACCTTCAGGGATGGCGGGCGGCTCTGAAGCTTGAGCAGCAAATACATTTTTAAAAAACACTAGCTTTCGTGCCACCTGCCTATTGCACTGGTCAAAGAAAATAAAGAACACGGCCCGCCACAAACAACAACAACGGTATACAATCAATGAAAAGTGTTAGTTAGGTGCGAGAGCGACCTTCACTGGTCTACCGAGGAAACTCCTACTGCTACTACTACTGACAACGTTTTCTGGAAAGGAAGTGATGGGTCGAAAATATAAAAGTACAGAACCGAAAGGTAAGTGTTAGCACCTGGAAAGAGGAAGAACAATACAAAATGTGCTGCCAGTGCCTTACAAAATATTTTGTGCTATTTTTAACCTGCTTGAAAATACTAGACTTGTTCCATACCATTGTCTGTGGCCAGAAACGTTGCATTGTACAGACTGTTCTTCACGTAGGGCGACTCTCGATCCAGAATTGCCGTCGTGGTGACGCGGCCGGTGTTGGGGTCGATCCTGAGCCAGTGGGCGGGATCTGAGAGTTTGGAGTACCTGATGGGAGATAAGGGCCGAGCGTTTCGTGGTTGCAGCTTTTCATGCTTGTTACTATTAGATTACAGACTCTGGAGCCTAATCTTCAATCAGGGATTATTTGCAATTAATTTATTTTGTATGATGAGCGTAACAGCACCTACGGGATGTTTCTGAAATGAGCACAAAAAAACAACAAAACTTTTAGCTCCTTCTTTTAATTCCCTTTGAAGATGGCGCCCATACTTCCTCGCCTTTCCCAGATGACATGGCATAAACAAAAGACCTCCTTTGTGTTTGGTCTCCCCGGGGCTCCTGATATGCGGCGGGTACCTGATGCTCTGCTGCATGAAGCGGTCGGGGTCGATGGCCGTGAGTATGGTTAGGGTTGTTTCGGCCGACATGCCCTCCTCCAGCCTGATCAGCTTGGGGTTGGGCTCGAAGTAGGGGCTCTCGTTGACGTCCGTCACCCGTATGGACACCGTGGCGGTGGACTGGCGCGGCGAGTGGATGCCGCGGGCCAGCGCTATCTCGTTTGTGGCCACCACCGTCAGCACATACGTCCTGCTGGTCTCATAGTCGATAGGCTGCAGCAGAGAGAGAGAGACACACACACACACACACGCGCGAGATGAATAAACGGCGTTACAATGTAAATCTATCCCGGCAGAGATCGTAATCATATTCACAATGCAGCAATCAATGCGATTGAGAAATTAAAAAAAGAAATAACACCCGACGGTTATCGACCGACAGCAAAGGCAGCGAGCCTAATACACACTGTTCAGCGCTGCACAGCGGGCTGACAACACCTTCGACTATTTATCCCTACAAGAGTGGCCTTATGCTCCGGGTGCACTAAACAGTCTCCAATATAACGAGACGGGAAAGCGAGCGGAGTGCAAGCCTTTCTGGAAGGAGGAGAGGTCGGGGCCTCTTACCTTGACGACGGTAACCAGGCCCTCGTTAGTAGTGGGATCGGTGGGCACAGAGAACCTGCCGGTGCTGTCGCCTCCGGTGATTTTGTAAACGGCGTTCCAGGCGGGCGTGTTGGGCTGGTCCTTGTCAGTCACCGTCAGGTTGGCCACAATGACGTTCACTCGGTTCTCGGGCACCTCGCCAAAGAACTGTATGAATAAACCATGAGTAAAAGAGAGCAACCCACAGTTAGGGAGCCGCTACAGCAGGGACAGCGTGGGGACAAAGGGACGCATGTGTGTTTTCATGTGCATTCGGATTCTACACCGCTTGCTTATAGCGAGAGAGAGGGGGAGGGATAGATTGAGAAGGGGAGGGATAGATTGAGAAGGGGAGGGAAAGAGTGGGGAATCAGACTTTCCCATAAGCACTTGAGTCTTTGAATAATAAAAACATGAGTCTTTAAAATATTGGCATAAAAAAAATTTGAAATACAAAAAACCCTGTTAAATTGAATCTTCTCATAGGATTTCGATAGTGTAGTATAAATATACATTTTACTAAAGAATATCTGAATATTCGTGAGCACCATGACATTTTGGAGAGAATATTGACTCGTAACTCGCCCTATGTATGGGTATATAATATGGTCTGTATAAAGCTGTCAGGGGTGTTGATATTCCAAACTGTATGCAATTTTCTTTTACTGAGATCAAAGGATGATCCTAGAAATCCTGTTATGTTCATTTGTCATGAACATCATATATATATATTTGTCAATATCCAAGAAATTAACCAAAACATATATTGTCCCTCATTACTAACACCATTGCTAACAATCAAATCAATATTTAGTGCAATAGTGTTATTAACCTCTCACAGATCATTGTTCCATGAGGATAACACACTTGTTTTACATTAGAAAAACATGTTCAAACTTTTTTGTATGTACTTTGGAAAAACTTTTTTTTTCATTGGATGATGTTGATAAATAGAGATGAGACACCTCTTCTGTTCAGGGTCAATTTGACCCGTTCACTTCAAATCAAATATATAGAACCAGAAATGAAAAATCTGAGATGAACAATACGATGTGTGTGTGTGTGTGTGTGTGTGTGTGTGTGTGTGTGTGTGTGTGTGTGTGTGTGTGTGTGTGTGAGTGTGTGAGTGTGTGTGTGTGTTTTCATTCTATTTCCATTTTTCTGAACATAAAAAGTGAAGTTCAAGGTAGCGACTTGTCGATTGGATGATTGAGGGGCCCTATTCTTGATCACTAACAATTCGGCAGAGGTCAGTTCAGTTTTTTCGGACAGTTCCCACCATTGTGAGCCGTCATTTTAGAAGCTCCTGGCCCAGGTTGTACGATGTGAAAGAATTGTCACATTATATTATAATGTGACATGTTATAGTGTGCCCCCTGAAACCCCGTGCCATGTCGAGCACGACCCTCATTCCCTGATTCTTCTCTGGGGCACCTCCAAGCGGTTTTGCGGTATAAACCTGCATGTTCAATGCATAGCTGCAGTCTGCAACACAGTTGAAGAAGAATTCCAAGCTTCCTCAACTGTGTTGCGGACAGTGTTGGTAGGACTCCCATGCAGAGGCCCTTTTGTATGTTTACAAAACGTTTATGTTTGTATGGGTTGCAAATGCTTGACATGAACCGTTTTTATTTTGAATGTTTTTTACACTAAGGCCAGCAGAAGCAGTTTGAAACTGAAAAGGTTATTTTAAATATTTTTCCCAGATTTTCAAACTTTAAAAACAGGTCAATTTGACCCGCAACATAACAGGAGAGTTTGAATTGCCCTATGTTGGACCATGTGTGTGTATAACGACTACACCATGTAAACAAACTGAAACTTAACCCAGAGTAGAAGTTGACCTGCCGGTTGTCTGTAGTGCTACTGGATTAAAGCATTACATATCTCAAATAGGAACATCTGGTTTTGCTATTTCACTTTAGAGTTTATTCAAGTCAATGTATGGTCGCCAGTACTACACAATAACCAAAGTAAACAATTATATCTTATATATCTTATATATATATTATCTTATATATATATATATATTTTACAACAGGATATGCCTTACTCAGGATATATAATCACATTTGATTATTGTGAAGTAAATTCGTAAACATGTGTTTCTGAGATTGTCCATTGTATTCGAAAACACTGGGTTTCCTCCCTACATTTTGAAATTGTGCATTATGTTAAGTTACAATCATATCATCATTTATAAGTCATTACAATTGCAAAAATGGCATTTTACAGCAATTTCTTCGCCTAAAACATAGGGTAGGCAATTTACAGATATTACTTTGCCTAAAACATAGGGTAAGCAATTCAATAAAAAAAAATTGTCATGTGTCCTTATATGTCATTAATGAATAAATCAAATGCTCTGACAAAAATATATATATTCATTTACTGCAACATCCAGAATCACTATGATTTTTTTATATTTTCCATTTCTGTTTAAAAGTACTTGTTATAGGCAGAACCTCTGCTATTTTCCTTGGCAACTCTAACAGTAATAGAAACACATTGCCAGTACTTGCATGTGTCACCATTAAGGGGCAAATGTTTATATGTGTATGTTGTAGTTAAGGAGGGTTGCAAGACTTTGCCCGTTGCCGGTTCCTGCTATGCTTACAGGTTTTTGGGAAATGCTGGGCAAGCAGAAGAGAGCGAGGGCGTGACTAGGCAGCACTGAGCACATATTGACTCATTAGGAGTGGGGGCGGAGCTCTAGAGAGGAGTTCTCTCTGGACGATAAGTCCCGTTCCCTACCGTCTCAGTGGTGAACTCTGGGGGGTTGTCGTTGATGTCTGTGACTCTGATGAGGGCAGTGGCCGTGTTGGAGAGGCCGTACATGGGGTTGCCCTCCATGTCGGTGGCCTGGATGATAAGCGTGTACTGCGGCACTTTCTGGAAAGGGTTTGATGAAACGGACAAAATAAATTTAGAAAAACAACTTTATCCATACTGTAGAAATATGACCTATAAACTGTTACAATAATAACATAATAGTAAGCCATCGTCCTAATCCAATTGAAGCCACAGAAAAGTACATTCATAATACATTCCCATCTATTCTACAATACTAGGGAGTGTGCGTGTCACTAAGTGCATTATCATTTGTATCTCACAACTCAAATCTGGAGAGGCTTCTTGTTAAAAGCTACTCGGGTAACAAATCAGTGGCTAGGGAATAGGGGTGTTACAGTTCCCGTCAAAAAAACGTTACCACACAGAAAAAAAAGGCGCATAATTCTACTACATTTTGAAGTCACAGCCAATTGCCACACTGTTTATTACAATTATTTTAAACAGTGATACTTAGCAGTACTTTATTATACTCGTCTATAAACACAGCCATTCACAATGACTACCATCGATAACGTCAGTTATTGTGACGCTGAGTGATCGCTGGTCACAAGCGAACGTAAAAGTAGAGAATAGAGTAGAGACCTAAAGTTGAATCTTGTGTTTAACCTACCTCGCGGTCAAGACCGGCTGCCACTGTAATGATGCCTCCCGTCTTATTGTTGATGGTGAACATGTTGGAGGACGGACTCTCGGGATTCTGGGACAGGATCTTGTAGCGTAGCATTCCGTTCGCAGTTTTGGGGTCATCCTTGTCCACCGAGGTTACGGTCATGACAAATGTGCCTGTGTGTTTTGATGATGGGTTAGTTGTGCCACAACACATCGTCACATTAAGAGCAGTCAAACGTGCATTGTGGGCTTAACACTATACACACAATACACACAAAGTGGCCGTGCAACAAGAGTGCCATTGGAAGTGTGTGACTTGGAAACATAGCATAGTGGTGCATAGAGCGCTATAGGTTGCTTCTGGTAGCAGGCTGAGGATCAGAACGGGTCTCATTTGGGATCTTACCGGGCTTGGACCCCTCGGAAACGGATCCGTTCCACAGCTGGTGCTCAAACTCAGGCCGGTTGTCGTTCATGTCGATCACATTGATGATAATGTCAATGGGGTTCTCCACCTGATTTCCATTCAGGTCCACTGCATGAGCCCTCAGCTGAACACATCAAAACACATACATTTCCAAGACATCAATTAGGAATAGGGTATTTACATATATCTTGGGAAAGGATTGCATTCAAATTCATTCAGTTATGAGTCATTTAACATAGGTGTATGCCAATCAAAACTATGTGAACACATAATCAGAGGAACATAAATGTCTTTAGTGAAACAAATGAATGTCAGAATAACTGGACCCCAGTCTGTGCTTGCTTATTTCTCAAACTTTAAGCTCTAAAAAAAAATCTGTCCTTCCAAAAAAAACAAAAACAAGCATGGCTGAAGAAACAAACAAGAAAACTCATGTTCCGTTTTATACTCCATATCTCACGCAGAGAAAAAAAACAGCACTCCTCAAATGTCTCGTAATGAACCCGTTAAATACTCAGACAACTTAGTCAGAGCTGTCAGACTGCGACCCCCACCCACCCATCCACCCACCCACTAGCTTCAGGACTCAGGGTCTCTTTGGGCTATGAGGGAGCCTTGAGCACTTGAGGAATGTAAAAGCGCAACCAAAGAGAAATTCCCTCAGGCCATTGTTTCATACTTACGTGGAAGTTGGCGATGTGCTCTCTGTCGAGGGGTTTGGTGACCGATAGCTCTCCAGAGATGGGGTTGATGATGAAGATGCTGGTGGGGGGCTGGTCGGCGCCAGGGCCTGTCACGCTGTACCTCAGGGATCGGCTCTTATCATTGTCAGATCGGATCTGTGGGCGAGCACATTTTCAGTGTTGGTCAATGGGGAAATCCACTGCGGCAAACTGTAAACCGATCGCTGTATCGAATGCACCAAACTAAATTGTAACAAGATACATTTGATAAGAGGATTGCAGTGTAAAAGCAGTGAGTGCACAAAGCCTGTGTATTATTTAAGCTGCACGTTCCCGGCTAAGACGTCTATCCAGTTAATCGTGTGAGATCAAAAGCGCTTTGTGATTTAGGCCCTTATGTTTCCATGGAGAACACACGCGGCAGTGTTCTTACCCGGACAAGCTCCTGCGGGAATGGACCTCGCGAGTTCTCCGCCACGTTGATTGGGGGGATGACCCAGTCTCTCTTCATGCGTTTGAGCTGGCTGTCTGCTCTCCGCTGAGGGAACACGACTTCCGTCAGGCCCTGGGACTCGACTGGAAGGTCAGCGGCTTTCTGGACCTGGAGAGAGGAGAGGACATCCCGTGAATAACATATACAGTGTCTTAAAAAACACACAAGCGAGAACGGGTAGACTGGGAGAGGTGGGCTTCAAAACAAAAAGGGGTGTGGATTAAAACCGGGGAAGTGCAAGTGATGATAATGATAATGTCAGCACACTTCTGAAAGCCAACGAGCCGGCCCTATTCCATCTCGCATGAGTGGCTGCGTTACTGAAGCGGTGGGATTGAACTCAACCTAGCATATCCCTAAACGTGGTTAGCTACGCTGTATTGCTTCTCTGGTTGTGAAACAACATAATGCGGTTGAAGGCAGGTTTTTGCTTGTTATACACATATCCAGACATATCCGGCTTTCTATTTTATTTGAGGGGGGGATGCTGGGCAAGCAGAAGTGAGCGAGCAAGAGAGTAGGCTCTGAGTACATATTGACATGGTAGGAATTGGAGGCAGAGCTTGGGCGCTTTAGAGGAGATCTCTCCCTGGCCAAGGAGTCAGAGTCCCTACCATCTCTGCTGGCTTCCCGGTGTCTCCAATGACTCGGATGACAGCGGTGGCCGTGTTGGAGAGACCGTTGCCCTCCATGTCGGTGGCCTGGATGATCAGCGTGTACTGCGGCACTTCCTGGAAAGGGTTCAATGAAAGAGACCATATGAGTAAAAAATGAAACAACCAAAACCAAATGTGTTTCCCCATACTGTTGGAAGTGTGACCTATGTCAGTGGTTCGCAACCTTTGACTTTAGGAGTACCACCAGATTGTCATCAAGACCTTCCGCGGACCACCTCAAACGGTGAAAAGTAGAAAAATGCACATGAACTGGCTGAGCAAAGAGTGCCAACGCCCTCTTTATACACAAACAGTGGAAAGTGGAAAACAGTTGATAGCTGAAAGTCAGCAACGCTGCTTCTACTCCCAGTGTGTTCATTTAGCAAACACAAAGCAACACAAATAATCTATGGAAATCATATGAAGGAATGCACAAACGAGAAAATCACAACGTTATTGAAATAATAACAAGCAATAATACTATATATACACTGAACAATATCTTAAATTTATTTATTTTCAATTACCTATATTATATTTTCTATTTTAAATTGTCTATTTCAAGAATACAATTCCGCGTACCGCCTGCAGTACCCTACCAACAGTGGTACAGGTACCACTGGATGAAAAACCCGACCTATGCTACTAACCTATACTACCATTCACATCACCACTACGTTGCACTAACCACATGAGCATTATAATAATCAATCTAGTATCTACCAAGTAACAGAAAATGACATTCATGATGCATTCCCATTTATTCTTCAATGCAAGTGACTGAGAGCGTGTGTGTGTTTGTATGTGTAAGTGTTGAGGAAAGAGGGGGGGCATCATCATTTGAATCACACACCTCAGATCTGGAGGTAAAGGTAAGGTATTTTCATGTTAAAAAGCTACCCAGGTGACAGACCAGTGGCTAGGTTGACAGGAAACAGGTAAGTCATTTTCACAGTGGCAAATGCAGGGCACAAATGACAGAGAAAGCGCCCGCTTTTACCAGATCTGTCAGGACCGCACCAACTGCCGCAATATTTGTAAATGTATCAAGTTCTTTCAATGTTTTATTTTTTTAGGTTTGGGGGGGTTCGTGTTACTCGACAATGCAATGCAATCTAATAAGACTGATATTAATGTGAATTTAATTAGTTTGACGGGCTGCATGTACTGACTTTAAAAGAGGCAGAAACAGAGTAAGAGACAGAGAAAGAAGCGAGAGAGAACAGGATGCATTGACTTATAAAAGTAATAAATAAACCTACCTCTGGGTCAACCTCTCCGGCTAGTGTAATGTTTCCCGTCTCATTGTTGATGGTGAACATGTCGGACGGGCTCTTGGGACTCTGGGATAGGATCTTGTAATGTAGCATTCCGTTGGTCGACTGGGGGTCATCCTTGTCGAGCGCAGGTACGGTCATAACAAATGTACCTGTGTGGTAATTAAAGAAAAGCAAAGGCAAGACACACGTCTTTTAGTCAGATGCAATTTAAACAGGGCCTTTACGTTCTTGTATTTTGGCACTTCATTGCATTGTGTTCTGGTCATGGTTTTTTTACCAAAAAATTAAAAATGGCATTGTCAATGTACTGTAAACATGTATAGACTACATTTAAAGACGTGTTCTGTACACTACTGTCCTGTTCGGTAGATAAATAACAGTTAGGCAAATAAACAAAATGGCCACCCCATTTAAAGTGTACTGTATGCTAGTGTAGCATTGCTGCCCACATGGTGCTGGAGTTCTTAAGCTGGTGCTGGTAACAGTCGGAGGGTAAGCACCGGTCTCTTGTGTACTTACCGGGCATGGAGGACTTGGAGACAGTGCTGTTCCAGATCTGGTGTTCGAACTCTGGCTTGTTGTCGTTCATGTCGATCACAAGGATGAAAAGGTCAATGGGGTCCTCCGTTTGGTCTCTATTTAGGTCCTCTACATGGCCCCTCAGCTGTAACCAAAATAAAAACCAATGAAAGGCAGGTGAAGAGGACCCCTGTGTTTGTACATGGCTTGACCTTTAGACGTAGACTTTGATAAAATGACAAGAAAAACACATTTCATTTAATTTCCAGATGCCTCTCTCACAAAATCAACAGCGCTCCTCAAAAGGTCTTATATTGGATCCCTTAAATACTAAGGTGAGTCAGAGCTGTCAAACTTCTACCACCATTCACTCACCCACCCATCCACCCACCCTATCACTTCAGGACTCAGGGAATGAGTGTGCCTACGTGGCAGCCCTCAGTGCACGCCAATGGGCAGGAATGTAAAAGCAGAGGCAAAAGAGAAGGAGCATTCCCCTTGATACAAAGAATAACACAAAATAAAAAATACACTTTCCATTCTGTGTTTCTTTCAGACTTACGTGGTAGGAGGCGGTTTCTTCTCTGTCTAGGGGCTTGGTGACCGACAGTATTCCAGAGATGGGGTCAATGATGAAGACGCCGACTGGGGCCTGGTCGGCGCCGGGGCCCGACACGGTGTACTTCAGGGAGCTCTTCTTATCGCTGTCTGATTGGATCTGTTAGCGAGCACATCTTCAGTGTTGGTCAACGGGCAAATTCACGGCAGCAAACTGAAACCGATTGCTGTTTCAAATGAACGAAACTAAATTGTTGCGAGATATATTTGATGAGAGGATTCCGGTGGATTGAGTGCATGAAGCCTGTGTATTTTTCTATTAAGTTCAACATGTAAGCCCAAAGCCCTTTGTGGATCAACCCCTATGTTTACAAGGAAAACACAGTGCTGTTGTCAACACACACACACACCTGACTTTCTATAGTGGGATTGCTCGTGCAGACTATGCTCTGACCAGGGGGGGGGGGGGGGGGGGGGGGATAATATCTCAATAGGCAACCGCCGAGGCTACCCAACGGTGGTTCCAGCACTTTCTCCCCCCGCACGCTTGTTAATAATGTTGTGTCACAGAGACACCGTCTGCTCTCAGAAAGAAACCATAAACAAGAATACAGTGGAGGGGAAGGGGAGAGAAGAACTGAACCTCCCGATTCCTGACCTTTAGTGAAGTGCTATAAATGAGAGGCGTATTGTTGTAGACAAAAGTATGGGTCTGGTTGATCGTGTGGATCGGATCGGGCCAAAAAACTATTTCCTATGAAGTGGTGAGAACTGAGCGCCCATGCATCAGTATGTGTGTATGTGGCCATGCTTGTGTACAGCGCAATATGTACCTGCCTTTCTGAGTGTGTGTGTGGGCGTGCAAGTGTGCGTGTGTGTGGCGTGTGAATGTGGTGGTCTTACCGTGGCAATCTGTTGTGGAAATGGCCCACTCATGTTCTCCACTACGCGGATTGGTGGCAAGACCCAGCTTCTCTTTGTGCGTTTGTACTGGATGTCGGTATTGTGCTGAGGGCGCGCCGCTTCTACCAAGCCCTGCAACGCATGTTGAGGGTCAGCAGCTTTCTGGACCTGATGGAGGAAATGACATGTAAATAAATGGAAAAACACACACAGAACGTGTAGTCTAGCAGAGGAACACTTCAAAATAAAGGTGTGGAATCAAACAGAAAAATAAAAGCAGTGATAGTGTCATAGTTCTACAGACACAAGCCACCCTTTTTAACACACGAGTGACTTCCATCAATGCCATTGAAGTGGTTAACCTACATTGAAATGCTGTTAATGTGAGAGAGCCCCACAACGTTGTTAACACATTGTGTGGCCATGATGTGGCAGCCATTCCTGGTTTTGTGAGACTTTTAAACATCAAAAGCACTAGGGCTATCTTTGTCGTGTACCTTTGCCTCTATTCGTAGGACATATATTTAGTAATATGTCTGACTCCATATAGGAATCTTATGGAACAACTTTTCAATATCATTGTAAAACCTAAACCTGTTATTCTGGAAAACCTATACATTTTCACTCAGACCAAAGTTTGGAAGCCTGGTGTTTTTCTTTTCAGTTTAAATATTTCTTTGTGCTTTGTATTCCAGAATATTTCAATACATGGCTGTTTGATGTTTATGTTTTTCATTTCAAGACATGGCTTTTTAAAATGGTTTGAGTGTCGCAGGGACCTCGACCGTGAGCAGCATTATTATTTTTTTTAAACCAGTCCTCACATCTCATAATAAAGCACACCCACACCGACACACTGGCGGCCATAATGGATCTGCCAGGCTCTCCCTCGGCTGTAATGAATGAGATTTGAAACAAAAGAGGATAGTACCTGTGAGCCAGCCAACTAAGCGCCCAGATGGCTCAAATTGCCTATGCCGCCGTTCCAGAAGCGAGGAAGACTGAAGTAATGCCAGCAAAAGTTAAAATAACCTTGAACGAAACAAGGCGGGAGGGATGGCTAAACAGCGAGAAACAATACGCAGACACTTGTCAAAGTCAATAAATGACAGCTGTAATTTTACAGAGTGGCTTAACAATTCTGGGTCCCCCCCTTCCCCCCCCCCAACCCTTCCTTCTGTTCTTCCAGTTTTAACCATTAGGCTAAATCTTTTGATTGGTTACAAAGTCGCTGAAATCTTTGCAGTGCAAACACAGAAATTAATTACTGCTTATCCACCTTACAACACCCCCCACCACCACCACCACAGAGATCGGGGGAGCCGCCGGGAGAGCTCTTCCACTAATCATGTTTGCAATCCGATTGCACCGCGTTCGCACATTTGAAATGCAGAGAGGCAGGCAGATAAGATAGGGACGGGGGCATGTTTCAGAAATATCTATTACGCCATTAAAAGGAGGTGTGTGCGAGAGCAGTAATTATTCGCGACCCGTGTGTGGAATGATGAATCGCGTCGCTGGGCTCGTTTCCGCCCCGGTGCTGCATCTGGAGGTCTGGTGGAGGCCGCCCTCAAGGTTTGTCTCACCACAACAGCTCCCAACGCCGTCCGGCGCTGCCGACTTGCTAATGCTTCCATGATGTGCAGTGTGAATTTATGTTTGCAAGATTGAGTGTGGAAGGGGATCGTTGGTATGTGCAATAATTTAGGCTACAAATACCGACATCTGGGATTCCCTTTTCCTCGGTTTCAGAATGATTACCTCCAAACAGGACTACTGTGAGGTCCTTTTGGCTATATCAGAATCAGAATCAGAAAAGCTTTATTGCCAAGTACGTTTTTTACACATACAAGGAATTTGTCTTGGTAATGTAGGTGCACGTCAATTCTCTAAAATAAGTTAAATAGGTTAAACAGAACAAACAATATAAGTATAAATATATGTATAAATATATACACACACAGAACGTATTAAAAAAATATGAGAGTAAGAATTTAGATTACAAGAGCAGATTAAGTACAGTGGCATGTAGAGCCAGAGGTGGGGTGTGGAGAGAGTCAGGGTGGTTTCCGGGCCTTGTTAATAAGGCTAGTGGCGGAGGGGAAAGAACTGTCCTTGTGACGAGAGGTTTTGGTCCTGATGGACCTCAGCCTCCTGCCAGAGGGGAGTGGCTCAAAGAGTTTGTTGCCGGGGTGGGAGGGGTCAGCCATAATCTTTCCTGCACGCTTCAGAGTCCTGGTGGCGTAAAGGTCCTGGAGCGGCGGCAGATTGCAGCCAATCACCTTCTCAGTTGAGCGAATGACATAATACAGGAATACAGGGAGAACAGCAGAGGAGAAAGAACACAGCCCTGAGGGGATCCGGTGCTGATGGTCTGTGAGTCGGAGATGTGTTTCCCCAGCTTCACATGCTGCTTCCTGTCATACAGGAAGTCAGTGATCCACCTGCAGGTGGAGTCAGGCACACCAAGCTGGGAGAGTTTCTCCTGAAGCAGAGCCGGGATGATGGTGTTGAAGGCAGAGCTGAAGTCCACAAACAGGATCCTGGCATAGGTTCCTGCGGAGTCCAGGTGCCGGAGGATGTAATGGAGGGCCAGGTTGACTGCATCGTCTACAGACCTATTGGCTCTGTAGGCAAACTGCAGGGGGTCCAGGAGCGGGACGGTGATGTCTTTGAGGTGAGAAAGCACAAGGCGCTCAAAGGACTTCATCACCACAGAGGTCAGGGCGACGGGTCTGTAGTCATTAAGTCCTGTGGTCCTTGGCTTCTTAGGAACAGGAATGATTATTGAGGACTTGAAGCAGGCTGGCACGTGGCATGTCTCCAGTGAGGTGTTAAAAATGTTTGTGAACACTGGAGACAGCTGGTCAGCGCAGTGCTTCAAGCTGGATGGAGACAGCATCCGGTCCAGAAGCTTTCCTGGGGTTTTGTCTCCTGAACAGTCTGTTGACGTCTTCCTCATTGATGAAGAGAGTTGTCACTGAGGTGGGTGGGGAGATGGAGGGGATATATATGGATATATTGTATATATACCCTCATATGGAATAACCCTTCCTCAGATGTAGAAAGATGGACTCCAGTAGGACTACTGTTGAAGTTAAAGCCGCTTTAGGGTGTGTGATGGAAGACAGTGTCATACTCATGTTAAATGAGGGGATTGTTTGCTTGCCATTGATTAAAATGTTTCCCCAGGGTTGACGCGTTTGCAGCACTAATAAAGAAAAAAATGCATTCTAATCACTAATGTGATTAAGAGATGCGTGATGATTCATGACAATAATTGTGCTGGGAGAAAGATAACTGCCTATGACCCCGTAAACTTGCGAGATAGAGGGGGAGAGTCAAATCCTGATTTCATTACAAACCAATCAGGGCCAAAACAGCTGTTCTGTTACACATATGAGTATCGATTTGATTCTTTTTTTTTTACCAACTAAAACTATCCAGGGCAGCACTGCTGTTATCCTATATTATTTATGTGAGGTTTAGATTAAAGTGTTGCTGAAAGTATTGCCTGCCAATGTTTATCTTTTTTTAAGACGCATTGTGTTTTCCTAACTGAAAAGATACCGGTGACTAATGGTGTCATTAAAACCACATAGCTGCTCAGACTCGGTATATTCAATGAATGTCACAGGGAAAAAAGGTGATTTTGAATAGGCCGCCTTCGTTACTCCCTGCTACCAGATTAATTTAAACCCATAAAGTCATTATTGCACACTCTGCAACGATGCAACCACGCATAACCGTCGGCATGGACATGCAATTTAGAATGGGATAAAACAGGAAAAACACCTTTAATGAGATTGCCCGGCATGCAGCACATATTGAAGTAGCCCGCAGTGCCGTTCATTTAAGAACTGTTTGGCTGGAGATGATAGGCACGGCACGACTCTTCGTAAAACCAGCAATGTTAATGTATTAAGGGATGTTCATTAAGACACGAGAGAGCCCCTAATCTGGGATCTCACAGCCATGATTGCTATCAGATGCTCCCAAAGCTTTGCTTATAGGGCCTGCCTTCCTTACAGAACAAAATAGCACAGAGTGGTGAATGAGAGTACAGGAAAGCGTTCAAAAGAGTGTGGGTCAAAAAGCCCCATTCCAGTAAATTTCCAAAGATAACATGTAATCTAATTGCGAAGGATCCCATAATCCAATGGAATTGGAGTCGAAGCCTCAATCCAGGTTCCAAAGTGAGTAGGGGGGCGGGGCCACGTGTGGTGCATGATTAGAGTTCCCTCTGATCTCCAGCCAGCCACAATATTACCCGACACAAGAGGACATGCTAATACTGAAACACCAGATGACTAAACAAACGCTTCCAGTGGAAATGGGTTTGGAGCGGTGGCCTAAACCCAATAGATGCTTTCCGTGGGACAAAAGTCACAGACAGGGGGCTTGGGAACCTCTGGTTGCTTTGTTTGGGGTTTGTTTTTAGATGAGAAGGCAATAACCATATGAGCACAAGAAAGAGTTGGTGAAATCAACTTTATGGGTGAGGTTATTTTGCATCTGTGCTTTGCTATCCACTGACCGTGATAAGTATATGTTTGTGCTCCTAGTAAAACGACACATTAAGTTTTAATTAGCGAGCATCCATCCAGTCTCTCGGAACACCTGCTACAATTTAGAGAGCGAGTCATGTGTGAATGTGCTGTGCGGCTAATAAGCGAAAGTTATTTGACGCACGGGGCAGAATTGATTACGCCACGCTCCTACGCCAGGAACACAAGTCAAGACAATCAACAAAGGAGATTTGATTGTGGTTGTTCTGTCGCTGGGGGCGGGGGATGCTTGGATGGGAAAAGGAAGGAGTGCACACACACCTGATGCGTGCGAGGCGTCAGCTGGATCTTAGTCTCCCAGTGCTGGTTGGTGGTCGCGTAGCTGGCCGTGATCACGAGGGGCGCCGCGCGGTGCTCTGCGATCCGGAGGCGTCTGGCGGCGTAGATCACACCGTCCGCCTCTATCCGGAAGTCACGCGGCCTGCTGCTCTCCAAAGTCACCGGTTCCTCACGACCACAATCCACAAATGTCACTGCAAAGACACCACCAGAGAGAGAGGATTGAGGAGGATGAAACAAAATAAAGATGTCTGGAGAAAGTCAAAGAACATTTACAAAAAAAAATTACTTGACAGCTTAAGAGAAAGATCAAGAAAGTTCTTAACAGAGTGCGAGAGGAAGACAATGAAGAAACAATGGAAACAGACGGGCACAAAGACGGACAGACAGCCCTCCTGGTCTGAGCTACAGTCCACAGTGCTTATTTTAACGGTCCACCATGCTTCTTCTCACTCATACATTATTCACTTCAAACTGAGCCTCAGAGGTATGTCTCCAAACAGGTGGGGCGGTGGGGAGCAAGAGAGAGAAAGGGAGAGGAAGGCAGAACACAAAAAAAAAAAACGGAGAAGGAGAGATAACAACGATAAGAAAAATGGGTCTCTCGGGGGCTGTTTCAGAAGCCCATTAAATACCAAAACATTCCATTTAAAACCCTGACGAGGCCAAATGTTTTCCGGGACGAAGAGAAATTGGTTTAAACCCTATGGTGGAAACCAACCCAAAGACACAACAAGAGAGATCACCTGCGCCACACTGGGCCGGGTGTGTCTTACAAGACCTGTCCACGGTGACAGACCCCGGGATGTCCTCTGCAGAGGGCTACCAATCCTCCAATCCTCGGGAGGCTCAGGTACTTGATGTTTATTATAGCAGCATGCACACGCACAAAATACAGAAATGAAGCCTCTCTTTATCTCACACACACAAACACACACGAGGGGGGGGGGGGGGGGGGGGGGGGATTCAAGCAGTCCCAGAGTGCCACAGTGGCAGTAGTACAACACTGGTTCGTGTTACAGGTGAGTGACAGTACAGCACTGACAGCTCATGTAGCTCCACACAGTGAGCACACACACACCAAAAGGACACAGAACACAAACAGACTATACCTTAGAGCATCATTGTCTCATACCTTTACTCAAATACATTTCCCTGACCGCCACCCTTCTCTCCCCCATCTCCCCCGCCCACACCATCTCCAGCTTTTGCCCGCAGACAAACAGATTTTCCACCATGCCTCTGTGTTTAAAGCACACACATACACACATGCATGACAAAGTTTCCTGCGAGCCACAAAAGATGTGAACGCTGAGACACAGGGCTTCACACTGGCGCCACTACTGCGGGTGCCGCATTGAATTATTGAAGCAGACGTGGAATTACTTAATAAAAGCCTTGGAGGAGGCTACCTAATCTTCCTTTGTTCCGCTACCATGGGGACAGGGGGACGTGTTCGAAGTGCCCCGGCAACAAGCCCCTCCTATGGGGCGGGGGGGGGGGGGGGGGGGGGGGGGGGGCGCTACCTGCTCCTTCCAGAGTCGTGAGGAACTTAAAAGGATTAACCTCTGGGCCAATTTATTTGGGGATGCTGATAACAGGGCAGACAATGATACAACTTCAAAACCGTGCATGCAAAGAGAATACACAAACAGGCACATGCTTGGAGCAGAGCCACACATTGAATGAACATGCATGCGGCTTGCTACCAACCATGCTTTTTTTTTTTCAATGTACAGAGAAATGTAAAGACAGAGAGAGGGCGAGAGATGGAGAATTGAGGGAGACAAGGAGAGATGGCACTGCATTTGAAATATAAAACTAAAAACATCCTAATATATTCATCACAATGAATAAAAATACAATCTTGTCCTACTTTATCAAACCTCAACAGAAGGATAAAAAAAAACACCTTCTACATGGACCAGGCTGGCATCTTATTACATCCTGACAGGCATTTAGAGCAAAAAAACGAGAAAACGAATTTGTTTTCAAATATATTTTTTCATGGTGGACGACTTCAGCAATGGGAAATGTTATTCCTCTGAACATCAGCTGGGCTAACGGGCAGCAATTTAGTTTTTATCTGCAAAAAGGTTCACCAAAAACAAATTGCTCTGCTCTAATAGTGCTGCTGAACTGCTGTTGGAGTCGACCACCCCCTGCCTCTTGACTGGCCCTGTACGAGCACCCTTTACCAATTAGCTGTGCTAATTGTCTGGTGGAGAGAGGCGCATAGTCGACTTCAGAACGACAGGTGACCTTCACTCCCAGGCAGAAGGTGTTGCCTTGAATCAGGGCTAACTGTACATTTGAAGTGTTCTGGCAAGCACCTTAGCCAACCCCCCATCCCAAGTCAGCATATCATGGGTGGAATACCAAGTACTGTCAAATACCTTACACATACCACTCTACAGATTTAACAAGTCTCACAAAGTTCAAGGTGAGGAAGTGTTTCGTACCGGCTCCATCAAGGATGTTGGGAATTATGGTTTGAGTCATGTGTTCTCTAGTGTAAACATGTGTACTTTGTACTGTGCACCATTTGGCTTTGTGTATGGCATAGGTCTACCTCCATGTGTGTAGTAATGCAACCCCCTCCAGTCACCTGCATAAAAATAAATATTCTAATTATGTAATATAATGTTATAGGTGTGGAGAGACCTTTCAAACATATTTGTTTCGCCTCCCATTTTAACCGGTATAGTCCCCAGCGTCAATAAAGGTAGCTCCATCCATTAGAATAAATACAAAAGTCAATATTTGTTAAAATTGGTTGGCCCAAAATGGCAGAACAATTGAGAGCTCAAATTAAATACATCTAAATTAAATTTCAACCCTGCCATATTGTTAAAAGTCATTCCGTTTGAATTTGACGTGGGTGCATTGCTGAATTCTGATGATTCCACAACATTATTTCACCAGAATGTCCCTTCCAAAGTCCCTGACAAAGAGGCATGGCATTTCTATGATCCATTCTGCTGGTATTTTCGGCTGCGCTTCAGTGCAACTGTGCGTTTGCCATAGCACACGTGCAATGGTCTTCAGCGTTTGCCTTGGGAGCCTTTGTGGGCCAAAGCCCTCATGGAGCAGAGCTCCGGCTCTTTAGCAATCCCTGAGATTTGGCCACCACAACACCTCTGGGATGCTCCTCGACCGTCAGCCACCATGGCAATTGTTGCACCAACTCCCGGCAGGCAGCGCCATTTTCAATGATAATGAATGGGGATGTGCAGCGTGTGTCTGTTCATTTATCACACCCGGTCAGGAGGCTCAGGAAGCCCAGCAGAATTTATGGCAGAGCGCTGCGAAACTGGAAGATGCAGGAGCCAACTGTATCTAGATGCATTGGCTCCCAGAGGAACCAGGGTAAGAGGGATCTCTGCTGCCATGCTCTATCCGACATGTCGTCATGGACACAAAGATAAAAGCCTTTGGTTTGGACAGAAACGCCGATGCAGCACAGGGGCTGCTGGAGGGGGGGGGGGGGGGGGGGGGGAGAAGAGAGGGAGAAGGGAAAAAAACAAGGCTGTCAGCAAAAAAGGGCAGCCCAACTAAAGCCCCACACCGGGGCCCAAAATTACCTCCGATTCAATGATCCTATTCAACTGCCTTCAGCCCCCCCCCACTTGCAAGCTTCACAAAAGCCCAAACTAACCACTCCAAAGTGCCCCTCTATTGTCTGCTCGATCACGTGATCAGACAAACCACACACACACACACACACACACACACACACACACACACACACACACACACACACACACACATACACACACACACACACACACACACACACTGTGATGTTATGAAAATGCTCCCGGTTCTACTGGTTTTACTCATGCCCGCCAGCATGCAAACTATGAGAGCAGGGAGAGTGCCCCTCCGTGTGTCATACATGATAATGACGACAATCATGAGAAACAAGGCAGATACTGAGAAAACTAAATATTCTGCAATGCATTGGCTGAGTAAATAATTACTACTACTCTTTTTTTTTAATAAATATTGGAAATAGAATTACATTGTTTATAAGATTGACATTCTACTTCAGAAACAAATGCTCAAATAGATTGTTTCTTTATGCGATACCAAAGATGAAAGATTTTTCATAAAAACAAATTACTACAAACTTTATTTTGATACTGTCAAGCTATGTTAATAAGAAACCCTAGGTATTATTTTGCATTTATTGTTTAATCAACCCATTACTACTAACTGTATTTTGATATCTTCAAGCTAAGTTAACATAAACCCTTTATTTCTCACAGAAACGTATATAAACACCATTTGTCTTTTTGAAATGAGGTCTTTGACAGCTGTGAAGCATTCCAGAAGAGGTGTTTCATCAGTAGCTGTTGAGAAATGCTAACCAGGGAAAATGACCCAGGTGGCTTTCCCCTTGGGGAGGCTGTAGGACACCCTCCCCTGACGAAATGAATTATTCACAAGCTATGTTCGGGTTAGGATGTATACAGTGACCCCATGCTGAGACCCCTAACCCACCCCCACCCTCGCAGAGGATGAGATGGAACAGTGCTCTGTCTGAGACACCCACATCCGCCCCAATGTTTATAAGACCCTCTTATGTTCCACTGGAAGTCTAGCTCGCTCTTCAAATTTCAACTGAAAACGCACCGATATTGAAATGTCCAGCCGTGCTGAACAATGGGTCCGACTTTAACAACGAAGACTTACCTTGTCAACATAGTCTTATAATTTTCAGACACATATTATTATGTAAACAGTAAAGCATAAGACACATCATGCTAATGCTAAAACGTTATAGCTAAACGCTAAGAGAGAGCTAACTAACGATTACAGTGACCAATTCCCTAGTACATAGCATGTATAGTTTACATACTGTTAGATCATGTATCCTTTCTGAAGCCAAAGCTTGACTATTCCATCACAGCCATGGAAGTTGGGCTATCTTAATGAACCAAAGCAATAACTTAAGGAAACGGTAATTCAAAAATAATCATTACCTTTACAAGGGATTTGGCGCAAGTGTCTGAGTAAGTTGGTATCTTTAACAATTCCAAATATCAGTTGTATCACTAAACCCCAAATATATATATATATATATATATATATATATATCAGTTGTATCACTGTACCCCAAATATGGGGTATAGGGTTAATGACATAGAACCATCACCATGATTATAAACAATTAAAATATGGCAGACATTTTGTCAACTACCACATCCCAAATGTCAAATACTTTAGCCAGAAGCAAGTATGAACACTATTGTATTCAAAGACAAATAAGGTAAGTAATGTACCTCTACAAGATTACTTATCTAGATTACAAATGTTATCAGGCACACTAAATACATTTGGGGAGAGAAACTCATAGCTATTAGCAAACAGTGGTGTGGCATTGTGTTTTGTGACTGTCATGGGTAGGAACAAAATAATGGATGGCAGCAAAAGGAGTTTTGCATAAGCATTCACTCTAGCCGTCTCCTAACTAAGGAAACCACAGACCTGACATCTACCTGCAGAGTTTCATTGTGGCAACAGCGGACTCATAACTGGATTCAAACATTACATCTAGAAGAGCATAAGTATATCCCCTACGATGTTTTCCAGCAGCGGTTGTAATGTGTGTGTGAGGTGTACTATTTTGATGTGCGCGTGCAGGGTTCTGATGTGCATGTGCACGGTGCTGATGCACATGGATGCAGAGGTTTTAGTGTGGTCACTGATTCAAGGAGTGCCCTGGTGCATTCCAACAGAAATGGCCTAATACAATAGTATAACTATATAACATAATAAAGAGCATGCGAGTGCACTATTGGCATGAGTAAACCTTTTGGGGCATTATTTTTAGTTTTCAGACTGCAAGTTGTAGCCATCCTGTCATCTGGGTTTCACAATTCTGATGCTTCTGTTCAACACAATCAAATATGTAGGCTACATTATATTATTGAGTCACTTGTTTGACTTTTTCTCTTTATGCTTCCTACGTTTAGTTTAAAGCCCTTCATGAGCTATTGTCACCTACAGTATCAACATATTTCTTATTCTTCAAGAGCAGAGCACTATTTTGCTGTCAGTTTTTTTCTACAATATTGCTCCAATGACAATTATGTCAATGTAACAATTGAGGGGGCTGCAGTTAGGGGTTCCTATGATATATATGTTTTAAATTAAACATACCATATTCTGAGGCGTTGGCAAAAATCAAAAAATGTGGCACTATGCCATTGCTGTATGCATGTAGGGGAAATGCTGATCATTCTGTAAGAGCCCAATACATTGTCAAGAACCAAAGAAAGTATGACGGCAGTGTTTTTTTTTTTACTTAACATGCAGAAATGACCTCAAACTATTTCTAGCCATAGGTGACATACGCCACAACAACGACAACAGAATGAATCTAGGGCCTTTGTTGGCTAAATTAAATAATTCTGTTTTCCAGAGCAATGACAGCCTAGCATTGTGTGGATTACTGTGTCACTAGAGCCAAGGGCTGATAAGGCTAAGCTACATCCTTCAGCAGTTATCAGCGCATAGCTACTGGGATTTTGCTCTGTGAGCTATCAAGACGAGCGGCCTGATACAGGGGCTTTAGCGGGGTATTAAAGTGACCACATTAACAAGACGTCAACTCCTCTCCAACTCTCTTTATGGTGCCTTTCAGCTTTAAGCCTTGCTAGTCCGGTGCATTGAAACAGGTGAGGTTTATCGTCCGCAGTGTATGACTGCAAATACACTAAACATAGAAGCAGCTAGGTTGAGTTGATCAAGTCTTTCTGAATCTTTATCAACGTTATTAGAAATGAGGTGGTGAACTTTATGTCCATTACAGCAGTCCTTTAGCCCTTGCGTGAAAGGTCAGAGGTTTTAATTGCTCTGCATCTCCTTATGCACTGCTTGGTGACCTGCACACCTCGCTTCTTCCAAAGCTGTTACGGCCTTCACACCGAAAGACGGACTCCGGGGTGGAGATGGAAATAATAAGAAAAGAGTGGGGGAGACAGAAAAGCAATCGGTGTGCGATGGAAGGCCAGGAGCAGGTCAAGACAATGGAATGCGCTTTTTAGGGGGGGGGGGGGGGGGGGGGAAATCAGACTGAATAAAATGCCATTTTACCTTTTTGTCTACACTCTACTGCGCTGTGTACTGCAGATGTAATTTCCTTGTGACCGAACAGTGCAGCAAAAAGCATTTATGGAAATGCTCTGTTGTCTCCTGCATCCATCCCCACTGGACTAAGCTACTGTTGAAGTGCTGCCGTCACTGAGGACAGTCCCATTTGGCAAAAGCTGAACGCCATCACAAGATGTCTCCAATGTATTAATTTAACTGCATATGAATTAACCATGCATTTAATGATGACTCCTCTAAGATCAAATGTAATATTGTCTTGCACAGAGTTATCTATTCTCAAAATGTGCCGTTTTACAATAACAACTACAGCTATAGGCTAAAACCTCCCCCACAACTTCACCCCTAACCAACCTGAACCAGGTAATTCAAACGTATGTTGGATTGTTTTTACAAGGGTCAGAAAGTGTATGTATTTTTTGATTTGGGCAACGCATTTGATAAAACGTGCTTAACCGATGGATGACATTTTGGTAAAGATAGTAAACGTGAAAGGCAACCTCATCAGCTGATCAGTCTAAAGCTAAGCTCTATGGTGCCATGCACAGCATATTTTACTGAAGCGGTAGGATCACGGGGGCTGGGAACTAAACTGCCTGAGTGCAACCTGTAATGGGGCATTAGTTGGGTCTTTTGATCTGAGGACCACAGCTTCAAAGATATTTACGATACACCCTTGATCATCTCGGTCAGGATGCCTTCCATACATGTTTAAGAAAGGAAAAGAAAGGCAGGATGAACTAAAGAAATACAAAGGAACAAACAAAAGAAAGAGGCAGTGAATGTACATGGATTGCTAATTTGGTGTTTGTTAGTAGTTTGCCTGGAGACTAATTGTGGTCTTTGACCATGAAATAAGTACTGAGAAACAATGTAAGTAAATGAATAATGATGATTCAGCACGTTAAATCATGGACTATGAATGATTTATTTGGGGTTTGTGTTAGTTCACAAGGACCAGATAATGAATGTGCAAAAACAAACCGCACAGTGCCTTAGAACTTTAATAAGTTGCAACAGATAAACGCTTTGCAAATGAAAGTGCAAGAAGACAAAGCAATTTCCCGCAGGCTTGACCAGCCCGGAAGCCATTTATGTTATACATTTTGATAGAATTAACACTGCTGTACATTAGGGCGTGATTATATTCAGACAAATTGCCTAACCTCCTACGCATTTGCTCTACACTCTGTTCATTAAATGCTACAAGAGCCCGCTCCATCCACAGAAAATGTAACCATCATGCATGACAGGGGTAGGTGGCCTGTAATCATACAGCTATTGCGCACCCCACATATGTTTTCATACAGACCAACACACCAATTGTCATCCCCACCCCAAGACCTAAGTGTTCAATGATAGAACCAAGCACTGTTGCCTCTCAAAGCCATTTGCTTACAAAATCATTTGCAGCTTTCAGATTTTTCCGAGACATTAACATGTCAACAAATGTGACCTAGCGGTCCTTATCCCGACGGAACACAGACAATGATCGTAAAGAATCACGCTGCATTAGGAGCAACCTGTGACATCCAAGACACAGACAATAATATTACACACACACACACACACACACACACACACACACGTTACCACTACATGCTTGACCAATTGTATAAAGCTCCCAAACATTTCTGGATGGGAAGGACACTCATGTCTGCTTATCAAGGTAGCTTGACATCTTGGTCCACTCTAAGTTAGGCAAAACAATGACGGTTCTCGGAATTTCAATTGTATTGATTCTACATAGGCCTACTCCTTGATATCACCAACCTATATATTTCTGTACATCATCTGTACTCCAAAAATGCTCTGGAATGGTGATCAACGATGGGCCTAAAAATCGAATATTATTTAACTGGAGAATAAATTGCTAATGAAGACATTGTTAGTGCTGCCTCGGCCGTCCAGGGAGTCCGCCATGCATGCCGCCATGCATGCCTCCCCTGTACAGCCAAGTTGTCAATCAAAACGCTGCAAATGAAAAGCTCAGGTAAAGAGCGTCATGGTCCAGTGCTCCCAATCACAACTGAACACACACTGCTGTTTATTTAACCTTTCATTTTTTATGTCTCCCATAAACGAACACACACACACACACACTTTCCTTTATGCTCCACAAGCTATCCAAACAGAGAACAGATGTGGGGCGAAGGGGTGGAAAGGGGAGGGCGACGGTGACATAACTATACCTTGACTATAAAAAGACCAATTAACGGTTCACGACGGAAATGTGCTTAATCTTTATGCCGTTATGCACTTACCTCTAAAAGCTACTGAAAAATTGAAAACTTGAACTGGAAATAATCCCCTATGCCATTGTGCCATCGCACATAAAGCAGGGTTGGCGTGTTCATGTTCTGGATTCTCAAGAGCGATGCTAATATAATTGCACACCTTTTTCCTTGGGAGGAGTAGGAGAAGGAGAATAAGAAGGAGAAATTTAGGCGTGGTGAGAAGGGAGAAAGGATGCATGCAAATCTTTTTGGCTGGGAAATGAAGCGGAAGACAAAGGAAGACGAGGCAGGCTGTCCCTGGAGAACACCATTATACAGTAAGACAGTGGTGGGTACAACTCCTCCCCTTGCAGAGCAAGCAACAACTGATTTGCTCAGGCCATTTATGCATGCACAGAAATCAAATGCCCACAAGGCCTCTCACACACATACACACATACAGAGACAACCACACACACACGCAGACAAATGATGAGCATGTATGTTTAAATAAGGACTGTATTTTAAGTAAATACTGTATGATAAATAAGGCTTGTGGTTGTTACATGGTGCACATATATAATTAATCGAACACAACTGTGCAATATCTACCGATGGATATACACAATCGTTCCAAAAGACATCCAAGTACAAATTCATGTTTGGATTTAGTCAATGCTCTACCACAATAGCCAAACAGGGTGACATTTTGGTATTGTGGTAAATCATTGCCCATCAAGGATTGCTAAATGCCAAAACATTAAACATGAGATTGTCTTTCCCTCGCCCTTTCGCCCATTTCTCATTTGGCCAGTCACTGGGAAATCTCTTGTTAAACAAGGGATGTCACCAATACAATAGAAAAAACTAAAGCAAAGAGATGAAAAAAGCTTTGAATATAGGAACCTGCTTATTTAAAGAAAGAAAGAAAAAGACAAAAAACCTTCCTCAAAACAATGAAAGAGGTTTCTTCAAAGAGAAGGATTAGGGCAGCTGCCAATATGCAGGGTGTGTGTGTTTTTCCACTGCATGGTTGAATCAATAAGTGTCAAATTCTACTTGAAACACAATTAGCCCACCGTTTCGGGACAAAAAGGGGGAAAAGAAAACACAGGAGTTCGATTAAAGGCAGCACTATGTTGATCTCCGGAAGCTTGCAGATTCACCACATACACAAATTTACAGACGTGTGTCAGCTTGTTACAGTGCACTACTTCGGGGAAGGGAAAGAAACATGCACTTGTATACATTCACAAACAAACCAAACTGTCAAACTGAACTAATCCTGCTGCGCCTGTGTCTTCTGCTAGAAATCAAGCCATCAGCTGGCTACTCCTGTTGTCACTGCCAGTTTGCTTTTACCTGCTTCTCTCTATCCCATGCCCTGACTTGGTTCAAATGGAGACGGGGAAGTGGACTGCGTAGGATTTTCAATTTCTTATATGTATCTCTGGGCTGTTTGATACATTCCTTTCCTATTGATGAATAGAGTTGTGTAATTGCCCCGACACCATTCCAGAGACAGAGCAATCCTCACATTAAAGAATTAAAGAGCTCCACCGTGTTTTGAAAGCCTTCACTGCTCAAACCGTGTTTGTGGTGTACAAGGGGAAAGTTGGTGTACCTGATACAAAGAAGTCACATGTTGATCCTTCTGCTGTTGTTCTCTTTGAAGCATGCCTCGATCTCTGAAACGCAATGCAGCGGCAATTTGCTAGAGACAGCCATCTTTGCATTAGTGTGTCTGCCTTTGATATGCATGGTTTCTTTTGACTTCAAGGCAGAAACAATTTGGCACAATCCAACCCAGCAAACTGACATGCTGCACTGGAAGAGCAAGGCTCGCCTTAACATAATGCAGTGTGAGCAGCAAGCTATTGCTCATTGCAACTGCACAAACAATTTGATCATCTCAAAAGGCATTTCCAGTCCAACAAATAAGTGAAATGGGCAATATTTGTGGAAATGTTTGGAGGGGGAGAAATCCATGTGACTACATGCGTGCTAGCAAGCCAAAACATATTTTCAGAGTAAGCACACAATATAAGTAATATATTATCAACAGGAGAGGGCTCAACTCATTCTAGGTTGTGTGTCACTCACAAAGAAATGAGTGCAGTAACCCGAGCAGGGTGTAACATCAAAAAGAGGTGCAATAATGCTCACTGCAAAACCGGCGATAAGGCTGGTGAAACAACTAGCCACGATGAGAGACTGGGTAGAAATGGTTTAAATGCTTTGTTCCCCACACGCAAGCGCCAATGCTGGTTGGAAAAATGATTACGACATCCCAGAGAGTGCACGAGATCTAGCTGTACAACTGCATGAGCTCTACAAGAGGAGAGCCCCTTCTCAGCCCACATGTAATCAGCTGAACTGAGCGGGTTCAGCAAAGGATCTGTGCAGCTGCGCTTTATTACAGACACAATAAGTACCAGATTTGGGGGGGGGGGGGGGCAGAGATGGGGAAGTTGAGGGTGAGTGAAAGGAAGGAGGAGGATATATCTCAGAGAGCGAAAGCGAGAGAGACTGACTCAAAACACATCTGGCCTCAGTTTGTCTTCAGCTTTAACACCAAAAACCGCAAGCGCGGCCATGTACAAATCTGTCTCCACTTGGTCCGGCCGCCTGCAGAAATGTTACCAGACCTCGGGTTCTTAAACTCGGGAGCCCGTGGGAATCTTCTGTCGCCTCATAGTGAAAGCCATGTTCAACAGGGTCACGGCGACATCCACTATGGTGGCAAAAAACAAGTCACTGCGTACTTGTTTTGAAGCGTAAAAAAAGGAGGATCACGCGACCAACAGCTTACTGCTGTTTAAATTTGTCCAGAGGAGTGTGCGACACCTGGCACCGAATGTAAAAGTAATGTTCAACTCTACCGTTGTTTCCCTGGTAGAGCTGTAGGTTTAAGATTTTTGGGGGTATTTAGCTCATCAAAGCAGGATAATTGTGCTACTTTTATGGAATGCTTTCAGATGGATGCTGACATCATGTTGACCTGGTTATTAAGTGGGTTTTCCGGCACCATGAATGGAGACGACGGCCATACCTCCTCCTAAGTTTCCATAACAGGGACAAAAACAAGAGCAATGCAGAGACATAGATATGGAGAAAAATACAAGTGTCTGGACGGCTGGATTGTTAATGCTACCTCCAAGGCATAACGTGTTTGCCAACAGAGATGGGATTAGACAGAAACACAGCCCCACTCATTAGGAGTGGTTCTGTACTTTGTGAAAACATCCCTGGTTTGTACTATCCTATAAACAGCTCACACTTAAGGAGTGATTAGACATCCAACCACATGGTGGTCTGCTTATCCTGCTCCTGTGTGGCCCCCGTCTCCCCCCTCCCTTGAACTCAGAGGGGGGTCTTAAGATATCCCAATTATAGAAGCTCATAAAAGCAATGATCACCAGATCAGTCAGGATTCGTCCAAAATAATGGGCAAATTGTTGGTTAGAGAACAAACACTGAAGAATTGAGAAAGTTTTTTATTTAACCCGCCTTCAAATTGGAGAGAGCGAGAGCGAGAGAGAAAGAGAGATTTCAAAGGGATGGGGAAATCTACAGTCAGCAGCAACTGGCCGTCGGGCATCCATTACACAAACACAGACCAAGGCAGCACTTCCATGTTAGAAAATAGTTTGAAGGATTAAATTGTGCCAGGTGGCGTCCTATTTTCTTCAAAAGTCCCCTGCCAGGGCCTCCAGGTATAAAAATAGCGTGTTCCTCAGACCGGGATTGATCCCATTCTCAGAGCCTGTGAATAAGCGTGCCGGACCGACTGGGGGTCCGTGTGGCTCTGACTCTCCTGCTAGTCCCATTACTTAGATTGCTGATCAGCCCCCTCTCAGGCAGTGGCTCAGGGCGTCCAACTATCTGCAGGGCACCTAAATCATTTGGCTGGGGATGGTATTCCGGCATTTCCACGAGCCCGAGCTCATTGCGTTTATTGGTTGGTAAAACTGTGCTACACTAAAAGTATTACTTTGAGAAAAAAAAAATGAAGAAAATAATTTGGTTCAAGGTTTCGCCCAGGACATGGTTTATGTGAGTGAAGCACGTTCATGTACGCATAAGAGTAGATGGAAAAGAAAAAAATAAGTCATTTTTATATGAAGTATTTCTGGTTGGGGTAGATCTTATTAATGAACACAATCTCTTCTGCCAAGTTTTTATTTCCTCCAGGACCACCAGGGACGAATCAGACAACGGTGGTCGCCCAAGACGCGTGGCTGAATACTTCATTACATGGATTCGATATCGGCCGTCTACAGCCCTGCATACTCCACGATGGGAGCAGTAAAGCAAACTTTAATATCACGGGCGTGTTGGAATCGCTAATCCTCCGGTGCAGAGGGGGGGAACCGCGGCTGTAAATCAGCGTCGGTGACGGCCGGCGTCAAAGCCAACGTCGACTGAATTCCTCACCGGAACACTGAAAGTATCCTCTGAAACCACCTCATACACAAACATGGCAGCCATAAATAAAAATTAAAAAAATGCCCAGACGGCAGCTTTACAGTCTAACCGCTTCAATGACGTCAGCGATTTGCCTGAAGAATTCCAACATTGGGTGACTCTCAGACACTTTACTTTATTTGTAAGGCTTACCATTGGTGTTTAGACTTGAAAAGGCCCAGGCGAAACTTCGGTTGGAAGCAGTTGTTGTTAATAATAAGCAGCGTTTTCTCTTTCCCAGTAAGGGGAAATCTGTCTGACCTCATTGTGTGCTATGAGGTCAGAGTATGACTGTGCAGCCCAGACCGTCAATGATGCGTTTCCCTTTCGAACCACCTCACCAGATGGTTTGGATCACGTGAGAGCCAGAGTCGTACTGGGCTTTGGAAGAGAGTAAAGGTCCAAGCACACTATGTATAGGCCTCAGTGGTAATTACTTCAAATGAACTGTAAAAAATGTAATTTGGCCGATATATAAAACACATGCTGTCTTACACATCTGGGGAAGAAAAACAGATGCTATCAGACAGTTAATAATTGTATGTGCCAAGTTGAATGCCCTGCTGCATTGAGTAAATATAAAAAACAAACTTTAGCATTGAAAAGGTATAATGTAAGAGTAAGAGTATATGTATTGAAAAGGGAAGCATACACATTTCATCTTCCAAAGCTAATGCCAGAAACAAAAGCCAGCACATTGGTGTAGATTAGGTAAAGCAATCAAAAGTCAATTTTGTGCAGCACTTGAGGAGGGGGTGGTGGTACTTATTGTGTTTAAAATCTTTCAGTTTGCGGTAAAAAAGATTACACAGAAAACACAATAATTAAGAGTAGAGCTGTCCATAATAAAATCTTAAAGAAATAAAAAAAGCAAAATAAAAACTTTTAAAGCAAAACGCATTGACGGTTTGCCTGGTTTCGAAGGACACTTTTTACAGTTTCCAACTTCCTTCGTTACATTTTTCAAATAAGTACAATTTGAGCGTTTGATAGTAGAACATAGAAAAATAAAACGCTTAACGCCATTGCATCCACCTGTGGGACTTCCATCACCGAGGTGTCCAATGAACAACTCACATATTCATTATGGCCGCCGCACACAAAGGGAGGGGCAGACATATGTTTTCAGACCTCGCCTGAAGCGAAGGCAGTAAAGAAAAAACGTGAACGTTAACTTAGCTTTCATGGCAGCTATCAAGGCTATTGGGTTGCAGAGCGGAGACTGTAACCCCTGGCGGACTGGTAATGGTCAGCAGGGGATAGAGGCTGGGAAGAGGGCGTTGTCTGTGGACCGCAGTGCAGTGCTCCGTCTAGCGTTACAGGCTCTCCCCTTGGCCTTTATGTGCAGAGACAATGACAGCTTTTTGGGCAGGAGGGGGGCTCCGAGGCGAATGCGGGGTAGCTGGGGGCTGGGGGGTGGTGGGGAGGGGGGGCGCTCTGGTTACCTTCCCAAGCAGTACCACAACAACAGAGGGTGGAGCAGGTTCACTTACACCACGGCCACTTCATCATGGCCAGATTCTAGTTTCTACCGGAACGCTGTGCAGTTTTCATGCCTACGAGCGGCGTTTAGTAAAGCTGTAAACAAACACACCCGTGTACACAAAGATCAGAAAAGCAAAAGGAACGGTGAAGTGGAGAGGGAAGTAAAGAATTAAAGAATTACATTTGGAGGACAAAAGCAGACACAAGGAATATAAACACACACACACACACTTACACGCATACTGTATACATGCATACAGTAGTAAACACTTGCACAAACAAACTCAATGTGCATGTATGAAAATGATGATCGTATCATCCCCCCTCATTTGGTACGGCAACTTGCACATACAGTGTGGGCGGAGAGAGAGGTCAGAGATCAGCCTGGCCACACATCCGTGTGGATGGACTCAATGGAAGCGGGAGCTGAATGCCTTCAGCCAAACCTGTAGTGAGAGCATCCCCCACACCCACCACCACCATGCCCTTCCTACTCGCAACTTCAACATTTCCAGTTATTCACTGGGGCTACCTTTTGTGAAGTGTTTTCCAGCCTGTACTGTAACCCAAAGCGCTGTTTTGCATACAGATTTCATCAACAGTGAGAGCGCTGGGAGACGGTAACTGAAGCAGTGTAAGGGGGGTTGGAAAGACTGAAATAAATAAATGTAAACAGTGGAAACAAAGAAAAAGAGAAGTGTGTGTGTGTGTGTGTGTGTGTGTGTGTGTGTGTGTGTGTGTGTGTGTGTGTGTGTGTGTGTGTGTGTGTGTGTGTGTGTGTGTGTGTGTGTGTGTGTGTGTGTGTGTGTGTGTGCCTTTCAAATAGAGCCTAGCCAGTGGGGAAAACGAGGGGTTCCTTTCAGTTGTCACATTAAAAAAGATTCATCCGTCACCAACGAAAGGCTTAATGTGTTCTCTCCTGCACTGGCAGAGAATGGAAAACTTTCCACTGCACTTGGCCAAAACCACTTAAACTGATAAATCAGAATAAATAACAAAATAAGAATTTCAAGTGTGGAGCTTATCGTGGTCAACAGACAAACAAGGTCCAACCGCTCCCACAAAATAAAGAGAATAATTAACTTAAGGATACAGTGGGAGGGGAATATATGTGCCGTAACCTAGGGCAATTGGATAGAGAGTACGTGCTGAATAGTAGGCCTACATGTTTTTTTTATTTATTTAAGCGTTTGAAGTTCCTTTGTATGCAAACCTAGACTAGCATTGTAAGATTCGGAACATTGTACGCTGTTGCCTGTGGAATTTTTTTGTGTAGGAAGCACTGCCTTTCAGTGTGTTGGATTCTGTCAGATAATAGAGGATACATCTCAAAAGAGCCTGCAGCGGAGGTGCTAGTACATATTCTGTTGCATTCTGGGCAGCAGGGGGTGGGCAGGAAGGAGCTAACGTGACAGCTGTAGCGGCCCAGGACACCGGGAGGATCTGGAACCACAAACATTTGTCTTTCTGCTTCACTGGAATCCACATTAAGGGGGTCATCATCACTGAGGCGACCCCCGGACTGGCTTCTATGGCAGCTGTCCATAGGGCTCAGTGCAAAGACAAACAAGAGATAAGATGTTCAGAGAGCCAGAGAGGCCCCTCTGTGTATTACTGTTAATGGCCAACCAAGAATAAATCACAACCCAAATTTAAGACATTTACATTCACTTAAGACCGAGGTAAAACAAACAAAAGCCATCCTCTTAAGCCTATTAGGGATAGAATAGATAATGACAGCAAGACACATGGGCCGGTAACATGAGAAATCCCAATTGCCTCGCAAATCACTCATGTTGAATCACCAAGGTTATGCGATATTACATCTAACACCGAAATCCTTGGTGTTGTCCTTGCATATGTACCACTCAATCAGCCCGTATTTCTTGAGAGACACACGTTCTATAAGCCCATTGGGAGCCAACCTTTTAAGATCAACGTTACATGTGGCACACAGCAAACTGCGCGGGAGTAGAGCCCAGGGGGTAGATCTGAACACGAATAGACAGCTGGTGCAGGGACCTCGCACAGAAAGAGAGATTTCTGAGGGAATTCAGGCTTCTTTTTTTTTCTTTTTTTATGGCTGTGGAATTGTGGGCAAACGGTGGAGCATCTCTGGTAAGAACATTAAAGAGCTTTTACGAGGAGGCCGGCCAACCAACCCCAGGTCTCCTTTAATGAAGGACAGTGTCCAGCCCCCGTTCCTCCCTCCTCGCCCTTTACTGCACCCGGCCTCTCGGCCCTCGGAAGGGCTCCAGACACATAAGGGACATCTGGCCCTTCCATCTCCAAACATGGCCCTTAATGGCCAATTACAAGCTCCCGGGCCAGGGAACAGGTTTCGTTTTATGGTTCCAATGTATTCAAAACAAGGATTCCTCCGTCTATCACGGTCACATTAGCGTATATGAGACAGGAGGGCCCATCGGACTTAATAAGGCTTATCCTTTCTTGAGCATGTCCATTAAACTTCCTAACCCACCCCACGCAAACCCAGCGATCAACTCCCAGTCTGGCGGATTAAACAAATTATAGTTTTTTTCTCACCGTCACAATTATGGCGTAAATAAATGACATTAAATTGTGGGGCTACTGAATGTTCTTCTCCATCCCTGATTCAGACTCGACTCGGTTGAAAGAGATTGAATTAGCACGACATACTGTATGCAAAGTAGGCCTTCAATCAAGATGTCCCCCATAAATACTGCAGGACTAGTCAGGTCATCTAGTGTGCTAAATAGTGACCAAAAATGAATAAAAAGAGTGTAGCAACACTACTGCATTATTCTACGCAATGTGTACCATTTGTGATCACTATTATACTGCTCAAAATGTTGTGCTGGCCTTTTCTGGGCCACATCTGAAACTATGCCTGAGGTCAGGTCCTCGGACAGAGGGCTTAGATGACGGTTGCCCCTGACAACGCATAGCTTCTGCCAAGTTTGGGCCTCGTCAGCTAAGTTCTCCCTCTTCTTCTTTTCAGACCTTTCCTCACCACCTTCTCCTCCCCCCTTTTATTTTCTAGTTGGGGGTTCCCAGTCATTATTAAGTCCCCTCCCCCTTTAGTTGCAAACACAACAGCGTTATCCATGTCAAATCCATTTGAAACAGCCCGGGGAAGTCAATATGGAGGCAATTGATTCTCTCCCTTGAATATGAAACACCTAGTGTGGAAAACCCTAGCAAGAGCTCCAATCATCACAAAGTACAAAAGAATGCGGGGGACAAACCAAAAAATTATTGGACTGCATGTACCCAGAAAAGGGCTTTTGGGATCATTTAAAAATATATAGTTTGGTCTCTTCATATTTATGAATAATAAAGTTTATGCAATATATTTTTGTAATCCACTTTGATTTAAAGTGATTGATTTAAAACCGATGGCCTTTACATCTTACGGTGTAAGTGAAAAAGTCAAATAAACCTCCTCTCTTCAAAGCAAGGACATTAAAATTCCAGGAGCGTCTGTGTCTTCACAAAAATACTGTATTGAAAGAAATATGATAAATATAATAAAGTGTTGGTAAGCACACATCCACTCAACAAAGAATTTCTGTAATAACACGTTAATCCGCTAAAACTGTATTGAAATGTTTAGCAGAGCGAGTGCAGTGCAAACAGCGAAGGCAAGGGAAGCATTAAATAATAGCATATGAAACATTCCATTCCAGAGACAAAGAAGAATTAACGCTGATAAAAAGGGAGAAAGAAGAAAAATCTAATGAATCGCGTCAATCCAAATCATTTTTCGCAGGTGTCCTCAACCAATTAACACCTCAGCGCAGCCTTTCACCCTCCTGTCTTGAGCCACAGGTGTGACGAGATCAAGGTGTGACCCGATGAAAGACACACTGCCAGTGTGCAAGTGCCAAACAGTAATTTCCTTCAACTGATAGGCCAGTCTTTATCTCTTCTCTCTCCTCCCCCCCTTCCCCTATGTCTGAAAGCAGGCATGTTTAGCCCTTTCATAGCTTGGCAGTAGACGAATACTAAAAATAAACCATTATCCCCAGATGGCTGGACATGTTGCATCAAAAAGAAAAACAGTAAGGAGAAAGGGGTCGGTCAGCGTCGGCGCGGTCTGTATCGGTGTATGACAAGCTAAAGTTATGCCAGGGTGCGACTGGCACAGCGCAGTCAGTACCGGCGCGGTCTGTATTGGTGTATGATGAGCTAAAGTTATGCCAGGGAGCAACAGAGCCAACAGAGGTAAACATGGCATCAAAAGGTGAGCGTGTGTTCCACCACCTGTACTCCCCCAATTTCACCCAGTGGGTCCCCTGCCTACCCCATGGCCGGAACTGGGGAGGGAGTGACAGTGAATACTAACAGCCAGCGCCTCGGTCTCCTGTGTCCTGGGCTACGGAACACGGGGCGCGCTGCAGAATCATAAATGAGCGACTGACAGAGAACACACCAGCTTAGAGGATGGGGGGGGGGGGGGGGGGGGGGGGGGGAGAAAGAGGTTGAAGGATGAGAGGCAGAGGCAATGAATTTAGAGGTTGGGGATTTTCGATATGACAAGGGTAGTTATTTGCTGGCAGCAGCAAGCCCTCTACCAACAAAGGGCCTTTCATATTTCCTGTGAACAGAGACAGAGGCTCCCATTAATCCCTGGGGGAGGGCTCATCTTCAGGCTTCTCCTCCACACATAAATTACTCTTCTTATGCCCTTCCTCCTATTAATGCTCTGTGTTTACAGCATAGGACGTAAAAAAAAGGAACGGCGAGAGCTGACGAGCCAGCGGCACGTTGTTAATGGGTTAGGTTACTTTTAAATGTACTACTTTTTACTTTATGTCGGCGCTAACTCATAACACATGTGCCAACATTTGCTTTGCGCACGGCCAGTCAGGAAGCAGTGGCAACCCCGCTCTTTATTGCTGCCCCTTCCTACTATTCCTCTCTCAATCAGTCTCTCCCTCTCTCAGTATTAGCGATATCTCTCGCTCCGTCTCACTGTCAGCATCTGTGCCATCTACTCTCTCTCTGTGTCAGGTGGTGCCATGTCTGTTGGTGCTATCTCTCCATCTATCTGTGTCCCTCTCTCTCAGTGCTGTGCCATCTACCCCTCTCTCACTCATTGATGGTGTTATCTCCCCCTCTCTCTCACATCTACCTCTCTTGTGTTATCTCTCGGTCTGTCTGCCTCAGTGTAGGTGATATCTCTCTCCCTCTCTCTCTCTCTTCCTCACGCTCCCTTTCATATCAAAACAGTGAAGGGAGTTGGCGTAGGGCAAAGCGCTGCCCAGCTGTCGCATTTTTTGAGCAGATGAATACCCCCCTCAGACTTCCAGAGAGCACGCCAATCCCCACTTATCCGGTGCAGAATGGCGTTTAACAGTGGAGCACAGCTGCCTGCATACACATGCTTAGACCCCTCGGTGGTCTGGTGTAAGGCAAGATAAGCCACTAAGGAACTCCAGCCCTGCCTGTATAGCATTCGGAGGATGGATTAAAAAAAAAATCGTAAATGGGAGGGGGAGGGGAGAGAGATAGAGAAGAGGGAGAAGTATGGAGGGAAGAGGCAGAGTAAAATAATATAATAATGCTGGTGTGGGTGTCTGGTGTCCGGGCCACGTTATTTAAAAAGCGGACGCCAATCGATGGAGGTGCAATCAGGTTTTGTAAGTGTGCTCTGGACGGGCCAATAAATAAAGGCCGGGGCTAATCACGGGCTGGGATTGGAGGAGATAGGGCGAGCGAGGGCCAGGCATTGTCTCAGCTAGGGACAAGTGTGCATGAAAAGAAAAAATGGGCTCCTCGTCACCGATAACAGACTCCATAAAAACCAGCCATCTTACCTAGAACTGCATGCGGCACACTCTCAGCCGCCACATTGGCCTGCTACCGGGTGTGAGGGAGCTGTGGCATTACGACTTTAATAGCTTCCATTTTTTTGTTGGGCCTCATAAAAAGAAGCCAGGTTCGTTTTATCTGCCTGTGTTATAGAAATCCAAATAGTGTGGAACAAGTGGGTGCGGACCATGGCTGATGCGGATTCTGGTGGTATTTGGCTAGCTGCTAGCATTGATATTCATTGAGGCGGTCCCCGTTTTAGGACCAGTGGAACCAAGGCCAACCTTATCATTCACAAACTATGAATCACAGTAGTGTGCACAGCTGTGGGCATGACAATGCACTTGCAAAGGAGGGTGCGAGCTTGCGTGCAAATGCATGTTCTCGAGTACCAAACACAATAGTGGATTTAAATGTACTCCATCCTGCATTCATAAAGCCACAGATCTCTTTTACACATCGACATGTCCTGAAGCACATTGATCATGGAGGTGTAGAGAGATAGCATGCGTAAAGAAATGTAAAAATACTTAAGACAGGTATGATTTCTTTTTCTTTTTTTAAACGGATATATGAAAGTTTCATCAATTATTTTGTTACACAGAAAGAAACCTCTTGAAAGGGATGTCATTGCGAACGCTGTTTTAATCACAGTTCTACTCAAACTCAAAGCAAAATCACTCAATGGATATATACCGGCAAGCCCCTCCCTCCACACCCTGACAATGGCCTGCCCTGCAATGCCTGAAAAAGTCCCTCTGCAACGGCTAAGCCCGCTGAATAGAAAACAATGCTTTGTTTGTGTCTCTATGACCTCAGCCCTCCTAGACAGCACATTCTCGGCAGGACACACAGGGGGATATGCAGGCCTTTCACATTCAAATGGATTCACCGCAGTTGTCTTTCCCCTACTCATCCAATTGGGTGTACTGCATGTACATGTGCATCTATATGTGCGTACTGTCCATGCATGCCTGTCTGTCTTGCTGTCTATGCGGCTCTGTGTGTAAAGCAAACAGCCAGTACCAAAATAATAAAGTCCTGTCAAGCAGATGGTTTATGTCCCTGGCCGCTCCTCCAAAAGCTTTGAAGGCACGGGGCGGAGTCTTCCCTCTCTGTGTATGTTATCCAGTCAGCTGACACCCACTTGTCCTGGACATTTGTGATGTTTCAGGTCCAAAATAGATTCTTCCATGTAGGCCTTAAGCCCTGCTGCCCTTTTGACCAATACAACTTTCCCCCCCCCCTTCCTTTTTTCCATGTTGTATTTACTTGAGTAGACCACATGATAATACACACACATATGCATCATGTACACAGAGACACCGACACACATAAGCACGCACAAACCTTGCACAGAACATTCGCTCACACATTTGCCATATAACTTCATCGGCTCACAGTCTGGCTGCAAATAAACAAAGAGTTGAAATATTTAACAGGCTCATCTGAATGAATACTACAGCTGCGGTTAGCGATTACATCTCTGGTCAGGATCTCCAAATGAGGCCGCAGTGAAAACCAAACTAAGTATATGTATGAATCACTGAACAATAGAACAGTCTAATGGGATTCCTCTACGTTATTAAAAATGCCCTTTAAAGTTAGGATGTAACCAGGGACAGCATCTAATCACACACACACACACACACACACACACACACACACACACACACACACACACACACACACACACACACACACACACACACACACACACACACACACACACACACACACACACACACACACACACACACACACACACGTTCTCCTTCATCTATTTCTCATTTCCACTGGGGGTTAGGATAGTGCTAGTAGTCCTATGTACAAAAAGACGTTAACAGTGGATCAGACTTAGATAAGCTTCCGCAGAGTCAATAATAAATGGTTTTACTTGAACCCCATTGCGGCAGTATGTGTGATTATATACACAAGCAGCAAAAGCTGGAAAAATAGTCGGACAACATGTTGATCCAATATAAATGCATGCCTCCCGCCTCCCACCTCCCCTCCCTCTCCACCTCCCACCAGGTCCTCTAGTCTGGGAGCCTAGAGGGAGTGCGGGGCTGAAATAACATGCGGTCAGTCTCCTCCGGCCATGGCTCTGTTGCTCCCTCGTCCTGCTAAACATTCTTCCCATACTCCATTTAATTCAGATGTTGTAACTTGGCTGGGGCAGCCTCCTTTTGTCTTTCAGCAAACAAAATGGACACATCAATCATGACTGAAGCGGGGCAACAAAAAAAAGGATTTCGGACTGGAATAAGAACCATGAAGCCGCTCTGCGGTAGAAAGTAAAATACCTTGATCATCGATTCAAACTCATTTCAGAAAACCGTTTCTCTGCATCTGATAATCACCACTTTAAGATGAGTTACTGTAATTGCTGCATCGCTCATGCTAATTTGCAGGTCAGTACACGTACTGCATCCTGATGGAAAGCAAAGGAGCATAGTGTGGTTCGGTCTCACTGCTGTGCCGCCCATGCCCTCAATTCCATCTCTGACGGAAGATAATTGGTCAAAGTGATAAGAAAAAAAAATATGATTTACATTTCCAGAAGAAAAGGAAAATGTAAGATTTAAGTTGCCCCATAGGTATTATTCAAAGGCCTGGCCACCTTAATAAGCCCAATTCATTCTCCTCCCGGGGCCTGGCTCCCTCTATCACTACTGACAGGCGTGAAAGGTCAATAACCTTGGCTTACAGCCCTCATATGGTTAGCAATGCCATAAATTAATGGTTGAGGCCGTTATTCCAAACTCCTCAAGTCACACGAAGAAAGCTTATCTTCTACAAAGGCCACAGTGCTTAGAACACTTAGTGGGAGAATGAAGGGCTGACAGGGAGTCTGTACAAGATTGCATGCTTGATGCTTTCCGGTGAGCCATGCATGGTGGTGGATTGTGGTTTTGCCAGAAATCTCCCTGGAAAACCATGCTAGACCTGGGGGGCATTGTGAGTGGAGCTACGTGCCATGACATTTCCTTTAAGTTCGTTCACTCAAGTCATCTTTTTCTTTGTTTGCATGCCTCAAGGTTTTTGTGTAGAACTCGCATGGCGATGGCGTCATGCACTCCACGGCTTTCTTTTGCAACTTTGTTTTAAAAAAATTTTTGCGTTGGCCCGCTGTTTCATCAACAAATTGGTTCATATGGTGCATTCAGATTTTTGGATGCATGATGCGCCCAGGACGCATGGAGCACGGAATGGACCCTCTGCTTTGTAACAGTACTAACATCCTCCAGTAACCCTGCAGCCCCCATCCAGCTCCTCTCCTGCTGGGACGGCGGTCCAACAGGAAATAAAGTGGCGACATGCTGCACGCTCCTTTAATGCCTCAGTAAATATCGACACAGGGAGAGGGAGATAATATAAACCCAGTCAATGCGGGCCGTGCTGCAGCGATGTGTGGCTCTCTGGTGGAGAGCACACGCTGAAATGGAGGCTCCTAAATCGCGGCGGGTCAATCATAATATCCGTGTTTGTGATGGCAAGCTGTGGTGTCAGCAAGGCCCGGTAACGGTAGATCACCCCGGATCGGGACAAGCAATACACTTTGCCACACTCATGAGATGAGCAAACGTTTGGGTGGGGAGATAAAATACAGTTCACACAGCATGTTCCGAATCACAACAAAGTACTCGATTAAATGTATATAAATCTAGGTGATGAGTTTTTTTTTTTGCTGCCCATCCTATAGACATGACAAAAAATATAAATAGGAAAGCTGTTCTGCCACGAGACCAGAGCAAATAATTACCAAGAAAAAGAGAATGGGAGACAGTGGTTGCATCTCACCTCTCAGATACACACCTCTACTTTTAGCTTTAAATAAAAACAGGAATATATTAAAAGCACAACCTTCTCAATACATTCAACAAAAGCTGCACTGAAACAACTTATTATACACATCACTGAACACACTCATCATAGGAAGTCATCATTGGAAATGCATGTTTTTCTTTTTGTCTGCTAGAATGTTTGACTAAATGCTTCACTGCTGTCCATGTGTTACTCAATTAAGTCACATCCATCATTCATTCTAGGGAGAGCCAGGGGAGCCATCCATCTCTGGGGTCGAGGTGGAGGACGGACAGAGAGGAAGGGAGTGAAGTAGTAGGTAAACGAAAAGGAAATAAAAAAAATGAGGTCCATCAGGCGATATCACCAGATAACAATTGGCGAGTAATCAGAGGCTAGCATGCAGACAGTAGAGGGAGAAGCGCTGTTACATTGAAATAGAAACCCCGCTGGAATACAATAGGTTGTGTAGCCTGCGGGAGGTGGACATCTCTTCTGAGGCAGGATATTGGCCTTTGTGAACACGGTTCTACTATCTGGGTCAATTAATGCATCCCTGCTCCAAGTCCTCCTCTCTTTTGTTGTCAGAGGAATAATGATGTGCCAGTTTGTGTACCCTCTTTAGCACAGCATGGGTTTTTGATTGCAGAGCTGCAGATTGCACACAAGAGCACAGAGCACGGCTAGTGGGGGAACATGGGAGCTAGTTTTGACGCCGCTGAAACATGCAGCTCTACATTTGCTCAAAGAAGCTCATAAATATATTAATTTGAGTATTAGTTTCCCCGATTGACCCAGCAGAGAAAGAGGACACTTTACGGCACATCTACATTCGCTGTAGCTCCTTCAGTTAGGCCTAGTTTGAAACAGGTTTTGCAGCAGAATCTGGCAGCCAAAAGGCCACACCCTGGATCTGGAAATCAAGGCTGCAGTTGTAAATTCAAATTCATTCCAACACAAACAAAACAATCTAACCAAAGATTGAATAAAGCAGACACCGTCGCTTTTTTAAGGGCTGGATTTTGCAGGACAGCAGAAGTGCTTGTTAGCCATAAAAGGCCAAAATTGCTCAAATGTAAAAACGAATATTAAGAAAAAACTATGCTAAATAATGACTTGTATTTTGCAAGATAAATTATCGCCTTCGGACATTTTATCAGTGAAAAATAATATAAGCCTAGTTAAATGAGGCATACTAGCGAGAGTTTCAGGTCAACAATACTATTTATGCATGACCTCATTAGATGGCAGGGTCCGAAATGCACTTTCCAGATGTCACAATTTCGCAAGTCATGACCGAGTGCTCATAGGGAAGGATTGTTTAACAAAACTAAATTACTCTTTTCCCTTTTGACAGTCTTTGAGATGGAAGCACATACACATACATTTCAAAACCTAAGCAATTGTGTGTCAAGGCCCAGAAGGACCAGGTGTGATCTAGGGCCAAATAAACAATAAAACCCTTCTGACCTTCATATGACGGCGCTGAAGAACTATGAAAGGGGCCGGATCCTGGAAACTGTAGCCGATCCATCCTGGATTATAATAGAACTATGAATCTCTTTATTAGAAGATTGAGTCCTCAAAAAGGCCAGGATGACACACAACTACAAAAGAAATAAAAACTATCAACCGAGTATTTGCAGTCAGATAACAGGCCAGTGATTGTGTGTGCTGTTGCTGCATCTGAATGCTAGCATCATGCGTTGACAGCTGTGGTCTGGGACGCGTAGGTCCTTAGCAACAGCTGGGGCCTGCGGAAGTCCTAGCTGGAGGAGCCCTCACCACTACAGAGGGCTGTCTGAGTTGAACAGGGCTAATTATATGCCAAGGACAACACACACACACACACACACACACACACACACACACACACACACACACACACACACACACACACACACACACACACACACACACACACACACACACACACACACACACACACACACACACACACACACACACACACACACACACACACACACACGGTGCCTTAACTACTGTCTAATGTCTGCGGGTGCCAATAGCAGCGGCTAGGGTTGGAGGGGGTTATGAGCGATAGGACTAGAGGTGGCGAGAGGCTGGCCAGTCAAACCTCTACAAAATACTCTATCAGCAGCTCGGGCGTATCTCAAGTCTGCCCCTCTATTGCCTCCAAATTTGAAATGACGATGTGCAGGCTACTTGATAGTGAGGTGCTGCTTTAAAAAAAGGTCACACATAAATAAAATATGCCCTCTTCTGTCACCATGTCACACCACCCAGCATACCCTCCTAGTAAAGGCCAGGAGACACCGGGCCCATGTCCCCCACTCTTGACTGGTGCAGTCTCCTTCATAACACATTTACAACGTTATTATTTTAGCGTTATGATAAGGCCCCTACGATGGAGCCATGGCTCCTTTGACAAATGATAAAAGGTGGCCCTAATGTGCAGCGCCCGTGTTTCTTCTTGGTTATATTCCTTGTGGTGCAGTATTGTATTGTCCCTGTTAAATTACATCAAAAGGTCCGGTTTCAAAGCCATACACCACCTAGATCCAATCTGCTGCCACAACGTGTGGTTGTTATCTAGGCCAGGGCGTAAAAGAAAAAAGCATGCAGAAAAACAGCCAGGAAAAACAATACAGACAGCGAATGAAAATGTATAGCGGCTGATAACAACGAAGAATGAAGCAGATTCTAAACCCGCCAGCGATGCCTTAGCTGGAAATTGGAGCACAGCCTTCATTCCAATGTATTGATCAGTCCAAACAAAGACCCTGGATTTATTGATCCAGAAAAAAAAAAAAAAAGGGGTGGAGGAGCAATGGACATTCCTTACAGTGGAAGTGCTGCATCGGCTTAAAACATATTGGGGGGGGGGGGGCAGGTCCGATCAAACACTTGGCTACACTTGATGTCCAGCTACAGAATTTGCTTAACGGTATATGTGAAACATGGAGCAGCCTTTATAAAGAGGATATAAATTACACGGGTTCCTTGGTTTTTTGCCTGCTGCTTTGTGCTTTTCTCATCTCGTCCTCAGAGACTTCTCTGTGCTTATAGCTCTCACCTTAAACAAGGATTTTAATATTAAAGGAGATACGTTTGACTAGTGAATAATTCAAGACCGGCTAAGACATCAGCTCTCACCTCGTACGACAAAGAATGACCTCGATAGCATGGAAAAATACCTTCAAACGACTGGCTTCACTGAGAACTGTGGCTTTTCGTGTAAAAGTAGGCATGTGTTTGATCTTACTCTGTATCAATCATGTCTTTGTTTAAAAATAAGAACACATTGGAAGGGGGAAAAAATATGCGCATCAGTAAATTATTCTCGTTAGGATTTTTATTAGCGGTTATTATTCATCACGTAATAAGAGAACAAAGACTATCTAGCCAATAGCAGGGGACTGGCACTGCTGCCTGTGCACACAAAGGTCTAAGACTTGGCATGGCTCTACTTTTCCCAATGATAGATTATCAACAACACAGGTCAGTACTCCTTGTTCTAAAGGGTGCTGCGCATTCAGAGGCCCCCCTTGGTGAGGGTCAGGACCCCTTTGGCTGGTCTTTCATTCATCTGGAGCTGGCCAGAAATACCCCCCTCCCTCCCTACCAGTCTGAGTCAGCCCCAGAGCAGTAAAAATTGTTTTGTCGGTTGCCGAGCACTTGGCCCAATTTACAGGAGAGGGTCAACCAGGGTCACATCTGACCAAACACTAGGGCCTCTCTGACACATCTGGGAGTGGCCCAGGCTGTACCAGGGGCCGTCAAGAATCTTGACACAATGCAGAGAACCAGAACAACAGCATTCAAATGGACTGAGTCAAAACATGAATCCGAACCTCTCGCAGGACTTTGTACTTCCCAAAGGTGTCAATAGTTTTGACCTTCAACTGTTATAAAAACTAATGAGACAGTTTAATGAACATGAGCATACCTGCTAGAATTTGTGAGTATTTTACACTACTACTGGAACTACCATTATGTGAACACCATAGACAGCTTGTACTACAACCTCATTCTGAATAGGGTACCATTAAGCCTGAAGAACCAAAGCAACATATCATAGCATTAGCATGCCAAGGCATTTTAAGTATTAAAAGCACAAGCAAGTAACAGTGTATATTTCCAACCCTGCAACGCATGTGGTATTTAAATTTGAAGTGCTGTGAAGTGTAGAAAAAATTAAATGTGGGATGGGAGGACAGCAGAAAAGCAGCATAAGAGTTTATTAAGCTCAATTAGGCTCTTGGTTTTCCTTTAACCCAGTTTTGTAGAGGGACGTCTGTGCTGCATAATTCCCGGACTGACTCATTACAAGCCTGCTTTACACGTCACATCTTTAAAACCACGTCTCTTGGCTCTCTGAAGCCCCTAGACGCTGTTAGACCAAAAGGAAAAGCAGCAAACCACCTTAACACATCTGAAATAAAATATTTTGCATGTGGAAAAAATAAAAGAAATAAAGATGATTCACTTCATACTAACATCTAAATAAAATGAGTCAAACACGCTGCTGGAGGAGTGCTTCGGCTGATCAAACTGCATTCCATACCTTGTGATGTGAGGGGGAGGGAAAGATAAATAACCATGTACGGTCGTTTCTCGGCACCCAGTATCAGGCGTGAGCAAATAGTCTAATCTCTGAAGCAAGGTCATACGGGGGCCCAGAGAGGGCAGACAGTGGGAATTCTACTAAGCCTGACGTGGTTCTTGCATTAGCAAATAATGAACAAACACCCCCACCGCCGCCACCACCACTAGCTTGCTCGACAGATCATCAGAGAGGAGGAGGTATCAGGGTCTTCCTCTGCTTTCCCTGTCCGTCTTTGTCCAAACACACGTTAACGATTACCACCGCTGATCAATGGGAAGTTTCCGCAGTTAAACATACCAGTCTCGGGCTATGATTGAATTTCACAGCAAAACAGTTTAATCACTCTGCTGAAAGCTTTTCATCACCAAATACACAGGAAGCGCTTCATTTTAGACACACAATGTCACCATTTGCATGTGAATGGCCCCTCTATTTGCAGCTATTTAACTGATAACAGGATGTGTATTCTGCTGATCAATAAGATGAGAGAAAGCCAGGACTTGTGATGCGTGGAGATATCTTAAAGCCTCCCTTCCTCCGTGTCTGTTCTGAGGTCACACAGCAAGAGCATGGGAGTCACATTACTGTCACCTTATACAGGCCACTGATAATATTACACTCATATTCTGAACTGCTCTGGTTTCCGCTACGCAGGGTGCGTGCGCAGGCCAGCAGACGATTGCTAAGCGCTCACTAATAGCTTTCAAAATGAGGACAAGTTGGTGTACATCATAATGAGCCATCTAGATCACTTCTGACATAACAAGGAAATGCTCTGTGGTTGAGTTGGAACACACAGAAGAAGAAGAAAAAAATATCCCCAAACAAGATTCACCCAATCCATTTGTATTCATTATTTAGGGCCTTGGGGCGCAATTAAGAAAGATAATGAAATGCAGAGAGGCATTCACACAGTAAAGCATAGTGGCATAATGCATTAACCTGCAGCATGTGGCCATAAAAGGAAGACAAAAAAATCCTTGGGCTCCTGGTCAGAGACAATATTCTCAATCAGCAGGGTAGAAGCCCATTTGAAAAACTCAGGGCCCCGGTGTCCACACCACAGGAGCTTTGTCTTTCAAAACATGCCACAGGAGCCTTTCATTAGCGAATGGGAGTTTCATTAACATCATCCCACGCCGCTGAGCTCCGCTGCATTACAATGACACAGGAGTGCCTCCTCTGTCAAGGAACCCTTCACCGAGCAGTAGAAAACACTGGGGGAAGGGAGGGTAGAAGGGAGAAAAGAGAAAAGGTGGTGGAGGTGGGGGGTTGGTTAAGGAAGAGTCTCTATGGAGGGAGAGAGGGATGGGGTCTGTGGTGGTGGGGGTGCAAACAACAAAAAGGAACCTGATTACCCCTGGTCATGGCTCATCCACAGAAAACACAGAGGGAAATCCATCACCTCCAGGATCAAACGGAAAACTTGTGCTTGAGGTAAGGTTTGCAACAAGAAAAGAAAAAACATGCCCCACCCATCTAAGCCCCCCCCCCCCTCCTTTCCTTTTTGTATTTTCCTTTCACTGCATCCTTTCCTCTCCCCTTTTATGGCTACGCATTCCCTCCCACTCCTATCCTATCTCTCTGACTCACACTAACGCCTGCCTGTGAGTTTTAAGGGCGGACTGTGAAATCCAACGGAAGTGAAAATGTTTTCTGGTCCAAATGACCTCAAGGCTCGAATAGCACGTCGGTGACATATTCCAGTTTTTATTGCTCTCTGTTGGCCTAAGCACTGTTTCACGCTAGCTGCATCCTCACTTCAAATTGCGGCAAGGACGGCTCTCTTGCAATGTAATGGCTTGTTAAAAAAAAAATCATTACCTTTTTCCCCCTTTCTCGGTTTACATCAGGATGGATGTGTAAAAAAAAAAATGCATATACCACATAAAAAAAAAAATGCTGGACTTAATAGTTTTTACCCAAAGAGGTGCCATTACCAAGTCAAAACTCTTTAAACGATGCATACATTGCAGTAAAGCTCACTGTTCATTGAGTGGACACAGCAGCTGAAAACTGCATTGCCACTGAACACATTCCAGCATGGGTCCATCATGGAACAGTAAGCTTGTAACATGTGTTTTTCTAGCAAAGACTAACTGACAGCAATAGCCTACTTAATATACAGTTGAAAAGGAAATTATAAAAAAAAATGTGTCATGTGCTTGTCACTAGGCAAATGAAAATAATTATAAATAATGTCATAATAACATCAATCATTCAATGAGCAGGCACACTGGACAAACCGCTGAATAGTTAGTTGGCCGCCTGTGCTATCTCAGTGTGAGGAAAGTGAGATATTTATGTGCTGTATGCGACTCATTTCTATTCATTACAACAGAAGGTGTGCCTGGTGAAAGAGACAGCATATCATGTTCCAGCTGGCTTTAGCATGTCTTCTTAAACAAAGCCAGCAGTTGATGTCAATTTCAAGAACATATACATTTCAATGATCAGCGAATGTATAAAAAAAGAAAAACATCTGCAGTGAAAAAGGTAAAGCTGTAATAAAGTTGATCCAGTCTGTAGGTGGTTTACAAGCCAAACTACACGACTTGTAACCCCACACTACTAAACCAAAACTAATTGTTTAAATATGTCAGTCTTGTTGCAGCCCTCCCCTCAAAGCCACGTACATAGTTGTATGCCACACACAAGCATGTCTATGCCCACACATACATTATGAGCATTCAGCAGGGAACAGCTCAAACACAGTATTATTGCTTCTCTTACCGGTGAAAAGGAGCTCCCCTTTCTCTGCGATATGGGGTAACACTGCATGGTACACATCTTCGGAGAACCCCGGCCGGCATGCAGGGGTGCTCCTGCACTCTGCTGCGATCTAAAGGGGGAAGAAGGGGGAGTCATAAATCAACACTCCAACATGCACCCGCATACCTCTAAAAACCTCTTGGTCACGTACTGAACTCGCCGCTCTTGTACAAAAGCATCTGTTGTTTTTATAGTGGGGACCGCAATTAGGATAATGAGGCCAAAAGGGTTAAGCATTAGCCAAAAAAGCATGGCTAGGCAAGAACAAGCTCCATTTGTCCTCCAGTGGGCCCACGCCAGGGGCTGGTACTCCTGGCCAGCACCTCTGATCACTCTACTCCTCTGGACAAACACTCCACATTGAGGCACAGAAACAAGGAACAATAACACCAAGATGCTAACATTACACAGTGTGGAACCCTGTGTGAATGTTTGGAAAACCCTGGGAAACGTCTAAAATCACTGTTCCATGGCTATGGAGTATTTTTAGTTTTTGTTTTCCATTGTTGCATGTGCCCTTATATTTAATTTTGTACAACAGAAGTTCAATAATATAGGTCAAAAACTAACATGGCTAAAAAAACATTACAATTATCCTTATACTTTGAGACATTCCAGTTATAGATATATATTATATGTTCTAATTTTAAAAAGGACTCAAATGCAGAATAAGACAAACATAAGTTAGATTGATTCAATTGCAACTGGCATGTGTACATGCCCACTCGAGAAATACAAGGTGGCCATAAGGAATTACTAGCCTAATGTCCAACAGGGGCTTTTGCTCGTCTAATCTGCATGCATTCTCCAAAGAATTTCAAACGAGAAGACCCTAGTGAAAAAGCGCATTGTGGGTATCCGTGCCACTTGCCATTCTTAATCAGTGGAATTTATACTAAAATGCTTGGGGATGGGGGAAGGGAAACAGACGCTTTTCGCCTGTTTCTAACAACACTCTGATTAACAAAATTATCTTCACGCAATCAAATGTTAGCGTTTGTTTTATTTGTAATTGCGTCGTTTCTTAAAACATATATTTTTTGGGTGAATAATAATTGCTTCGGGAACGGAATAGGCTCCTTGCGTGTTGTATATTGAGAGGAGTAGCCTAATTGAAACCAAGTGCATCTTCAATGATACAAATAAATAGCAATTGACCAGACGTCCACATCTCTCAAGCCTTACCAGGTGGAGAATAAAAAGCAACACGACATAATAGCCCCACATTTAACGTTAGTTGGATTAACCACGAGTTAGCAAAACTACATCTTGCTAATGCTTGATGGTGGACGGGCAATTAAATCCCAACTTGCTGGGCTGAAATACATAGCCACAACTTGCAGGTCGTCACAAAAACACCCTAGTGAGAGCAAGTGAACCATCGCTACGAGCACCTCCTTCGACTCAATCAATGATAGACAAAACATCAAACTATATACAAGAAAGTAAACGAACAGGCTAGCTTTTCAAATCAGACATAGCGTTAACCGTCTACATTCATAGCATGGACAACTCATCCCCTAAAACGGCAATTAACAATTATTTAGCACTAGAGCCATCAAATGTTTTCATTTTGCGGAAATACACAATACGGGTTGTTTTTATTATAATATCACCAGGAAACATGCGAAGTATATAGCTAGACATGTCCCCATTCCGCGGAACATGGAGTGCACTTGGACAGTGGAGAGCGGCTCCTCGTCACCTAGCGGGCAGTAGCATCGCCACAGAAAACTGTCCGGTGTAAACTCAACTCAAACACGTTACCTGCAGTCCGGCAAAGACCACCAGCAGAAGCAGACCCCGTCCCTCGTTTAAGTACATGGATATCGCGTGTATTTTCCCTCGAAATCTGCGGTAAATATCCGTCTACTGCAGTCGGTTTCGAAACGTTCCCTCTACGACAAAGGCGGCAGCATGTAGAAGCCTCCCCAATCCACTTTCCACTCAGTTCTGAGATCACTGCCTGGTACGGGCTATGGCTGGTACTGAGGCTGCTGCTGCTGCTGCTGCTCCCTCCCATGCAGCTCGAGACCAAACACAAAAGCCACCATGCGATCTCACTGTCTCTCTCTACCGGTCATATTGCTAATTTCACTGTAAACTGGTATTTTCTGGTCACATTTCAAAAGATAACAGTCAATAAGTAGCACGACCAATCCTATTTAACAGGACAAAAATATTAAATGGTTGCTACTTTTAAAATATAAGTTGGCCTATTGTTACTGCAAGACTTTACCAGTTTAGCATATTTCTGTAGTATAGACTTATTTTACATTACCATAAACTAATGAATAGGCAAAGGCAAGCCTTGCGTTGGGGAAGAGCAGGACTACAAAAAAGGTTGGTTAATAACAGCTGAACTTAACTTTTTAATCAGCCAGTACAAAGCTGGCTTGTGTGGCCCATAGGATGTTAAGTTGTATGTTTTATTTTATTTAAAAAAAGTAATTGAAATTAATAAATAAATTGTATCTCTATATGGGACTCTTGTCTTTCCGAGAGCATCCTCTGTTTCATAAATGTCCAATCCATTATGTAATTTACAGTTGTATGCATTCATCTTCATTTAAGACTAGAATATATGTGCAATGAATAATTCCCTCACATTATCTTCTCATGTGATGAAGGATGATAAGGTTTAAATTACCTCAGAGCTTCAGACACAGTTACATTCAGGGAAAGCTCTCTGTGGGATACATTGAATCACATGTACAATTTGGTTTGGCATGAAAATATGGAATCTCCCTAATCAAACAATAAACAAAGGAGTATACATATTTGGTTTTTGTCCTCCGTGGCAGTCCAGTGATTTTCAAGGTATTGGTGTTCAAAAGTGGTGAAATCAAACATGTAAAGTTGCTGACTTACACCTGCATTCCACATCAAACTTTCCACTCTATTTTAAATCCCAAAACAAACAGGAGATATTTGTGACTTGAGGTCAAGCATATGGGTCAAGCACACTTGGAAAAAGAGTGGGCTGAATTGCCTGTTGAGACTAGGTATGATATAAGTGATTCTGCAATTCAATGTGCACATTTCATGTTGACGTTATTTTCATGATTTTGCATATGAGCTTGTAACACTTGACAATAAGGTTACATTAATGAACAATTAATTAACATAGATAATGTGGTAATAAGCATTATTATATAGCATTAGCATATTGATTAGTGGGTTAGGGTAAGGGCTAGCCTAAAACTATTAAATAATGTATAAATGAAAACATTAGTTAGCATGAACACCATTATTAGACACATTAGTTAGTGTTAATGAACTGTTAGTTAATGCTTATTACTGCATTAACTAATGTTAATTAATGGCTAATTAATGTACCCTTATTGTAGTGTAACCAATGTGCCTATAAATACTATTTAAGATCATTAAAGCAAAGATGAGATGAATGTGGATATCCTATTACAGAGAAAACAATGAGAAATAAATTAAATTTTAAACCAATTCAATATAAAATATTAAATCAGTTGACCTCTTAGTAATCTAAAACTGTAATAGGATTTGGATTGTTTTTTGTTTTGCTTTATTTTCAACGGGGATAACATTTCCTCATAAATTCTTTATGTTGTTTGCTGCAAAGAGATCAAGCAGAATGACCTGTTGATTATTTAAATCATATTTGGTGCAAATTGTTGAGTTTATGTAATCTAATCTAATTGAGAGTGGGATCCAAATGCTCCCTCTTTGATTAATGGGTTAGGACTTATCTTCCATCTGTACGGGTCTAGGCAGGGAGGAGAGGCGTTAGAAAGAAATCCAATTATGACTTGGGGCATTCAATCACACAATATCATGTTCCATATTTGAGGAAACCAATCTGAGCGGCCCGAACTATGCACACCAAGCATCTTTCCCTCGGGCTCAATGCCTGTTCCTCTTTAAAAGTGACATGCTTGAGAACATGCAAAAGAGAACGGGAACATATCAGCTGCTGATTGAGTATATTTTATAACCAGTGGTGGGCCACACAGAGAGCTCAGTGTAGTGTGCTGAAAATATATTATTTCCCACTGAAAGATATGTTTCCCACTGAGGTTGCTGTGGTGTGATGTGTGTTGGCCATGGAGGGGCTGGGAGGACTCATGCGTGAAAGTGTCAGAAGGTCGGCAGCATCAACATTCACACCTTTTACTTCTAACACAACAGATATAGCACACATCACTGTGACACCGGGGTGGCACAGGCAGAAAAGAAAAGATGAACAAGGTCACCAACACACACACACACACACACACACACACACACACACACACACACACACACACACACACACACAAACACACTTCCTCATCCTGACTTTATATTGATAAAAGTATACTTTTATCATGATGAAATTGTGAAATCTAAGCAACATCGTTCCTAAAAGTATTTTCTTGTGTTTACTGTTTTCTGTTTATTTTGCCTTGAATGAAGGCATTTCTATTCAAAACACATTCACTGTCTTTTCCTAGTACAAAATGAGAGGAAAAATGTAGTAACCTTGCATATTCCTAAGAAGGCATTCTATTAAATGATACCACCCAGCTGGTGAACACTTCACCATTACCCTATATTCCTATCACATTGTACATTTCCAGCTGTAATATTTTAATAATGAGGACAACCACGAGAAAGTGCGTGCTTTATTTATTTCAGTCAGCGTTGAGTGAATTTCATCACAGCTACTGGTCAAGCGAGGGATCTCTGAGTTGTAGCACTCTTTTTTTTTCCAGAGAATGACAGATTGATAACCTCTGGAACATTTCAAATGGACAATCTTTTTGATGGGTGCCTCTCAAGGGCTAGGTATTGCCTCTGGGTGTCTGGCATTTGAGACTGGCTCTCGGGTAGCCCTGCTTCAGTTGGTTCTTTCCACGTTCCAAAAAGTTCAGTGAATAGATTCTGTCTTTTAAGTGTTGAACCTCAGCAGACAATTCACATGCACATGGACTTGGTGATTATCTACTTGTAGAGCCTAGTGGGCCAGAGGGCCATTGTATTCAAAATCACACCTGTGATCTGGAATTTTTATGAAAGAACCAGCCACAGCCCTCTCTATGCCAATGGAGTTTCTTAAAGGCTCAAAATATAAATTGGGGAGCCTCTGTTTCTTCTCCATTATTGCAAATGACAAATCTGGCTTTCAGTAACAAAAAGTGACTTGTGGATGGTTGTTTCAAAATCAACTCTGCTGGTGTGCATTCAGTCACTGTGTGTGTGGTGTTTCTATAATTGAACAGGAAATGTGTATAGTCTCTTGGGCGTTCGAACGGAATGAATAACATGTTCGGTCCATTCTTTCTTAAACTTTGGACATCTCTTTTTGCCACTCCATTTCAAGCAGGGTTGAATGGTGGGGAAAACCTTTTCACTCCATCATCTCTAAGGAATGAGTGAAAAACTGCTGAAGTGAAGGAATGAATACCAGCAACCTAGAAAGAACATTAAGGTATCTCTAGTGGTAGACGTCATCAACAAGAGTAGAAAAACCATCAACTTTGAATGGACGTCAACAATAACCAGGTCGTATGGTTTGTTGATTACTGCACAGCTGTGGGCTAACACACCACATCCCTGTGGCACATTACCCCGGAAGCAAACGTTTGGCAGTGGCTGGTTGGTTACAAACCACTTCAAAAGTATTGCATACGCAGCATACAGGGTATCTGCCAAAGGTTCTGTTTTTGTTACCCTTTAACACATCTCTTACAGTAATACAAGTTCAGGAAGTGAAACCCTTTCACCCATAAAGCAATTTGTAACTAAGTTAAGATGCAACATTTCACAAGTTGTCCAATCATGACTATGTATATTTACTTATAGGCTATACTTTTGTTTTCTGTCAGTGATGCATAAAGTTGTATTTCTGCAGAAACTTTAACAGAACATCAACACAAGGCTTTTTTGAAGGGCCAAATTGTGTGTGTGTATGTGTGTGTGTGTGTGTGTGTGTGTGTGTGTGTGTGTGTGTGTGTGTGTGTGTGTGTGTGTGCATGTGAATGTGTGTGTGTTTGTGCGTGTGCGTGTGTTTTACATGGCAGGGCCCCCTTTTAGCTTGAGCCCTTGCCCCTCAAAATGTATATGCACAGCCCTGTAATTGCTGTATTTTCTTGTCCAGATTTGCCCCATACAGGTTTTCTTTTGTTTGTTTTCATGTGTGTTATTCTGGGCTTAATTTAGGTCATATAAAGCCTCCTTCATTATAACACTCCGTTCCCTACATCCTTGATCTGTAGATTTCTGCCTTAGTATGAATGCTGGCTTTCATCTTTAATATATTTGTGCCAGTGTGCTAGTAGGGTAACGTCCAACGCTTTTGAGAGAACTGGATTTAGTTTTCTGTTTTCCTCATCTATTTATTTTGCAGACTGTGGCAGCCTGCCCATTAGTGAGACCAAAGATGAGTGATTGCAACTGTGACAATGCACAGTGTTATCATCAGCAAAAAAAAAAAGAATATCCATATGTTATTGAATCTCAGACAAATAGGCTCAAATACTTCAAACTAGTGTTGCTTGATTTGAATTTTCTACCATGGATCCCACAAATGGATGTTTTTACTTTAGACCAAAATTAATTAATACTTAGGGATTCCTTTTTCAATTTGCACATTTTTTCCATTCATGGGATATTTAGTCCTGCAGTCAAATGCAATGGTGTTCTCTATAAGGGTGAATATTTGAGTTGTCCAGCCTACCACTATGGCCCCACTCTACATATGTGGTAGATTTACATGCCAGTCTTATTGTCATTTGGATCACAGAGTGCCAACCAGTTACTCTGAAAAAGACACAGCTAGCAAATCTTGTTCACACTGTGAAGGTCATTTCCACTTGAGATGGATCTGGAGCATCTCATGGAGTGAATGCAGCAATGGCCACACATTCAGTCTGAACTTTATATTATAGTTCTGGAAAACACATTTGACATATTTGTTTGAAGTGGTGCTTCAAATAAGGCTACCTCCTCGTCTCTTTGTTATGTGCCTAAGGCACATAACATAATCTTGCAATGCGCAAGATCCATTTAACGCCATAACACCCTCAAATAATCTTACTTTTGCTTTGTTTACTAACTCTAACCATTACTAACCATAGCCCAGCTAACCCTAGCCCTTAGACAACATTTTCTTCCCCCAGTTTAAATACCACTTCACCACATTATTTCCATGTGGCATTCCATGGCTGTCTGGTGATAAGGATATCATCTAAAAAGCACACCACATGGTGTAGTCCTGAGGAATCTCATTCATTGTGTTCTGGACGATTTCTGGAAGAACACCATATGACAGCTGGTGATATCTGAATATTACCCTTTTGAATTGGTTCTATTCATAGTAAATTAATGTTCTAGTTATACATTCAATGATATCTGGCGATAAACAAAAGACTGGTCTAGTTTGCTAATTTGGCACATATGTAAGCCACGTGTCCTTATTTCTTTGGTTCTGTGACAAAACAAGTTGCCAATGTCTCTCCAATGAGATGGGCATGTTGTCCCCTTGTTTTCCCTTCATACACCCTATTATGAAGCCTATTGCACATATGGAACTGTTTTGAAAGCAATGTATAGGCAAATGCAGAATGCTTGCCTTGACAGTTAGATCCTCTAGCCAAATAAGGATGCAAGAATGCATCAAATATTGTGTTAACTTGTGGTTTGTAATCAATCGACAGGAGTCTGCCAATCCCTTCACAGTACACTCTTTCTACGCCTATGTCTTGTTTTAATAGCTTGTAAAACGTGTCTATCAGCAAACAGAGTTGAAGCCTTTCGAGCATGTTATAGTTTTTTTTTGTGGTTACTTTCAAATTGTAACACAGACTGTTAGTCTTAATGGCACCAGAGTAAAGGAGTCAGGGCTGGCTATTTAACACCATGGGGGAATTCCAACACAGGTTCTACGATTTAAACCAGCACGTCACAGTGTACAATCATCATTAATCATTAATCATTGTAAAAATAAAATCGAACTTAGGTCCCAGGTAAAAGTGAATCACAAAATGAAATGGTTTATGGAGCATGGGACCCTAACAAGCTTGTCTGTACTGTGAGGGACTGTGGGCACCGCTGGTAATTCTGAAATGATTCGTCCCGGTATTCAGCAGCAGACACAATGTACTTGTGAGAACAGACAGTAGGATGTCAGGCGCTGACATCGACTCTCTGGGAGTTCTGCAATCCCATCAGTTTTGCACACCGGCAGACTGAGGGGTATTATGGAGCAGGGAGATTTATTGTCCGGCGGCACATCATTTTAAGCAGTAAGGAAAACTGTGCACACCGTAGAAGTGAAACAATTGTGGGGACAGTAATAGTCAAGCCATGGTGATGGGAGAGAACACCATTGGTTGATGAAGACTTGCTACTGGACATTCGCTTCACAACATGATCACATTATTTTTGATCCCTGGACCATGTCCTTTTTAGCTGTTCCAAATGCTCACATTGGCCTAGGGAATAAAGCCTTCAGCGGTTTCTATTTGGAATTTGCTTCAGGATGAGTTCAAAATGACCGAATTGGTTCCCTTTAATGTTTGGAAATAACTCATTCAGGTCCTAGAATTGGCCTCAATCTTCTGTAAATGTTCTTATTATGGCCTTTCCTGGTGAAGCTCTTTGAATCAGATGGTTGTACTCCCCTAAAATATGTACTGTAATGTGTTTTTGTTGTCTTTCCATACTGTGTGTGACTTGCTGTATTGTTTGATCTTGGCCAGGACATTTTTGCAAAATATATTTTGAATCCCAAAAGACTCTCCTGGTAAAATAAAGGTAAAACAAATAAAAAATTAACTATCCTCTTTATGTTTTTCCTCCCACTGTATTCGAGTCCATGGACCCTGTCCAGAGAGAACAACAAAAACAAAAACAACAATGACACCAAGTTGATGCTGATGGGCTCCCATTGGGCTGTGGTGAACTTGCTAGAGGAGAAAATATGGAAAAGGCTCCAAGTACAAAATGCTGTGGAACACTTTACATTATGCAGGGATCTCTGGTCCCTCATTGAGATCTCTTGGGGGTATTTCAACCCCACAAGGAGCACTTGGGCCTGTGGGCCTGGCTTGTTGTGATTGGTAGTAATATGCAAGCTGTGAGATGTCTCAGGATATCATGGGAGTATCAAGAGTTTTACTCAAGATTGTTGCCCTCTGGGACCCTTTGTAAATAGAAGTGTTGTCGAGGGGTGATGCAATAAGAAGACCAGTAGGCTTTGGACTGAACACAATTATTGGTAAACATGATTAAGATGTGCTTTGCTGCCACCCCCTGCCTGGGATTTAAGCATAAAACAGTTAGCCAGAGTGGTTTGACTTTTATGGGAGACCTCCATGGTATTTGGCATGTATTACTATAAGACCTCTCTTGTTAGTCACTCCGTTTGAGCCAATGGAGTATTTGAGTTTACTTTTTGTATTGGCATTTAACAAATATGAAAGTAATATAAACCCTCTCCAATAATTTAACCTGCACTTTGTTTGCCTTAGGACATGTGAAAGTGGAAAGGTGCATCCATGTGTCAAGGCAAAATAAACTCTCATTGTTAGTAAAGTTGGTAGTACACCAGTCGAGCAGCCTAGCAGAGGCAAAGGTGTAGTTTCGGCACCACGAAAGCCAGGATTTGTGGGTCTTTGTGGGTCACTCAGGGTAGTCCTGAGTGACACTCCAGGACTGTGTTTGACGTGAGCAGTAGTGTTGCGCTGAATCTGAAAAGCGAGTCCAAGAACTACACTTCCCAGAGTGCAGCAGCAAACCGGCTGCTGGTCACCTGATCAGTCATTTCACTGATTTAGAGCACCTGTGAAGGCATGGAGGTGCAGTCATTCAAAAGAAGAAACTGCAGAGAAAAGACTCCATGTTCACTCAAAAATTCAGTCCAAAGACACCAATGGTAAAAGGCTTAAGTAACTTAATTTAAGTTATTTTGAATGTTTATTTAAATGTTTAAACTAATTTAAGTTCATTGGAATGTTTAATTAAAATGGTAACTTTTTGTTCTGTCTTTAAAGGTTTACAACCTAATTTACTGGCTAATTTACTGGACAGACCAATCAAATGGAAGCAAACTAAAAATAAAAAAGATTGAGTCTGAAATTTGAGTTGTCCCTGTGTCCTTTGGATGTTGAACAAGAGGAGGACTTGACAAGTAGTGTGAGCACCTATTTGAATACAATGACTTCACATTGCCTGGCATTGTTGGCGGATGTGTCCAATGCGTGACCCCTTTACCATGGTCACGGGGATCTACTCTCTCAACTGCAATCCCAACACATGTTTAACTCAAATTTTCTTCAAAGCCATTGCCACTTCCCCACATTGTTCCCAGCGTTTTGCATACGCATGGATAGGAGTAACAGGCTAACGCATGTCAAGTGTAGGATTTGCCGCTCTGTGTTTTTTTGCTGTTTGTAAGATAATAAAATACACTTTGTGAGAAGAAAGTAAAAGGGAAGAGGTTTGTTTTGACACCTTGGCAATTGGCTAATAAGGGGTGGGATAAAATGAATGGGGCATTACAGTAAGCAGACAGTCAGAGCTGGAACAAAGACAATTAAGAGATACATCTTCCCATAGTGGCACCTCTCACTTCTCATACTCAGAGAACAACGATCAGACAGGTAACCTGGAGCTGTCTACTACGGGTATGAGCATGTACACGTTGACCCCTTGTTAACAATAGACTAATTAACTTGCTACACACTAGCAATCCTCTACATGTCAAAGGTGGCCCTGGAACAAATTAGCGAGTGGAAAGGAGCGACCTAGGCTTTATCAATTCTAATCAAGCTTCATTGTTATGCATTCAATAGCGGATCTCTAAGGGCCACATTAATGCTCTGATTATTCTCCTCTCATGCCAAATGGGCTCATCGACTCATTCAGTCTTTTATGCAAATTTTACAATGAAACCTGAGAGTTGTGTCTGACTTTGTGAATGTGTGCGTATGTGTGTGTGTGCGTATGTGCGTGAGTGTCTGTGTGTCTGTCATTGTGTGCAAGATAAACATTGCATTTATCATGAAGCTATAAATGGACATTGTAACGTATGCTTTCACAGGCTTACCACAATGCCAAAAGAGACGCATCATACTTAGACCCTATTTAATATATAGCTACAATAAATAAAAGGACATTATATGTAGTATATATAATTTAATCATATTAATTGTAGCAAATTCCACTGTGAAGGAGGTTTTGGCCACCATCTCAGTGCCAGAACCGCACTAATAGAGTGGCAAAGTTGTTTCTCGGCAGGCTTTGGCGCTAACCCTCATCTCCCTGCGTGTCACGCGGCGCACACGCGTGAGTGTCTTCGCTTACCGCAGGGGTTGTCACGTTAGCTAGGGGCCACATGGGCCTGCTGTGAGTCGGTGCGGGGCCCCAATCTAATAGCGATTGATCGCTTGATTAATGGGAATAATGTTGAACCCAGCACACAACCCCAATGAAAAAGGGAATGTGCATGGAATGTTCAGCAAGGCAATAAAAGTGTGGCTAATGAGTTTTGGCAAATGCAATAGAAATGGCTCTCATTTGCTTCTTTGTCATTTACTACAGGTTTTCTATGTCAAGGTCCACATGGTTGATGTTCAGGGAGTTCAATAAATTCCTTTTAACGTTTTTTTAATAAAAGGGTTCGCTAGAGAGTTTGTTATGACTCTGCTCCAGAGCAGGCGTGGAAGGTAGAAATAATTTGAATGAGATAACATTTCTCTCATTTCCAGCATTAAACAGAAAAGACATACACGCATGCACGCACACACTCACATAGACGTACGCAGACATACACACAAACACACTTTCACAGACATCCACAAACACATTACATTCATGCTAATGTTAAAAAATATTAAGAGCCTTAATCTTACATTGGCTATCTTGGCCTTCTAGCATTAGCATAGCGTAAGCCAGATACCATGTAATTTACTATCCACTTGTTTTACTATCACTGCAAATCAAAACATGCCATATGAGAAAATCCAATGAAGGCACAGCCTAGCAATAAAAAACCTTTCTCATTATAAAGAGCAGATCATTTCGAAAGTAATATGTTGTTCCATCAGCCCACCCTTTAACACACACACACACACACACACACACACACATTATGTCTCACCTCACCCTCCATCGCTCTCCCTAACATATATTGCTAAACAGTTCTCAAAGGAGTTAATGAAGAGAGGCACATTACCACCATCATCACCATCGCTCCCTACTGCTCAGACGCTTAAACCTGTGTAGCTGTGCAAGCACTCCGTGTCTCCCTTTCTCCGTGCTCATGTTTGATATTTGCAACTCAAAATCAATTTCCGCTTATCACTATTGATCTGTACAGAGACAGAGCTGTCAGTCCTTGACAGTCCTGGGCTGTCTGATTTAAGACCAGACCATCAGCTTGTCTGAGTGTTGTGATGGATATATATGAAGGCTAGTGCTGATGAAGCGATCTACTATGACTGCCTGGATCTCACTTTAGCCTTCTTCCTAATTTAGCTTTCCTCCTCACTGCTAGTTTCCTTTAGCCTTCCCCCCGAAAGTTTCATTTCAGCGCCTGGCTTTGCAAGGAATTTATATATATTTTTTGCTTTCCAATTTCAGGGCTAATGAGATAAGTATTGTTTTTTCAAATGTTGTTCTCTTACTTGTTATTTTAAGCAGGAATACCTTGAATGTCACATTAAACGACTTGCTTTAATGAAACTAGCGCACTACACGGACTACCTTATGTTGATAATTACGAGTTTTTACTAAGTGCCAATGCACTCGATTGCTGTGTGTTTGAAGGAACATTAAAAACAACACAGTAAAGGTGCTTTTAGAAGGAATAAATAAGAAGAAAATATATTTTTCCTTTCATAATGGTGAAAAGATTAAAATTGGTTAATATAGAATTTCTTTTTTTTGGTCCATGAAAACTCCCACAGGCAGTAATGTTTTTTAGTTTTTTTGTTAAGGCTAAGCTGCACTGTGTATTTGGCCTTTGCAAAGCCCTGCTGCCGTTTATATTGATCCTCTCTGTATTACAAACCAAAGTCACATCGTCCACGTTCAGGAATCATGAAAGCTCTCAGTTTGGTCTTCAAGTCTTCAAGTCTTTAAGTCGTTGTGATTTATGAAGCAATGCCATACATCTTTGATTGTTTGTCTCAATGTGTTTGTACGGGCTTCTGTGTTTGTGCATGTGTGTGGGTATATTTCTGCATGTGAGTGTTTATTAGAGTATTATAGAACCTTGTATATAGATTGAAGGCCGGGTTAGAGCAGCTCTACTGGGCATGTGTGGCTGTAGCAGCAGATGAACTAGCAGGCCAGGCTAAAGCAGCTCTACTGGGCACGTGTGGCTGTAGCAGCAGATGAACTAGCAGGCCAGGCTAAAGCAGCTCTACTGGGCATGTGTGGCTGTAGCAGCAGATGAACTAGCAGGCCAGGCTAAAGCAGCTCTACTGGGCATGTGTGGCTGTAGCAGCAGATGAACTAGAAGGCCAGGCTAAAGCAGCTCTACTGGGCATGTGTGGCTGTAGCAGCAGATGAACTAGCAGGCCAGGCTAAAGCAGTTCTACTGGGCATGTGTGGCAGGAGCAGCAGATTAACTCGCCGGCCAGGCTAAAGCAGCTCTGCTGGGCATGTGAGGCCGGAGCAGCAGATGTCAGTGGCAGGTTGCTCAGCAGGGAGGAGCCTCCTGACTTGGCTCCTTCAGCTGGTCATCAGCAGACTTGTTGCCCCTCACTCTTGCTCTCCATATGGACTCAGGGTGGCTGTCCTCTGCCTCCCCAGGGAAATTGTCCGAGACATTAAAAAAAAAAGCTCACAAGAAACCAGCAGATGTCTGCCATCCCTCCCTAGGAGCGGAGTCTCGGATGTCTCCCCTGAGTTATGTTGGAGAACCCCAGGCCGCCTTTTGGTACATCATATCAGAAGAATTTCACGGCCCACAGAGCTGAATTCTGTCCAAGTGAAGCAGAACAGTGTAGAGCTGTAATACCAACTCCCTGCATTCGGGGCTCATTTCACAGCTTCACTGTCATTTTAATTCCATGTCATGGAATAACGTATCGCCGTTCTGCCCCACAGTGACAACATACTTTGGAACAAAAGCAATGTTTATCTCCTGCGTTTCCCCGGATGATGTAACCGGGTGTCGGCGTCCGAGGACGGACGATGGTGGAGGGTCACTCCATCGCGTCCCTCCTCACACACGCTGCTCTCTCGGACACTCCGTTTCCCGCTCACCTTGGCTTTTCTCGGACTCTAATTGGGTTTCATTGATTTATCCGCCATGACGCCCGTTATGGCCGGTCGCCGCTGACCCAGCAGAAAACAAACAAACATCAGCTGTACCACCATCCGCTGCACCCCCCCCCCCACACACACACACACCTCCACCTCCACCTCCACCTCCACCTCCACCACACACACAAACACACACACATAAACACACACACACACACACACACACCTACACACACACACCCTTCAACACTATCAATACAACAAGCAGTGAATGAATGATATACAGTGAGCTGGAGGAGACTCAACCTGCCGCCCCAGGCTGCAGCGGTTGGATTAGAGTCTGGGGGTGGGGGTGGGTGGGGTTCTTCTCCCCACTGGTCCTCCACCGGGGGGGACAGAGACCCGTCAGTCCGGGACTGACGACAGAGAGACACCCCGAGACGGGGGGTCTTGTTAGCTTGACGTGAGAAAGAAGAATCTCTGGACATTTGGCACGGCCACGCATTGATGCCTCGGTGGGGGGGGGGTAGGAGACACGTGTCACCTTGAGCTCTTAGCGAGTTGTGTCCGGGATGTAGTTCGCCTGCTGGGCCAGGCAGAGCGTGAAGCAAGATGAAGGTGGAGTGGGCTTTATCTCTCATGGCTTTTTGCTCCATCTGTGACAGCAGTGACTTAAAGCCTGTTTGGTGTCTAGGCCTGAAACTGAAGAAGAGATTTCAACATGCGGCGCCCGAGATAAAAATGAAGAAACGTCCCTGTTCTTTATTCCCGCATAGTACAGCAAAGTAAAGGCTTAAAGAAAAGACAGACAGAGGTTTGATACCGTCTGTGTCCCCGTTCCCTCCTCCCTAGTCCTGTCCCCTCTCTCTAGCCTGCATTATAAGCTGTTGATTATGACAGTGACAGCTCCTCAGGTGTGGAGTAGTCTAAATTTGTTATTCTGCCCACACGCCGCCATCCCTCTCTTTTCACCACCTGCATGGAAAGACACAAACACACACACACTCACAGAGGCACATGCGCACACACACACACGCTCAAACTCACACACTCACACTTTGCATCCTGTCTCACTATTCCCATCCAACCTCACATACGTATGCAAACCACACACACACACACACACACACACACACACACACACGCACACACACACTGACATACACACACAAACACGTTCGTGCACACACATACACATTCACATCAACATGCACATGGGCACATACACATTTCTCACAGCTGCTGTGTCAGCAGGAGTCTGAGGCCAGGGAGAGGGGATATGAAATGAATCAGCTTCCCACTGAAGCGCCCATGGTGATATGATCTAAAAGCATCATGCGGGTGCTTGATTAAGGTTTGCACAGACCACCAATATTGGTACAAGCTTAGGTTTGTCATCTTGAGTGCATTATAATGCAAATGTTTTATATTTTTTAAGTGAGCATGTCCTACATGGAAAGTTGCAATCTGTGCTTAGGTTATAGCCATAAATCTTACATCAAAAGGAACACTAAGCTGGAATCACTCTGTGAGTGACCGCACACTGCATGCCTGCTCCATATAAGTATTCTCCTCCTATGAGCATCTTTGTTAATGTAGCCTTTTATCACGGCGCTTGCCGCAAGACCTTTTTACATTATTTACGTGCACCTAAATGACTAGATCATGGCATGTAGGCCTACACATTCACACCAGATCTAGTCATTTAGGTGCCTGTCAGAGGACAATACGCTGCGTTTCGAAGCTGTACCAAATAATGACGAACATTTGGCAGGTAGTAGGGGCTGAGGGGGGGTGCAGATCTGATTTCCTGCCACGGGTGTATGAATAGCACACAGAGCATCTGCTCCTGTGGCTCCGCTTTCCCTGCTCTACATTCCCTGCACTGGTGCTGTTCTCCCCTTCCTAAACATGGAGGGGAACCGGCTCGTTGGCTGGTCCACCATAAAGGAAGAAAGAAAAGAAAACGGAGAAGAAAAAAGAACACAAAGAGGGCTTAGAAAATGTGTTGGCTGTGTAAACCAATCAGGGGGAGAGTGATAATAATTTTAGGCTGCGTTTAACCAAAGAAAGTAAAATTGCTGGAGTGTTGATTCATTCGTTAAGAAGTCCTCTGCTCACGTTGGCTCCGGTGTTTGGGCCAACGTGTTGTTTCTGTGCAGCTCCAAGGCTCGCCTCTCTAATTTGCTCCAGCTTTGGCTCCACTCTACCATGTAAATGCAATCAAGTTGCTGACAAAGTGTTTCTGTTGGCAGCATTGCCGTCTGCCATTTCGATTTAGAAACGAATAAATAATGGAATAAATAGGTAAAGCGGGAAAATGATCTAAAAATAGCAACATTAATCACTTTGCCAGGCCTGGCTGAGGAGAGCCTTTGCCGAGGTTATGACTTCACCTTTAAAGAGCCACATCGATTTCTCCCAAGCAGTTGGTTCCCTTCCCATTCTTTGGTATGTGACGCTTATTTTTACTCTAATCCAACTAGACAAGGTTAAATTATTGAGGCCCAGTGTACAGTAAGACAGATTGCTGACCTTTTGACATACACATTCATAGTCAACTTTTAATTGGGTTCTACATTCAGTCCATTAGTTTGCTGTTCTAATGCGGGCTGATTGAAAAAATACACATTTATTAGATGTGATCTAACGTGAGTAGGTTAACAAAGCACTGGGCCAACTACATTAAGACTGATTGCCCATACACATGTAAAGGTTACATCAACCTTCAACGCATGGCAATCCAACCTTATTTATCCAAGCCTTTCTTGGCATGTTTCTCATCATATAACAGGGGTTGTTGTTAGAAGTGTTGATGGTTGATTTGAGAGCCCACATTTTAGAGCTCTTCAGTCTAATGAAGTTAAATTCCTCTGGAGTCAGGAATTACTTCTCATAAAGGCATCATTAGCTTCTCTTCCCAGGTCCGCCTCGGGCCCTCACTGAAGAGACGCCACTAAGACGATTGGCTGTGGTTTCATTGTTTCCGCTTTTATTGTTTTTTCAAGATCGGCAACACAAATACGCAATCTTGCATTTTTTGTTGTTTCAGTGACTCTCACCCTTAAGAGAGAGGACTTGTGTATAATGTACATCAAACACTTGGGTAAAGAATTTAATGTTTGTCTAGACTTTCTCAACAGCAGCAGGGTCAAAACAACCAGCCATCGGTTGGTTTCGAGTGATGGGGCCGTCGTAGTCTAAATGAGACTGCTCCCGGTCCTGACAGAAAGGCTCTTATGGACGTCGTGGAATCATGACAATGTAGGGCCCGGGGGGTGTCAGGATTCCCGTACTAGAGTGTCATCTCTCATTTACTGGCAGATCAGGCTAAACGCCAAGGTTGGGAGTGCGGCAGTCGCTAGGTCTGACCTGATATACAAATACTGTGCTTCCAATCAATATTTAAGGTTTGTAGCTCATAGTTTGTTGAACTTTCAGAGGCAGTCGGATGCAGATCTAAGTTCTGCATTTTTCGAAAATGACATTCACATTTTCCAAGCACACAAGTGTGTGCACATGCACACGTACACACAAACACACACACACACACACACACACACAGACACACACACATATACATGTAGAAACACCCTGACACCTCTGTTTATTTTGTTAATGGAAGAAACACAATTTCTAACCAACACAGTGTTGTGCTTTCATGTTACACGGCATATGATCAAAGCCACAAGCTCCTGTGCTTCTCCAACCTCCGCCATCCACACTTTGAACAGGAAAACAAGCCTGTGACATCCCTTTCCTCCCCCTGGCATTGAATTGTCATCTTGGATACCACACGACATACTGAAGAAGGCTCGAGAACGTAGCCAAATTAAATCTACGTCACCCGTCTTTCATTGGAACCAAGTGATTCTCTCTGCCATTCACTTTCCGTCTCCTGTATACTATTGTAGAAGAGGTGCATATTTGCTATATTTTGTTTGTGGTGATGACACAAATGTTTTTTTTTTGTTTTGTGTTATTTTCGCCCAGACCAGCAGACCTGGACAATATGAGCCCACGGATGTGTTGTCCTAGCGTTATTTGCTTTGAAGGCTGAAGAAATGCTCTTGGTCAAACAGCTGCACAGTTCAGTGTCCTTCAGCAACCTTCACTGGGAGTTTGGATTAAACGAATGAGAACAAAGTGAAGGATTTGTGCCGCTGTTGTTTGCATGCGTTGCGCAACAGACACCCGTCCTCTTCTGTTGTTCACACTCCTTGTTTGGGCACCAGTGTGTCTCTTCGGTTTAGGGGAGCACATCGATCCAAAGCATGACTTGTAGACAAATCCTTCCTAATTTTATTTAAGTGCATATGAGGCTCCTGCCCCATACATTGCACAATCTAATCAGAACTAAAGAAACCACCATAATGAATATTATTAATGGAGTGCAAAATAAAGGTCCCACGAACATAAGGATGTTAATTCAATTTGAATTTTAATCGTAACATCTGAGAGGACAATTAGGAAACACAACAATCTATTTGCAATGCATGACAATACAAACAAGCAAACGCGATCTGATAGAGGCTAATTCGATTTGGTATGTTGTGAATGCTAGCATGTTTAACAGACTTCTCCTCCCATCATCCTTCATGAACCAGCCTCAAATGTATGGTCGCCATTATCTCAGCTGAAAGTGTCAAGACTTCCACCTCTGTGTGTGCAATGGCATTGAGGATCTTAACCACACACCTTGTCAAGTATAGCAGAAATCATATTTTCAAAGACCTTTAAAAAATGAAAAATCATTCAATCAAAGGTATTGTGGCCCAAGCATTTCTCTCCTGAAGGTGAAATTCCTTCTTTTCAATTTTATTTATTTATTTTTGGTTTATGAAATGCTAAGAAGCGTAATGGCAAATATGCAGTGGTGTTACAATGAATAATGGCTGTGGAGGCAAAAACCAAGACAAAAACCAGTTTCACCCACTCGAGTTTTTACCAAGGTCGAGCTAGGTTAACTACATTCAGTTAAACCATAACATTAATTTTGACGCAAGAAAAAAATAAAGTAAACCCTTGCTTAATAGGATTCTCAAGTTTGGTGCTTTTCTTTTAAAAAACAAAAACACCTCCCATATAATGCATCATTCTAGCCCTGTTAGACTCTGCCTCCGCTCTCTAATTCATCACACCGCCTTGCGTGACTCGACCGCTGCGTCTTTGTGTTTTTCCACAAGATAATTACAAGGGGAGGAGGGGGGGGGAGTGTGGGGGGGGGGGGGGGGGGGGGGGGGGGGGCTAAAGAAGCATCACAGTGTTCCACAATTTCACCACATTAACGTATTGCGAGTAGAAGAGAAATTGTGTGTGTTGTGCTGGGAAACAAATAAATATATAATTTATTTATTCGGAGGATGATTACGTCCGAATTGCGCATGCTGTTACGATATCAGCCATTGTTTTTGTTGTCGCCCATACCTACTGCTCTGCTAAATGGTCTGTCACTAATGAAGGCACACACACACGCCAGTACAATGGAGATTTAGATGATTTACATTGCATTTGTGTGTAATATATTATTTATTTATTTTTCAAAATTTCTCCCACTTGATTCACTAGTAAACATCCTATAAACCCCAGCTCTTCATTCTGGTCAAACAGGATGGACACATGGAAAATGTATGATCAATTCATTCAAAATGTTTAAAACGAAAAACCAAAAGGAAAATCAGAATGGATTGTAATGTTCCTTCAAAGGGACAAACCCAAGTGTTATATTACACAGGTGTAATATTGTACAAGTTAAGTCTAAAAACAACAACAACAAGAGATAGAAAACAACGGGGCTCTCCTCTGAGCTGAGAGAAACTGTGTTTGAGATGTAACCGCTAACCGTTATAGCAGGGATTATAGGAACTAATTCATATAAAGTGAAGAATCTGACCTGTTGTTTGGCATTCCTAGCATCATACCATCCTGTGCAATAGCTGTTTCCCCACTGCGAGTATCAAGTGTAATTCCGAGTACTTTTTGTGCTGGGAAGCAAGGTTATTGTTGTTAACAAAAATGAAATAAACAACAAAAACTACAACTTTTTTTAATCGTTAACTAAAATTAAAATAAAATGCGAGGTTTTACAAAAAAAAACGATTGCTAACTGAAACTGTATTGTGTGTTTAGAAAAATGTTTAGACATTAGAAAATGTCTTCAGTTTACGTTTTTGTCAAGTTGTCTTTTGTGGAATGTTGTTTATTTGTCCTGAGTGAATACAGTTTTTTAAATGGTACGATGTTTGGTTGAGTTCTTATTACAAAATACCTTTTCTGACCTTTTTGAATCTCCCCCAATGCAAATTCCCCATATTACAAAAGAAGCCATATAGACTTAACTGCACAAAATACACAAATTCAACTGAATGTTCTACTGGATCATCAATCAACATCGAGTATCGTGTTGAAGTGGATTTGGGGAAACATTTTAACTTTCTCCTTCCTTCTCTCATCCTTGTCATGTGCAGCAGATTCCAAGAACTTCTGTGCAACCCACCCCTCTGACTATGTTTTGCCTTCCGCCGACACAGCCAGAGTGAAACAAACAGGTCTAAAGTCAAACACTGTCAGAAAAGCTGAGCAAATACCCAACACATTCTACACCTATTTGCCTTGGCTCGCGTCGGCGCTTTACTGGAACTTAGGCTGAAACCACTTCAATGATGTCGAAACTCCACTGAGGTGCCAGCAAATTTAAGTATCTCTCTCTCTCTCTCTCTTTCTCTCTCTCTCTCTCTCTCTCTCTCTCTCTCTCTCTCTCTGTCTCTCTCTGTCTCTCTCTGTCTCTCTCTGTCTCTCTGTGTCTCTCTCTCTGTGTCTCTCTCTCTCTCTCTCTCTCTCTCTCTCTGTCTCTCTGTCTCTCTCTGTCTCTCTCTGTCTCTCTGTGTCTCTCTCTCTTTCTCTCTCTTGCTCTCTTCTCTCTTCTCTCTCTCTCCCTCCCCCTCTTCAACCTGCTGAAGTATCTGACAATTTTCCACACTGAACATTACTCAGTGAGTAGCCTTATCATGGCTCTCTCTCTTTGGCCGGTGGTGAGTTGGACCCAAATATTGGCAGTGACGCATTGTGCTCTACCCCCCCCCCTCTCTCTCTCTCTTTCTTTCTCTCTCTCTCACTCTCTCTCACTCACTCTCTCTCTCTCTCTCTCTCTCTCTCTCTCTCTCTCTCTCTCTCTCCTTCTCTCTCCCTCTTCAACCTGCTGAGATATCTAAAAATGTTCCGCACTGAATAGCCTTATCGTGGCTCTATCTCTTTGGCCGTTGGTGAGTCGAACCCTAATATTGGCAGTGACGCATTGTGCTGTTCCCTGTCACTGCACTTTCTCACAGTCACTTGGGCAGCCTTGTTGACATAAGGGAGGGTAGAGAGGGGGGAGCAAATGGGTGAATTGATTTAATTGATGCAATGTATGACTGATGAAACCCCATATTACAGATGAACGATTGCATCATTGAGTAGCATGGTAAGGAGAAAACGTGATCAACAATGATCAAATAAAGAATGTCAAAGGTAGACCAAAATGTATACCGTGATATTATATAAGATAAGATAAAATAAGACTTTATTAATTCTGAAATTCTGGTGCAAATGCTTTTCTTTTACAGAACAGTGCTTTCAGTGCGATTAATAGAATATTACCAACTGGGAATTGCATGTCAATGGTGGTCTATTTAAAAGCTGTCAATCTTTTGCTATCTAGTGTTATCACTATGTGTGTGTGTGCGTGTATGTGTGTAAGAACGATGGGTAAAGTCTCCACAGAGAGTTTATTGAGGCTGATTTGACGTCCCAGTATTGGGAAGTCTAGCGCACATCAAATGCGTGGATGGCCCACCCCTTGAGAAATGCACGCACCTCTCATGTTATTAAGTACAATAAGCATATATGTCTTATTCAAAGAGAAGCAACGCAATTTATCTGATGCCTAAATTTAGTTAAGCGCCACTACTATCAAAGCAACTGTTGAAGTTTGAACAAACACTTGCACAGAAGGCCTAGAACAAGAAAAGGACTGTAGAGATTGTAAGAAACTGTAAGTGTTTTTTGGTGTCAAACTGTCACGAAGATGTGATACAAAAATGTGTTTGAATTCTAAGGAAACCTGTACCGTTGTCAGATTTAATGATGACCATGAGCTGGGGAGAGGGCTCATAAAAACCATATTATTATGATACATCTAATGGGATGCATCTACTCAAGTTAAGTGATATGATTAACTTTAAGATCTGGAAAAACTTAATATTGCATCAGACTGGGATAATTAGAGTAAAAATAACTCACTTACAAACATTCCTCCCCAATAAAAAAAAGCTGTGCTTTTAGTTTCAAAACTAAAGTGGATAACCAGTTTGGACTTTAGCAAAGGCGATGTTGTTACATTAACAGCACAGGGGGGACAAGATGCTCATTGTCAGTTATAATTGACTCCTCTTAGATCACAACTTTCTTAAACCAAATTAATCCTTTCAACTCTTGCAATTAAGAAAACAAAGAGATGCCTTACAAAAGGTTATATAACACACTGAGATGTTAATGTTGTTGGCGAACTGAGTGAGATGTTTTCAACTGGCCAGAAAGGATAATGAGCTCATGTGTGTTATTTAAATCCCCCCACAGTACTGAGGGCTTTTATTTTGTACGTTAGTGATTTACCACTCACCTGTGTGTGTGTATGTGTGTGTGTTTGGTGTGTGTGTGTGTGTGTGTGTGTGTGTGTGTGTGTGTGCGTGCAATGACCCTGAAAAGCCAGACATTAACATGGTCCTTTAGTACAAGAGGCCGAGGAAGCCTCCTGGGTTGCCACGGTGATTGCTGGGATAATTACGAAGACAAATCACTCAAGCACATCTCACCTGAATCCCGCGCTGGAAGCATGAAACCAATTTAGAATAACGTTGCAGCCTTCAGCAGCACACAGACAGATGTGTTGGCTGACAGGGTCTCATAAGAATGGTGCACACGTACCATTGTCACCACTGCTTCGCAACTGCATTTTACACAGTTGCACTTTTTAAGAAGCTATAGGATCTTTAAAGGAAGGGAAAATGAAAGATAATACATAAATACATAACAAGTAATTACTATTATATAATAAAAAAATGTACCATCAATATTTGTATTATAATAGCATATCTTCATATTAATAATCATTGTATCATTATTATTATTATTATTGAGATATTATTACTTTTAATATTACAATTTATATTATTATTATTTAAAAATGTCTACCTAAAGTGTTCTGTTGATGTGTCCCTGCTGCACAATGTGTTATTTTCTGTGGGCAACGGCTGTATGCTAAGAAGCCACTACTGGCTGGAGTTTTGTTTGGGAGTTATTTTGGGTTTGATGCAAACAAGATTGATGATGAGATTCCGCAAGGGGGATTATTTCATAACCTTGGGGAGGGCACATGAATCTGAATGTGTTATCCTCTCATCAAACACCATCAATCTCATATCTAAGGAAGCTATACAAAATGAGAGGTTTAATCAGATGTTACATTTGACCCATTTAATCTAGAATACTGATTTATTATGTTCAAGCTATGTATATCTCTCATCTCTTTATAAAAGATGTGTATATATAAAATACAAACCTAATTAATGTTCATTGTTTGAGGATATTACAGTTTATGAACCACAAAAATCCAACATTGAATTAAAAAAACTTTTTGGATCCTTCTTACCTCAGAATTGGATCTTCCGTATTTACTGTGTGCATCACACACACTCTCACACACACACACACACACACACACACACACACACACACACACACACACACACACACACACACACAAACAAGCACACACATGCATGCTCACACACACACACACACACATATGGTAAAAGTGGTTAAGCAAAAGCATTAAGTTGACATGCTGTGCACTGCCAATATCTGCTGTACCAGGATGCTTGGTTTACTGTTTGAAAAATAGCAGCCCATCAGCAAATTCCCCAGAGGAATTCAAATGTGGATTGGAATGTAGTTATCTTTTTATGAGGATTTAGGTGGAGGGGCTTTTTGTGGAGTTGGAGAAGCATCCTATTCACAAACACCGTCACCACGGAGACACCAGGCGGTTGTTGCTGAATGGATGTGCGGTGGCAGTCTTAAGCCATTATATCTGCTGTATCCATCACATTTAGAAAGTACACTTGATAGGACAAAATCACAGTTTTTCTATCAGACTAGGAGCCCATCTTGATGTGGCGGTCGTGCTTCCGCCTTTAGCCTCCGTATTGAGTTTTGTTCCAGTGTGACCTGTGAACCAAACTCAAGGACTTCGGGGGGGCTGCCCTGGCAGACCAAACTAGGAAAGCCACAGCTGTTCTGGTTTCAAAGGAGGATTCCTTCACTCACAGCCGCCAGATGGGGGGGGGGGGGGGGGGGGGGGGGGGGCTGTAGATAGATAGAACAACGTTCCGATCAATGCAACGAGGATGTTTTAGTAAAACGTGAACGAAAAAGGCCTCCATCAAGTCAATTACGAGACGGTTTCCCAGACCCATTACGGCAAGACGGTGAAGGGATACATAACATGACATGAAGGAAGATGCTCACAAACCACAGTGCACCTCTGCTGCAAGGGCTCGCATCTTAGCCCCGCTGCCAGAAGCAAGAACCTGTTAGCCCCCTGTGGGCTACTGATGAAAGGTCATCCCTGTTTGTGAGTGCCTGGAATTATCCAAATCCCAGTAAGCGTGTGTGCACATGTGTGTGCGTGTGCGTGTCTGTGTGTGTCTGTGCATTTAGGTGTGTGTAGTATACACTCTATGGAATTGATCTGTCTTAAAACATGTTTCCTCTTATTCTTCCTTGGCAAAGATTCCCTTGGGTAGCTGCAGAAAAACACTCCTGACCCAAACTATCTGATATTGCACACATCTGCCGTCTAGACGAGGTGAATACATTGCAGGGGGAGAAAGAGAGAGAGAGAGAGAGAGAGAGAGAGAGAGAGAGAGAGAGAGAGAGAGAGAGAGAGAGAGATGTAGCTTGTACGCAATGCAGCACATTTTCTTGCTGCTTGCATTTCACAAGGGTTTGTTTTTGACATTGTTAACAGGGCCGAAGCAAAGGCGCTCAGGAGTTTGAGAGGCCTCATTAAATGGTGCTGCTCGGATTCAAGGAGATGGATCTCCTTTATCTGATCTGATTAAAGGAAAACTTGGCAAACATTTAAAGAAGACATGGCAGAAAGTTGTGGAGGATAGCAGACCACTTGTCTGTTGATGGATATAGGACTTTATTTCCCGTCTCCTTTCGGAATGCTTTGTAGTTAACGTACAATGCAGCCTAATCGTTGTTTGACAAACTAGATAAATCACGTTTGCTGTGGTGTGTGGTTTCCCTTTGAAGCCATGTACGGTTTGGAGACAAACTCTCCAACTTTTATTAAGTGGCACTGCAGAGAGCCAAACAGCAAACATGTGTTGAAGGCCGTCTCTCTTTGGCCCCTAGTATCAAATAAACTCTTACGCTGCATCAACTCAACAAAGTGTGCCTGAAAAACATTCATTTGGAAAGAGGTTTCATCACCCATGAAAAATGATTATTTGATGCGGGCCGTGCATGAGGCACAGCATCATTCGATGTTTAGCTGAAAGGTGTGTTGAGTCACTGAGTCGACGACAAGGCCATTCATTATCTGCAAACCTTGCAGTGTGCTAGACGCTCATCACCTATCCTGTTATGACAGGTCCATCAAAGGAAGGCAGTTCTACTCGTTTTGTATTTATTTTAGTTTTTAAGTTGTCACAGTATAGGCAGTTTTTCTGTGGCAGTATGGTGTCTCTCCAGCTTGTCATTTTTTTCTTACATCACAATATTTTCTTTGAGGCTTAAGTAAGTGAGGAGATAAACAGGGTAACAGAGCTCCTAGATTTCACATGGCCTGCAAACATTTGAATTAATAAAAAGCATTTTTACAGGGTGACTGTTTGATATGCAAAATGAAAAAAAAGCATATCATTAGGGTTAGGAGGAGGAAAGTTACTTTTTTCTTTTTCAATTTCAGTTCCCCAGCGAGAGAATTGCACATTGCATCAGTGCGCTTGTGAAGTTTACTCAGACGTTCACCTCCATCTAACCGCAGTGTGACTCCGGCAAGACTTTATCAAGTCACACAACAGGCATGGCTAGAGAAGAACCACTCGGGGAAGTCAGAGCGGGAGAGATATCGTCCATCAGCCACTTCACCTGCTTCTAATGTCTTGCCTCAGACAGCCATGTTGGCCTGTGTGTTTGATGTGTGCACCTCCCCACCGCCTCCACCTCCTGCTCCACCAGCACCCCACTACTCTTTTATGTCAGAATATCAACGGGCAGCACAGTGTCAGTGTCTCGCAAATGGATTTTCTAATCCACTTGTTTTTGCCGGACGTTCTTTCAACCCCCTCTTTTGAGACCCTAGCCAAAAATGTACTTAAACAACACAAGCACCCCCTAAGACTCCTGTCTGTCTCACCCACACTCCACATCATCCCCCTTCCCCTTTTACTCGGCAGAGGATAGGAAATGGAGGCCAACAGGAAAGGCGAAAGGACATCAGGAAAGATTCAAATAATGAGATGTCAAGCAGGGCAGACCATAATTGTTAATTACATTTATTCCAGTGCTGCTGGAAAGCGGCCATGATGCTTTCAGGAATATAAAGCGGTGTCCTCAACATGTTCCTGGTTCTGTCTTTTAAATGGATCTGAGATATCAGAGCTGAAACTCAATAAGCAGGGAACCTTATGCCGCCCGGGCCAGGCCATCACACGTGGAATAAAGAAAGATGCCCGATGGAAAAGGTTAAGATAGGTAGGCCTATAAGCCTTAGCATGTACAGAGATAGCAATACTGATTTCCTTGTTCATTGTTATTTATTATGTTGTTTTGCTTTAAAACATTTCTTGGCGAACCAGTAACTTTGGATCAAAACAATATTGGTTTGTACAAATGGAGGAAAATGTCATCTATGACTGAGATTGTCAGTAAGTATTACATTTAAGAAGCTATTTCATCGATACCCATATGGAGCAATTCCGCATTCATGGCAATGCACAGTATACAAAACACAGCCTTTCATCCCTTAAAGTTAAAATAGCTTTGTGTTCAAAGAATAGGATTTGACAGGTGAAATATACATAAGCCATCCGAGCCTATTCAAAATTCATTCCCATGTGAGCAGCCATAAAAGCCAGCTGTTGGTTCTACAGCACCTTCTCACATTGTATTGAGGAACATCCCCAGACCGAAGGACATTTGTAAACTAAGATCAAGAGGCATATCGCTTATGTTATGTTAGTCGACCAGTCTAAAGGTCTGTGGCTATCTGTTGCACTAACTACCTAACTAACTCATTATCAACCAAACAACTAGCTAGCTAGCTAACTTACTAATTAATTACTAAATTAGTAAGTTACTAAATTAAGAAATAAAGAAATGAAGAAATGAAGAAATGAAGAAATGAAGAAACTAACCAACTAACCAACTAACCAACTAACCAACTATCTAACTTACTTACTAACTAAGTAAGTAACTAACTAATTTAGTAACTAACTAACAAAACAATAAACACAAAATAAAGAAAATAAAGCAGCCTACTCCACATTGGACGTGGTTCAATATTCTGAGCACTGTAGTTCCTTAATTGATTTCCGAAGAGAGAACTGCCAATCATTCTTCTTTTCTTCTGCCACTCCCGATTTTTTTTAAATTTAGTTGGGAATCAACAACTCTTGTATGTCTTGTGAGCACATGTCAGCGCGGGACACTGTCATGCAATCACACACATACCTTAACAGTATTCCTCGCCACCCCCGAACCATCTGCTGTCAGACATTACTAATTAGTTTTATGGAGTTCTTGGCAGCCACCATATGACTGCCACATAATTGCCCCTTTATCGTTTTGTATTCTATTGTTAATGTTCTTGTTGTATGGTGCCGTGTCCTAATTAAAAGTTTGGAGCTTCTAGAAATTATCACATTCTGCCCTTATTGTCCTTATGAATTGCTTATCCCGTCAAAACTGGGAAATGAAACAATAAGCAATGAGCAGAGTGGGCGACAACAGCGAATATGACCGGATGGTGTTTGACTGATGGCATAGACTTAATAATAATCCCCGGGACCACATATACATAAGCAACTGCTACCGCAGGCTGTAATAGGAGTTGGGTGTTTTTTCAGAATGGGGCCATTTGTTCTCTCCGGGGAGCACCTATGGCTACTGCTCTTATCCCAAAAGTCTCGGCCCAGACGCTGAACCCTGTCACCTCCTCTCACACTTTCAGATCTCTGTGACATTCCTACTCCACCTCCCCACCGCTCCATCGTGTGAGTTCATGACAAGTCGATATTCCTCCTGTTCTGTTTGGTCTGAGCGGGGGAATGGGTACTGGTACGGTAACCGGTACACATTAACCCAAGCTGTCTGCACCTCTCAGGGCTAAATGGAGGGCAAAGCATCACTGGGGGGAAAACACGAACCTGGAAAAAACACAAAGAATTAATTGGATCTACCCAAACGGTCCTTTGGGCAGTGAACCATTCAAAATGAAAAATAAAATCTTGAGCTAAATGCCATAAGATAATTTGCCTATGTACTCCAGGTGCCAAATCAGCAATTCATGTAAATGAAAATCCACATGTAACTCTGACTTGAACCATGTAAACATCTCTTCATGTATTTTCCACTGTCACACGTAGAATGTGATTAATTCCTCCCAGGCATGGGGTCACATTGTCTGGAATATTGAAGCACAATGTGAGCATTCACCATTAGCCAGCAGTGGAAAACCCTCCCAGAGTGCCCACTGTTTACAATGTATCATTAGACACCCGGACCATGTTCAGATACATATATAGACTGTCATATATATGTTGCCATTGAGAGAGAGGGAGGGAGAGAGAGAGAGAGAGAGAGAGAGAGAGAGAGAGAGAGAGAGAGAGAGAGAGAGAGAGAGAGAGAGAGAGAGAGAAAGAGAGAAAGAGAGAGAGAGAATGAGAGAATGAGAGAATGAGAGAATGAGAGAATGAGAGAGAGAGAGACAAGAGAGAGGTAGGCCGATACATACACCAAAAATGTGTTTGATAGCTAGCTAGCTAGCTAGCTAGATAGATAGATAGATAGATAGATAGATAGATAGATAGATAGATAGATAGATAGATAGATAGCAAGAGATAGATAGATATTTTCCACTTTAGCACAGTAAAAGCCTAGATATTGCTGCAAGTTTAGCTTAAATGTCACAGAATTGTAGGCCGGCTAATGGCCTGAGCCCAGAGAGGGAGTACAGAGATCTCTTTGTTTAACACATGGAGAGTAATGATCTGCACTTAGAGGGGTATCTGGGAAAAGCAAGACTTTTTCGCTGGTGTCCTTCTAATAGGGCCTGTCGCCGGCAATTAGGGTTTGTTGACAGGGTGACTTGTAGTGCCTGACACCAGATGCAGTGCACAGTCTCTTGCTTCCTTCATTCATTATTTCCTGCCACAACCCACACACATTCACGGACACACACACACACACACACACACACACACACACATTCAAACACACACGTTCAAACACACACACACACACACACACACACACGTACACCCTTGCTCATTATGTCAGATATCAGGTGGTCAGCCAGACACTGTGTGCACTGTGTTTGTCATGGGGAGAGTGGGCAGAGAGTGCAGAAGCTCCTGGACCAGGGGTGACTATGGCTCTCTCTCTCATCATTACAGCCCGGTCCAGCACATTCCACTCTGAAGAACACCGAAAACAAACTGATTATCCTGTCATCTCCTCTCCCTTGGCTTTGTGTATGTGTGTGTGTGTGTGTGTGAGTGTGAGTGTATGTGCATGTGTGTGTGTGTGTGTGTGCATGTGTGTGTGTACGTGTCTGGTATGTGTGTTGTGGTGGTGGGCTCCCGATTGCTCTGTGATTAGTTTTTCCTCCTTGTCATTTATGTAACGGTCCAGGGGACGGAGGGAGGGAGGGAGGTAATGTTTTTTTATGTCCAAATTAATCAACAGTGCCCTTTCTTTTGCGGTTAAAAAAGGGCAGACCTTAAGCTAATCGTATGCAGAATGACTCTGTCCACCCCCTTCTTACATCGGCCAGGGTATTTACCAGGGTATGACTGCTACATGGACCAGGGTTTGACTGGTAAATGGACCAGGGTATGGACCAGGGTATGAAAGGTAAATGGACCAGAATATGACTGGTACATGGACCAGGGTGTGAGAGGTACATGGACCAGGGAGTGAGAGGTACATGGACCAGGAATCTAGCAGTACATAGACCAGGATGCGAGCGGTAGTTGGACCAGGATATGATTGGTACATGGACCAGGGTATGACCGGTACACTGACCAGTGTATGACCGGTACATGGACCAGAGTTTGACAGCGTGTGTTCATTCTTGCCTTTGGTGGGATCAAACCTGCATTCACCAGAACATCTGATTCCAATTGACGTCCACCTTTGACCTTTGGTTGTTCATGGACTGCACAATCATTCTCGTGCCATCCAATGAATACTGAACAGGCCACCACCACCACCAAACTTTCTCTCTCTGCTTAGGGCTAAATTAATTTGTGTGGCAGTCAAGGAAAACTAATAGGGCAACATGGATAAATATTACCATAAGTGCGTCGGTGTTCCACACCAGTACAAACACAAACAAGGTCTATTTGATTATGTGGGCCAGCGGGATGTATGCTCAACGCTGATCCATAGAAGGGCGACCGTGATTGCATATTAAAAACACACTGGAAGCCGCAGTGCATTAACAACGCCCGAGCGTGAAGGGGTGTGTGAAACACACAATCTAGCCACTGGGTTTCTTTATTGTTTTACCTTCTGCATTTTTTGCTGAACAATTGGACAAAGAAATCGGCCATCAAGCGGTTGGTTTGAGCGGCCAAATAAGTCTATAGTCCCCCCACTCCCCTCTCGTCAGCTCCAAGCTATTTGAACCTCCAAACAGTTGACCTTTTTTGTCACTATTCATCAAATGCCAGTCAAGCCCCCCCCCCCCCCCAACCCCCACCCCAACCCACTACCCCTGCATGACACATGACAACCATCTTGCAGAGCTGAGCATGTACCAAGAGCAGTCATAAATCATTATGTCCGATGCAACAATGGCGTCTGTATACCGCGTGTCCACCCGAAGTTTCCCATTCTGAGAAAAGGGTGCAAAGAAATGAAAGCATGAAAGTCGTACTGTGCTTTGAGAGTGGCCCCAGGAGAGGAGTGAATATGTGGGTGTGTGTGTGTGTGTGGTGGGGTGGGGTGGGGGGGGTTGAGGTTGGAGCGGAGCTGCAACATGTTCCATCCTCAGGATGCTAACGCTAAGCCAGCTGCGGTACTGTATGGGCCATCAGTGCCCTTGTTAGATGAGCAGGGCTCGCCCATGTGCATGCTAGCCCTGGCCTTAATCGGCTCTGATTATAACTAATGGCTTTAATGATGTTCACTCTCTACCCAGCAGGACAATGTAATTAGGATCAAACAAATTCTGTATCTCCCTCGGCTGTACCCAAAACTCAATTTCTTCCACTCCCTCTCTATCTCTTTCTCCCTCGCTCTGTCTTCCACTCCTTCTTCCTCTCTCTCTCTCTCTCTCTCTCTCTCTCTCTCTCTCTCTCTCTCTCTCTCTCTCTCTCTCTCGCTCTCTCTCTCTCTCTCTCTCTCTCTCTCTCTCTTCCTCTCTCTCTCTCTCTCTCTCTCTCTCTCTCTCTCTCTCTCTCTCTCTCTCTCTCTCTCTCTCTCTCTCTCATACCCTTGTGCAAGTGCTGCATGTTTGCAAGTCTGACTGTCTACAGGCCTGTTTGTCTGTCTGCGGTGTGTGTGTGTGTGTGTGTGTGTGTTGCATGTTGTGAGAAAGCGTGAGAACTGTGTGGTAAAACATGTGCCATATGAATTTGGTGCTTTATGGATCATGGAGCGTGACTGCATTATTCATCAAACAGAACCTCGCCCCTGGAAAGAATCTCCCTCACTCCATCTTCCCAAGTTCCTCTTATATAAATAAATAAATATATATAAATGAATGAAATGAAAATAAATTATATTTTGCTTGGTAGCCAGTTTTAAGAAGATCTTTTCTTATTATATATAGATATTTCATAATTCAGAATCAGTGTTTATCATCGCACTAGCTCTGAGGAATCCATGCGCTGCCTTTGTCAACCAAAAACTGTAGACCAATTTGTCCCTTGCTCGACTTTTGGTTACCATGGATACTGAGATCCTACATTTCTACAGTAGAGGGTGTGTGTTTTATATCAAAATAAATATCTGTTGGGGGGGTTACTTTATATTTAAAATGTAGGCTACATGAGACTGTTGTGCACATGCAAGCATTCAATATGCACACACACACACACACAAACACACACACACACACACACACACAAACAAACAAACGCATACACACACACACACATTCACACACACACACCTTACACCCCTTACTCATGCACAACTTTCTACACACACACACACACACACACATACACACACACCCACACACTGTCTCTCTCTTGTTCTCTCTCTCTCTCTCTCTCTATCTCACTCTCTCCCTCTCCCTCTCCCTCTCCCTCTCCCTCTCCCTCTCCCTCTCTTTCTCTATCGCTCTGGCTCAAGCACATCCAGACACACATTGCTTTCATCAAATCAAGCCATGTATCCATGGCAACTAGAGTTGAATAAAGATACTGCCTTAATCACTGGATAAGTACTATAAACTCTGCTCTAATCCAACCAAAGACATCCCATTTCCAATATGATATCAATTTCATTGTGGGAGATATGTGAAGCCCTTCCATCCTATCCACCAGAGTAACCCAGGCCGACGAGTCCGGCAGCTCTCCAATACATTGCACTGGGTTTGATTAAAACATATAACTTGCCAATGACACCGGGTCATACTTCATACTGATTGATTGGACATGAACGAGCTGTCTGGGTTACAGATAGTAGCAGCTAGCCATCTAAGATACATTTCTGTAAGTTATTAATCAAGTTGTTTTTTTCTGATTATCATGACTCATAAAAAGATAATTTGTTACACAGCTCACTATTAAATGCAGTAATTGCCTTCGTCGTGATGAGTCTCGATGGATGTGTTGAGGTAAAAACATATATAGATTGCGGAATATTACTCTTATTGAAACATCTAATGAGATAATTATGCTAATAATAATTCCTTGCAAAATGTGTGTGTGTATGTGTGTGTGTGTGTGTGTGTGTGTGTGTGTGTGTGGAGGGGGGGGGGGGGGGGGGGTGGCAGGACATCTAATGTCTTATGCTTTGTTCTTACCAGTGGCTATTTATGACTATTTTGCCATAAAAATATAGGATGCATTAAACTGTGGTCTTCCTATCAATATGCTTGTGTGTTCCTGGCTGTAGGCTGCACAACTGAACCCTTCCCAAATACATTTATCAAATGTGTCTACTTAAGAATCAACTGAATTGAAATACAATATATTTCATTTGATGAAATTGCCTTGGGTAACATTATCTTCTCAGAAAATGTTACCCATTCTTATCCTAAATGGGAAATGGGGAAAAATAAATAAAAAGTGTTCCATGTAAACACAGCTTACAGCATTTGCCTTGATGTCACTATGATTTAGCTATGGGGGCCATGGCGGCCCCGGAGGCTTTAATTGCTCTGTTAGTGAATAACAGTCAGCGTTTTCTCTTATAAACTTTCATCTCCCATTTCAATCAAAGCTGTATTTTTTCATTTTACAACATCTTAAGACTTAACATCTTGGCCTTTTTTTTCCCCGTAAGGCAGAGAGGGGAACATAAGCAGGATTTACATTCTTGCAAAATACTTTCCAAAATTCCCAGCGTGGCCATGACTCTCAAAGCAGAAATAGTTTCTGGATGTTTGCATTATCATTTCACCACTTGCAGCCAAATGAACAATATTTAATATTCACACAAGGTATCTGCACTCAGGAGTGTACTCTCACTGCCACCTTGGATGTTGAACAGCAAGGTAACCTCTCTGGATAGATACCAGATACTGTATTCAACCTCTTCTGTACCTAACATCTTCACCGCTGTTGAGCCGCCCGAGCTGTTTGTTGTTTGTGTCAGCGATGTTCAGCACCGTCTGGTTTCTGTGGTGGAAAAATAAGCACTTAACAAGGGGTTTGTGAGGAAAAACAGAAAAACAAGACAAACACAAGAAACAAAACATTGAACACGGATGCCAAAGACAGAAGAGCTGTGGAACTAAAGGATACTTCATTGCCACGTTAAAGTGAAGTCAAAACAATAACTTAGCATACTGAGTCAAAAACGGTAATCTTGAAAAGCTCAAGACATCAATTTTCCAGGTATTACACAAAGGTTCCCACCTTACCCCATTCACCTTGGCTGTTATACACTCCAACTGAATGTTGAATGGTAACACAATATATATATATATATATATATATTGTATATAATCCATACCTGATGCCACGGGCAGCCATAATAAATGCAAGTGGGAGTTAGTTGGAAATACCTTTACTGCTGTTGTTCCCCCAGAAATCCTAGTTTTCCCTTTGGATTTCCTCCTACATCTAAATACCTGCGGCTTTAGGCTCATTAGGGATCTAAATGGCCTATGGGCATGCACGTGTACATGTCTCCCTGCAATTCATTGGCATCATGTTCAGCGAGTCGCTCCCTTATGGTGTGTGTATGTGTGTGTGTGTGTGTGTGTGTGTGTGTGTGTGTGTGTGTGTATGTAGTTGTGTGTGTGCGTGTGTGTGTCCCCTCCTCCCCCTTCTTAGTCAGAGACAATCAATATCGCTGTAAAATATATGGAATAAACCTTCGCCCTCACCAAGCCCCATGGTCAGAATCGGATGAAAATGTATGACAGAAACAGTATGACGCGGGCTTATATTTAAGCCTGTGTGCTGATATCTGTACCCGATCACTAACAAGCTAGTTTAGCTCTTACGGAGAAGCATATACTGAGAAGCGTTCTGCGGGGACCCGGCCAGCTGACCTGGCATTAAGTATTCATGTCACAATATGGACGATGACGTCAGCTTCTCCAGTGCTTCCCCCTGATGGCTGCCGCTAACCACTTAGCGGGGTGATTGGTGGTCTTTGGGAACGCCGTAAAACAATTTAATTATGTTCCCTGTCATTGCAACATGCTTAGTACATAGGAAAATATTTAAATCGATTTAGATTGGCAAACAAAAAGGTAGACACAGTTAGTTTTATGATGATATAACATAAAGCAAGAGCGTTGTCCGTGTTTGACCCAAGGAAAGAAAACACAAACATTAAAACACAATGTAAACATTTCATTCAGCAATTTGTTGTCAAGTAATATGTAAAATATATGGATCACATACTTTTACAATACAGTAAATAATACAGTTTACAGCATTCTTATTTGCAATGTTTTTTCACTGTAATTGAATTGTAAAATGTGACCGTTAGCATCCTGATCATCAATATAGTACCACAACACTTAAAGACGAATAAAGACAGCACATATATTTCAGCAGAAGCAATGCTTTTCACATTTGTTATTATAAATTGAATTACTAGTGAACTATGATGGCAATTTGCACCAGCACAATAAGGTTGTTATTGAATAATTGCTTATTGTTGTTGCATCGCTTTCACCAGACAATTATCAATATAAAGTATAGTAAGACATTTTGAATAAAGTACTCCATTTGGGAGGTCCGCGGCAAGCATTCACCCGCTAGCTAGACACGCTAGACATTGTTACTATTAATAAACCTTGATGAAAGTGCTCAATATCCCATCGTCTGGTGATTACATACTCTAGTGTGTGTGTGTGTGTGTGTGTGCATGCGTGCGTGTGTGTGTGTGTGTGTGCATGCGTGCGTGTGTGTGTGTGTGTGTGTGTGTGTGTGTGTGTGTGTGTGTGTGCAAGTGTGTGTGTGAATGCAATGATGCATGAAGAGGGCCATCTCTTAGCCCTTTTTAAACACCCATAGACACTTAGGAAATTCTTTTATTCAAATCCACCAGGAGTGACATGCTCTCCAATAAATAAATTGTAAACCACTTTACCTGAGCCTAACCTGAAATTCCCTTATTCAGCGGGGACATAATTATACCTGGCAGAACAATGAACCTGCAGTGCATTTTTTTTCTGGCCAGAAGAAGAATTTAGGCATATTTTATAGAAAGGGAAGGGTTGTGTCTGATATACAATACAACATTTTATGGTCTACATCGTGCCAAGAAGAAAAGAAAAAACATTTTCTATACATAATAACGAAATATTGTTGAGTTATCAATAATTTAGATTCCTCCCCTAACTACCTACTATGTAAGTGGTGCTATCTGTAGAAGGCAGCAGAGAAAACAAGACAATCAGTCCTTCCGTAGCTCATGAATAGGAAATTATCACAGGGAATAAATTATGCAAATAAATAAATATGTCTCTCTTAATTTAGAGTAAGATGAGAGTGCTGGAGAGAAGTGGAGATCTGAAGAGAGAATCTTTTCAGATGCAACGCCTCGGTTAAGATATTTTGGGATTACGAAAAAAGAGCCTTAATGCTGTGAATTAATTAATGCTGTGAAGCCAGGGATCTATGCTATTCCAACATTCAGGTTCAGGGCTATTTTGAGAAAGACAATGTAATAATTTACCTCAGTGTTAAGCCTTTGTCTTTGCTTATTGTTCTGCTTTCCTAACAAATGCACTTACCAAAAAATGTGTTTGGTTTAAAAATACATTCCCCATGCTACACCTTGTATGATGATTAATAGAGTAATTACAGATATGGAAGTGGAATGGAAATGTAATCATTCCTTAAGTACAGTTGAGACAGAGAGACGGACACAAAGACAGACAAACAGGCAGGCAGGCAGACAGACAGACAGACAGACAGACAGATACATATCTATCTATTCCGTTGAAAAATGTCTGTGTTTGTCTGTTCCTGCATAAGACAAACTATAACCACTTCAGTCTCAACACTATTGGGTGTGCTATACTTTTTTACACGTGACTAGGCTGTCAATACTTTTCATCCAAGGAGCTGCTCAGTTTGCCTAATGAATTCCTTTTTTAGCATGGCCAGTCCCGGTGGACAGGGTCAACCTCTAACCTTGGCTGTGCTGCTGGCAGGCTGCGAGCTGCACCACTCAGTAGCAGAACATGGGATGCTAGCAGTACAGTTTTGCGGGCTTCGCTTTGATGAATGTCAACCTTTTGACCCCTTCTGGGAAAGTTAGCAGAACGTTTTAAAAACCCATCCTGGATAGGACTTGTTGTCCTATCCAACTTGTTGGTGGTATGAAATGAGAATGACGGAGGCATTATCGTTGTCATTATTATTTGGCATATTGTGGTGAATAGAAACGTACAAATATTTTTTAATACAGTTTTATTTTAAGTTTGACTGAGTATATAGTTCCTTTTAAGAGTTGCGATAACATCTTATAAACCTAATTGTGTTAGCAGGTTAGTTAACATGGGTGTGATTAAATAAATAAATAAATATATAATCAGGGCAAATTCCCCAGCCCCTGTTTATTTGGATGAGCAGGTTGTGTTTGATTAGAATGCATGGCATGTATCTCCCCACCAATTAGATGGAAAACAAGGAGAGCGGAACAAAGTAAACTGGCAATGATGTCATCACCTGATTAATATGATCTGCTTCTTCATATACAGGGGATAAACACAACAACCTAAATTAGTCCGCTTCTTATAACCGCACAGAAGAATAATGTGAAACGTGACACAAAGTTCTTATTCCTCATCAAGCTAGGTATCTTTTGTTTGGCGTATGACAATGGCAGTGTTTGACTGTGTGTGTGTGTTTGTGTCTGTGTGGGTGTGCGTGTGTGTTTGTGGATGTGTGTAGGTGTGTGTGTGTGTGTGGGTGGATGGGTGGGTGGGTGGAAGAAACACTTTTGTGAATCCCAATTAATTTAAAATAGTAGGGGAGTAATAACAAGTTTCAAGGCAGATCATTTAAAATATTTATTAAATAATGAAAAAGGCATTATCTGTTTACTTTTCGTCTGTTCATATTGCAACACCATCAATGTCAAAAGGATTGGCATACTCTATGTTATGAATGTATGAATGAATTGTAATTCTGAATACTTGATGAATGATCAATAATAATATATAATCATAATCAAAGTATCCCATAATGGGCTTCCTTGAAGTAATAGACAACAACTAAAAGACAGCAAGTGATACAATGCTAAGGATGCTGTCTTTGTGCGTCACCATTTCTTTCACCTGCATCGGGTTGAAGATGGAGTTGACCTCTTTAATTTGTTGTATTAAATATTACAGCCAAATGGTTGAGTCTGCGAAGGACATGTCTGTCTGATTAGTCTGTGAATGTTTATTGTTACATCTTTTCTCAAAAGGCAGCATCATAATAAGATATCGATTGGTATAAGAACTTGATCTATAAAATAATGTGGTGACAGCATGGTCAAAATGTCCTGTTTTAAAAAAACATGATTGCATTTATTGTGTAGGGCTCTTATTGTGTATTGTGTATTGTGTATTGGGCTCTTTTGAATGTATCGAAAATTTTTGAGGTTAGAAAAATGTTTTTTGGGGGAAGGAAAACCTCTAGATCATTCTTCTTTGACCACAGGATCCTGATCCTGCCAAGAAGAAGCAAAACCCCAGCAACTTAAATGTCCAATTTTCACATTGCAACTAGCCAAGTCAACATCATCCTTTTATAACATTTTCTTTCTTCAAATTCACAGATATATAAAGGAGAAATACAAAGAAAATTGTTTTTTCTTCACGAGATTTCACAAGAAGTTTGAAGTCCTGGTGATCCGCTAAACCTCTGTGAAAAGCAAAACACTTGGCGAAATGCGCATCGCGCTGGGCCTTTAAAGCACCTAGCATGACGCTAACGGTCGGCGCTCGTCGCTTTGATCCGCTGTTAGCCGAGCAGACGTGCTGTGAAGGAGAGGAAAAAGAGGAGGGAAAACAAAACGTACACAGGGAAGAGACAGATAGAAATTGAGAGAGAGAGAGAGAGAGAGAGAGAGAGAGAGAGAGAGAGAGAGAGAGAGAGAGAGAGAGAGAGAGAGAGAGGTCATATATTAAGGAGAAGGATGTAGGTTTGAATTTACACATTCACTTCTGATGTCTTCTTTTAAAACAGATTCAAGACCTTGGGTAGCATTAAACAAATAGAGAACACTTCTGTATCGCCCAAGGGGCAAAGAAATATACTTTGACATTTATTAATTTCTTTGTATTTGTTTTATTTTAAAATGTTTTACTTTACAAAACAAGGACGGAATAACCTCCAGCTGCGAGGGCTTAGGCAAAACACACAGCAGATCGTCCACATTTAATCTATATTCATTGAGAACAGCTGAATTATATGTGCTTTGATTATTTAACATAAGTATGCCTCAATTATCAATTATTATATAACAATCAGGTGGTTGCTTTGAAAAAAACAAAAGTATAAAAATATATACAACAGCTCTTTGAAAGGATAATTCCCTCGATGTGACCTCACTCCTCAGTGTCCCTAACAGATGCAATGATGATTAAATCACTTCAAACACGATGACACACAAAGGAGGACAACCTCTCGCTGTGCGACTCTGTTCCGGAGCTATGTCTCTACGTGACATTAGCATCATAAAGAACAGTAGGAGGACACAACCACGGCTACAGAGCAATATGTCAACTGCTAAGAGCGCAACAATTCATGGCTTTGCTGGGGGAGGGAAGACAAAAAGATTGTGTTTAACAGCTCATTTAGCATTCAAGTATGGTAGACCTACCCCCTCCGGGATACCTCTGAAGATGTATGGGAATGCGAATAAAATCGCAGGAAATTCATCAAGCTGTTTCTATCTTATTGTCAACATGTGGAAACCACAAGTTGAATGTTGCACCTCATATGTTTCACGAGATTAGAATCAACTCACTTGTTAGCGCTGTGTATTTATATACACTGCTCAAAAAAATAAAGGGAACACTAAAATAACACATCCTAGATCTGAATGAAGGAAATAATCGTATTAAAAACGTTTTTCTTTACATAGTTGAATGTGCTGACAACAAAATCACACAAAAAATATCAATGGAAATCAAATTGATCAACCCATGGAGGTCTGGATTTGGAGTCACACTCAAAATGAAAGTGGAAAACCACACTACAGGCTGATCCAACTTTGATGTAATGTCCTTAAAACAAGTCAAAATGAGGCTCAGTAGTGTGTGTGGCCTCCACGTGCCTGTATGACCTCCCTACAACGCCTGGGCATGCTCCTGATGAGGTGGCGGATGGTCTCCTGAGGGATCTCCTCCCAGACCTGGACTAAAGCATCCGCCAACTCTTGGACAGTCTGTGGTGCAACGTGGCGTTGGTGGATGGACATGATGTCCCTGATGTGCTCAATTGGATTCAGGTCTGGGGAACGGGCGGGCCAGTCCATAGCATCAATGCCTTCCTCTTGCAGGAACTGCTGACACACTCCAGCCACATGAGGTCTAGCATTGCCTTGCATTAGGAGGAACCCAGGGCCAACCGCACCAGCATATGGTCTCACAAGGGGTCTGAGAATCTCATCTCGGTACCTAATGGCAGTCAGGCTACCTCTGGCAAGCACATGGAGGGCTGTGCGGCCCCCCAAAGAAATGCCACCCCACACCATGACTGACCCACCGCCAAACCGGTCATGCTGGAGGATGTTGCAGGCAGCAGAACGTTCTCCACGGCGTCTCCAGACTCTGTCACGTCTGTCACATGTGCTCAGTGTAAACCTGCTTTCATCTGTGAAGAGCACAGGGTGCCAGTGGCGAATTTGCCAATCTTGGTGTTCTCTGGCAAATGCCAAACGTCCTGCACGGTGTTGGGCTGTAAGCACAACCCCCACCTGTGGACGTCGGGCCCTCATACCACCCTCATGGAGTCTGTTTCTGACCGTTTGAGCAGACACATGCACATTTGTGGCCTGCTGGAGGTCATTTTGCAGGGCTCTGGCAGTGCTCCTCCTGCTCCTCCTTGCACAAAGGCGGAGGTAGCGGTCCTGCTGCTGGGTTGTTGCCCTCCTACGGCCTCCTCCACGTCTCCTGATGTACTGGCCTGTCTCCTGGTAGCGCCTCCATGCTCTGGACACTACGATGACAGACACAGCAAACCTTCTTGCCACAGCTCGCATTGATGTGCCATCCTGGATGAGCTGCACTACCTGAGCCACTTGTGTGGGTTGTAGACTCCGTCTCATGCTACCACTAGAGTGAAAGCACCGCCAGCATTCAAAAGTGACCAAAACATCAGCCAGGAAGCATAGGAACTGAGAAGTGGTCTGTGGTCACCACCTGCAGAACCACTCCTTTATTGGGGGTGTCTTGCTAATTGCCTATAATTTCCACCTGTTGTCTATTCCATTTGCACAACAGCATGTGAAATTTATTGTCAATCAGTGTTGCTTCCTAAGTGGACACTTTGATTTCACAGAAGTGTGATTTGACTTGGAGTTACATTGTGTTGTTAAAGTGTTCCCTTTGTTTTTTTGAGCAGTGTATGTTTCCAGGGCTACCTGGAAACACACTGGGAGCTCTGGGTATCGGTCCGGTGCCCGACCATTAAAGTTCATGATGGTGAGTGTTGTTTTGTGTGTTTCCCACTTCTATCATTAAATAACCATGCAGTTAATTGTGCAGTGGGTCGATTTACCTTCTGAAAACTCGTCAGCATGTCACTGAGCTCCGGCTTTTATTTTATTTTTTACTGAGAGAGCACCAGCTTCATGACTGTTTCCCGGTGTGACATAGGGAACGGTTATTGAGTTATTTGGTTTGTTTGTAGAGCAACATGGGACCAGTTGTCTGCATTCACCTTTCCGGCATTGTAGCAGTGTGTAACAAAACAGTGTGTTTAAGTCACTGATGGCCTTCATTGGTGAATTAGGGGGTGCCTTCCGGAACACCGCACGCACATGTACACACCAGCACACACATACAGACAGACACACACACTGAAACACTGGCACACATGGTCACACACTTGTTCAAAACATACAGTCACAAAAGATGCATTCGAACACATTCTCACAGACACTGCTCATGCACATACACAAAACATAGATCCATACACAAAACATGCATATGCAGACACACACACACACACACACACACACATACACATAACCACCCACACTCACGCACGCCCACACACCCACACCCACCCACCCACACACTCTCACACACACTGCAGCGAGCGGAGCATCATCAGCACTGCTTCGTGGCGGGTAATAAATCAAACGCACTCCGCGCATGCGTTGTTCCTCCGCCTGCAGTGCATCTCTCAGCCCACCCCCCTGCTGGTCAGCTGGTCCTGTCGAGGTGTAGGAGGAGGGGAGGGGAGGGGGGGTCATAGCTGCTGGCTGCAGTCACAAAGTACACAAACATACAGCAGAGAGAGGAGACAAACAAAGAGAGAGCGAGAGAACAGGAGAGAGAGAGAGAGAGAGAGAGAGAACAAGAGAGCGGATGAGAATAGGAGAAGGAGGGAACGACAACGGGAGAGAGATGAGAGACAGAGAGAGAAGGAGACCAGTCGAGAATGAGAAAGAGGGAGTGAGAGAGAGTCATTGGGAAGTGCAGCCACATGGACCAATCCCATTAGGATTGAGCTCCTCCGGGGCCTTGGCCCTCTATCAGACAATTAGATAGCGATGGCTCCCCCTAATAGGTTTACCGCATTGTATTACCTGGCAGCATCTCACTCTCCACAGCCTCAGCCTTCTGCCATCACAAGCCATGAAAACCCCACGCCACCACCCCTTGTTCTGCCAAGTTCTTAAAATAAGACGGGGGAAAAAAACTGTCTGGAAACAGCTTGGTCGTTTTGTGGTTTTTCACAAGGCACTGTTAAATCGAGGCTTTTTGTGTGCTTGTAACGCGTGCATGTTCACCGTTCACTGTTGTGCAGACGCTCTCTCTTGCTCTCTCTCTTGCTCTCTCTCTGTCTTGTGCTCACTCTCTCCATCTCTGTCTCTCTCTGAGGCCACATTCTTTTGCATGCACTAATTATCCACTGTTGATGACTCCTTGCGAGTTGAAATGAAAGTCATTCAATCGGAGAGAGAGAGAGTTCGCCCCCCCTCCCACCCTCTGACCCCCCCAGTCACATGTTGGACATTTCTGGGTTCCCATGCTTCTTGGTAAATGTAAGCAGTGCACTGTGGGAGGTATATTAATAGCTAAAGCCCAGTTATTATTGTTGTAGCATGGCAGTGTCGCTAGGTAAAACACCTTAGCTTGGCTGAGCTCAGCCCACCCAGCTGGCAAAGAAACACAAAGAGGTGTCCCTGGTAAAACAACAATAACTGTTTCAATTTCAGGTGTTAAGAAAGTGCTCAAAAGGTCAGCGTGTGCGTGTATGTGTGTGTGTGTGTGTGTGCAAGTGTGTGTGTGTGTGGGGGGGTGAATGTGTGTGTATGTGTGTGTGCGTGAGCATCTAGGTGTTAATCTTGGTGATACTCCCCCATATTTTTACCCAGAATAGTGTGAGCTTTATCAGTATGATGGATTTTGCTTCCTCACACACACGCAAACACACACACACACACACATGCACACATAGACACACACAAACACACTCACACATTTGATCTGCAGTCTAAACAGTAGACACTCAGGAGAGAGTGTGATAATGTTGAAAACTCCATTTTGTTTTATTATTTTTGGGTGTAAGGGCGAGATAAAATATCAACTATGTCCTGAAGATCTAGTTTATCATAACAAATAGGATTCTGTTAGAAGTGTTGAGGAAAAAAAAGCAATGTTGAATTAAACATTTCTCAAATCTATCTTGGTATATCTTCTTGCCTTTTATTCCAAACATGGAGAGGAGTAGGTGCTTTTGAAGATTTCTGGTTGTTATCCACTGCAGAGAACAGGCAGGTCTTTAAATAAACCAGTTTGCCTTTTCTTTTGTTTTACTCCATCCTACCTCCATGGCATCAACTCCCTCCCCAAAATTAAACATGCCAATTTTACTGACTACTGAAGCGGAATTTAGGGCAGAAAATATGGGGGTTTTGGGTAAGGCGGGGGTGGTGGGTGGACAAAATAGATGCACAAAACAAAGTGAAGGAAAACAGTACAGTAACATGCGAGTACCATCCTTGAAACATTATGTTATAGTATCTTCTGCTGCACCATCCCTGGCTGAGTTTCCCCTCCTGGCCTCACCAGAGCATCCTTTATCAACTGTGATGAAGTACCCCCGCAGTCAGGGAACGAATGAGCCCTGGATGTTTATTACATGAGGTCAGCACGACCCTAGCAGGGAGGAGCGAGACTCCTACGTACCATGGCCGTGGCTGCGGGCCAACAGACCAGCGGATGCAGTGCGCTGGATATCCACTCCCCACCACCTTGCCCTTCACCCTGCAACCACCTCCCACTCTCTCAGCTTAGTACAGCTAACAGCACCTCCAATACAAACAACCAACTCCACCAGCTCCACCACCCCGATTACTACCATCACCATCACCATGACAACCACATTTCCACCATCACTACCAGCATCACTACCAACACCATCACCCCACTACCAAACCACCATCACCATCACCACCATCATCAGCACAACCACCACCACTACCTCCATCACCACCAACATCTCCACCACCACCACCACCATTACCAACACCACCATCACCACCATCATCATCAACACAACCACCAGTACTACCTCCATCACTACCATCACCATCACTAACACCACCATCACCACCAATACCAACACCACCATCACCACCAGCATCTGCCCAACCACCATCAGTACATCCATCACGTTTTTCTGGATAAAAAGCACTAACGTTTAAATATCTCATCGGATTTCAATGAGTCATTTTTATATTAATATTCAATCACATTATATTATATTGATTATAATACAACCATCGACACCACCCCCACCTCGACTACCTCGCCTCTAACACATACCACAACCACCTCAACCACCACATACATCACCACCACCTCTTCAAGCACCACCACTACCACCCTCCCCTTTAGATTCCGTAGCATTGTTTTTACTTTCTCTAGCTTTGTTTTTCACACAAGCCGATAACAAAGTCAAACCTAATTAAAAAGTCATTATAGTCGTTAGAAAATCCTATTTATTTGACTTCCTGTCATTTGAAAATAAATTTGACGTTTATAAGTCTTGCGTGATTGCATTCAAATTCAGATTCAGAGTGCTTTTATGATTAGCCATCAAACGCTGAGTCAAACTGATGCATGCATTTCATCTCGATTGTGTGTGTGCTGTGGCTGTCTGTGTATGCATATTGGTATTTATGTGTGCGCACTCGTGACCTCACAAGTGCAATCCCTTTTTTCAGAGGGGAGGGGAATATTCAAATAATTTAATGATAATAAAAATAATAATAATAATGATAATAATAATTATTGTAATTATTGTTGTTATTATTATTATTCATAGTAGTAGATAGTAGTAATAGTAGTAGTATTTGTTTATAGCATTATATTATTTTTTATACAGCAGAGATGCATTTTTTGTTCTTAAAACTTTATAAAAATACTTGTTTCACCCAGTTGTGTGAAAGTAGTACCACATGTAATCACACAAACACAGAATAAAAATACCCAAATTCACCTCCCCAAAATATCCAGTTCTCTGAAATGGAAAAAATAAATCTTTTAAACTTTTTTCCTTTTTTGTATTGCTCTAGTTTGATTATATGCCTGTCTGTCAACATGTATTTTAATAAATAATACGTTAATGTGTCAATATCAAAAGAATAACAAGAAAACTCAGTTTGGGATCCTCATTAAGTTCTGTGGGTTCGCAAATAAAAAGTTAGAAAAATGTTGATTGTTTATTTATTCAACTCATTTTCTTTAATTATGTTTTGGGGTTTTGGTGAAATCAAATTTCTGACCAGCAGTGTTCTTCAACATGAGTGATACGTTTCTAACGTGTTATTCCACCAAAACCTGTGATCCTGGGTGGGATTCATCTATATACATTAGATATCATACTGTATATATTATATTCCAAAAATGGATTGACTTGGACTGGCAGAAGGCGACTCTCGTCAGGGTGTGATATCGATACAGCAGCTTTCATGGCGCATTGAATATATATGAATAATATCTACTTCATATAGTTTACTGATAACCACCATGCTATTATTGGATGATCAATATCCATTCATCATCATTTGTCATTTGTCTTTTCTTCTTCTCATTCTGAGATTGGTGTGTTAAGATTTGGATTGTTCCAATGTTCATTTACATTTATTTATTGCGGCAGACGCTTTTATCTAAATCCACTGACTCACAGGTGAATAAATGTTCCAATGACCTGCAACATGGACTGTGTCACCAACACAGGTCTATGAGCTCCAGTTTAATCCAGATATATAATATATTGTTAGAGATGTCTTCTTAGGTTCAACATCTCATCAATGGGGTCATTTCTGTTTTAATGTATGATTGTGATAATCTATCCAAGCATCTATCTTATTCCTGATCAGGGAGACAGCCTACCCCAGATGTCTCTGGGCATACGGCGGAGACGAGACACCCTGAATGGTGAGCTAGCTTGTTGTTGTGTGAGATCTAATCAGATGTTGACAAAACATTACATGTGCTCAGGAATCACGGGCAGCCTGAGAGCAGATCTGCTGTCTAATCATTATATCCATTTGTTTTTGTGTGTGAAGATAGATGCTGTTGTTATTCAGCATGGAATTGAAACATCTACTGTAGCCATTACCTGGAAAAGTAGTAATCACACAAGTCTTCACGCATGTGTGTGTGTGTGTGTGTGTGTGTGTGTGTGTGTGTGTGTGTGTGTGTGTGTGTGTGTGTGTGTGTGTGTGTGTGTGTGTGTGTGTGTGTGTGTGTGAATGAGTGTGTCATTTCCAGTGATAGTGCAACAAAAAAGCCAGATTCCCGAGCTCATCACCATGAACCACCACCATCACCACCAACACCACCACTACCCCCATCACTACCAATACCATCACCACATCCCCATCACTACCACGACCATCTCCACCACCATCAACACCACCACCACCACCATCACCAACACCACCATCAACACCACCACCATAACCACCGTCTGTGAAATACACTCGTGATTTATTACCTTGAGTGCTCAAACGGAGCCGTTGTATAGTCACTCCAAGGAGAACACTGTCTGTTCTCCCTCTCGTCACACGTTGTCTCTCAGCGGGTTCGCGGCATATCGTGGAGTATTCTGTAGACTGTGTCGGCCAGCCTATAGGTGTCTGCCGCAACATCGGCTGCAAACTCCCCTGAGGTCCACATAGAGTTGAGCAGCTGCTGCGGATCTCCCCGCGCCATAATGACGTTTCAACATGGCGCCAACACCACAGCCCGTCAACCGAGGGACAGCTAAACCTACGTAGGAAAGAAATACCTTCTGGGCCATCATCAGCGGCGGTGTCCTTCAGGGTTTTATCAGGTGTCTACGTGAACACAAAGCCACGTGACGGAACAAACCCTCTGTCGTCTTGTTCAGCTCTTGAAATCGCCCTGTGTGTCAAGCACTTGCTGTTAGCGCCTTCTTGGCTTTTGAGCACGTTAGCTTGTTTGTTTTGGTACCGTTTTAGCTTTGTCATTCTTTGCGCTTGTTAGCTTTTCGTTCCCCATTACCACCGTTAAAGCCAAGGCCTCATGTTTGTCTTTGATCAGTGTGACCTGGAAGCTAGAACTTGGATCTTTCACATCAAACCAGGTTGTCGACCCCCTGCAGAGAACAGACGGACGGACGCCGGGCGTGTAGAGCCATCATGGTCAACGTGGCTCCTCTAATGAGAAACACTGACGGTATATGTGTGTGTGTGTGTGTGTATGTGTGTGTGAGATATGAATCACGGAGCACCCCGGGGAGTCCCCTGCTTGCTGAGCCGGGCTCGCTGTCTTTTAATGATTATTGCGAGGAGAGCGAGGAGGATAGGCAGGCAGATGGCTCCTCCTGAGGGGTGGGGTCTTTTAGGAGCCGCCGTCACGATTGAAGACAGACCACCTGAAACAACGCGAGGCCCCTTCTTCAGCTCAACGCAAAATAATACTAACATTCTTCTCTGTTTTCTTTAAGACAGTGCCGAGCAGCAAAGCAACAAGCATCAAAATGACAGAAGGCAGGAAAAAATCGGAGCGACAGCCAACAGATTGAGTTAATAAAGACGACGTCGTCCAATAGGACACAAAGAGGACACGCTTTTATAGATCCGAGTGTTGTTCTGATCCTGATGTTGAAGCTGTTGTTTAGACGCATGAATGTGAAACATCTTGGGTCTGGTTAAATTGATTGATTTACATCCAAGGTTGTTAATATCAAAGGAAATGGTTGTTGACTACATTGTATTATTGTTCTGCAACATAATTTACAAATTTTTCTTGTCTGAAAATCGATAAACATATATATTGTACATTTGCATCTCCATGGTGACACGGCTCTCACTGGCACATCTATGAATGCATAACGATGCATACCATAAATGTAAGCCCATGCAGACATAGAAACAAATATTCTCTCTCTCTCTCTCTCTCTCTCTCTCTCTCTCTCTCTCTCTCTCTCTCTCTCTCTCTCTCTCTCTCTCTCTCTCTCTCTCTCTCTCTCTCTCTCTCTCTCTCTCTCTCTCTCTCTCTCTCTCTCTCTCTCTCTCTCTCTCTCTCTCTCTCATACATGCATGGCCTGGGGTCTATGGTCTATGCCACCTTGGGGGGCCTGAATCAGGGCTGTTTTTAAAACAGTAAGGGGAGAAGCACAACATACTTCCCTGCTTTGGCTAAGCAAGTACTAGTGAGACCGGTCTCCCACAACACATCCCACAGCCCTGTCAGGATGAAAAGGCAGGGAGATTATTTGTACTATTTAGCCATTAAGCAGAAGCTCTGGTCCAGAGCGCCTCACTGTCGTTTTAGATGGAGGTCTTTATGGAGGAGGAGGAAGGGGTAAGGGAGTGTATCTTGCTCAGGGATACTTAAAGAGAGGCTGCAGGCATTGGGCATCAAACCCGGAACCTATTCACCATACTATCCTGGTGTCTTACAACGGATATATGTAGAGGTACGGGTGGAGGTGTGAGCACGCAGTATCCAGACCAGAGTAGGTTTTTATGAATGATAACAGGAAAACAAGCCTTCTTATTGTACGTGATGGGACTCGTGGAGGGTTCATTTATCTGAACTGTGATGTGGAGGCTGCCAGCAATATAATCCATGCAAGAGGTATAGAAGGTGAATACAATCAGAGAATTAAATCCCACACACACACATGCACATTCACGCACTCACTCACGCGCATACACCAGCACATGCACACGTGGAAAGGTTTAGACCTTCAAATTCAAGGCAAGCCCTCCCGCTACACCACTTGTAACTTCAAAGCCTGTATATTCAGGTGTACTGTATATTTTCCAGAGTCCACGTAAATAAGCTTGTGTAAATGTCTTCAGACCAGAGCAACAAAATGTAGGAGCCCCTATGCCTGGAAGCCGTGCATGCACCTACCCCCCCCCCCCCCCCCCCCGATGGCTCACCTCTCCTCCTTCCTCTCTTAGAAAGTGTTTGAGTTTTTTCATTAGTTTTTTTTCTCTGTTTCTCCTCTCATTTGGTGTTGTGTTTTTAGTCTCCAGGTAGAGGAGGTGTGAGAACACATTGTTACCGAACCAAAAGCCGGCAGGATGAGCGCGGCCGGCGGATGCGGTGGAGCGGGGCCTGACAACAGCCCCGGGGCGCACAGTAACCGCCGCAGCCTCCGTCCAATCAAGGAGCCTTTTCCAACACGTCAGGTCAGTGTTATTTATGCGGGGGGGGGGGGGGGGGGGGGGGGGGGGGGGGGGGGGGCGATTAGCATTTGAAATAATGGTACAGGAAAAAAAGTGTAGTGTTTTATTTATTTATTTTTCCCAAGATGCAAGGCGATGCATACGGCATTGTGCAGTTCAATGTTTAGCAGCAGAAGAATACCGTGAGACGGTATAGGAAGCGAAGGTAGTGATGTGGTCTTTGTGAAATACACTCGTGATTTATTACTGCGAGTGCTCAAGCGGATCCATTGTATAGCCACTCCAAGGTGAATATTGTTTGTTCTCCCTCTTTTTCAATCTACCCCATTGATTGTTCTATAAATATTTATTTGCTTATTTATTTATTTTTTTATTTTTTTGTTGTTGTCATTGTTGTTGTTGTGTAGTTGCCTATGCTGCAACAGTAAGTCCAGGAAAGAGCAAATACCAATGAGTACGATATCTGCAAGGCGTATATTGTGTATTTTGATCTTTTAATCTACCGTAACCAATCGTTTCCGTCCGTCTCGCAGGTGTACTTTACACAGAACCATTGGACCAGATAAAACGAGAAACAGGATATTTCTACCTCCTGCACCTAGCATATGCTCATACTCCAAATGGTATCCAGCCATAAATAAATGATGAGCCAACTCATAAGATGAAATGCCAGTAATGGCTATCTTATCTCTAATACACTACGACTCGTCCTCATCAACTCAAGTGTTCTTCTCACACAGCTTCAAGGCAATCACCGGCCATCCTTTCAGCTCACAATGTTTGTTGAGAGCACCTGAAAAGATTCTGCTGATTATCTTAAACATGGCTTTAAAAAACAGGGACAAAATGGGTTTTGAATCATCACACCACTTGTGTGAATGTATTATTAGCTACTTTTTATGTAAAGTAATACGAAATTAATGGAAACATTAAACATTGTATATCTACCTCTATAAACCTTCAACTTCACTCTTTCCATTTGAAATAACACACCGTTCTAGAGTAAGAATTTATCCAATACTAATAATTTCATTAAAACCATTTCCATTCTTTTTTTATTTTATTATTTTAGATTAAAGTTGTTTCTATTTCTTGGCGGCTGCTCTTGAGAAAAGCTGAACTTTGGATGGTGGTAAGTGAACAACGCGAGATCTTTTCACACTTCTATCTATCTCAACCATGGGATGCTGCCAACCTGCAGGTGCAGGTTTGTGTGTTTAGGTTCCTGTGTGTATGTGTATGAATGTGTGTGTGTGTGTGTGTGTGTGTGTGTCTGTGTGTGTCTGTGTGTCTGCATGAGATCCTCCATCCTCATTTGATTTGCTAAAGCTGTCGCTATATTTAGTGAGTATAGATATGTCCTCATTAATTTAGACATTGTGAAATCTTACATCTGCTATACAAGCAGTGTAAATTATTCTAACATCTAGAAAAACTAAAATATGTTTAGTTTTTCATTTTTAAATGTCATTCTACTTCAATAAATTGTCTATCTGATTATTCGTGTGCTAATTTGGGTTTTGCATCACTGAGTTTGCCATACATTATTAATTGATTGCAAAACATCAAATTAGTCTGCTAGGGGTTTCAAAAATGTCATAATTGTTACATGAAGGGGAAAAGAAGAAGAAAGAAGGGGAACTGCTGTGAAAAGCCCTATTAGCTGTCATCGGCAATCAGCTAGGAAGAGCCCCCAAGGAAACACTTGTGTTAACATAACAGCGATTTGGAGCCAAACTCCAACATGTGTCCGAGATGAGTTTGTCAAGGGGTTGAGGACTTAATGGAGCCCATGTTTATAGGTCTCAGCCCACAGTGTCCTTTATACCGTATCGATGTCTTATGGAGGGCTACAGCACCACAGGGCAGACTGGGGAACCGGTGATCCCTGTCTGTACGAACATCACCCCGCCCCACCTAACCCACCCCACCTACACCCCCCCCCCCCCCCCCCCACACACACACACACACACACAAATTCACCTCCATCCCTCCAGCAACTCCTCTCTAAGTCTATCAAAACAATGTTCAAATTTGACCATATCCTCCCTCCAGCCAGAGAACGTTTACTTTTACCTTTTTTCCCATCGCTGCAATGAAGAAAAAGAACAACCTCAGAACAATAAAGCCTCCTCGAGTGGGATGGGGGGGGGGGGGGGGTGGTGGAGAACCTGGGAACATCTGGCGAACAGACGCTGTGCAGGTTAAGGTAAACAGCGTGTCCTTTTATGGTAGTGCTCTCAGCCTTCGCTAGATCCAGAGGTATGATGTGGAACACACTCCAAGGGCCGGAGGGGGCCGGCACAGCTTGTTTTCATTTAGCGCGTAACCTCAACACTTCTCTCTGTCTCTGTCTCTGTCTCTCTCCCTCTCTCTCTCCCTCTCTCTCTCTCTCTCTCTCTCTCTCTCTCTCTCTCTCTCTCTCTCTCTCTCTCTCTCTCTCTCTCTCTCTCTCTCTCTCTCTCTCTCTCTCTCTCTCTCTCTCTCTCTCTCGGTCAGCAGACCGTTCTTCAGCCATAATATACTCCCACCAAGAAGTTCCATTCTCTGTGAATTATTGTACAATAGACTGAATGTGCACACTTGTACAACGTAGACACGCAGAAAAAAACACTTTCCTCTTTTGAACAAACACACACACACATACCCACATACATACGCACACGCGCATGCTTTTGTACGTTTGAACAGAGTTCATTCGTTTGTGAGAGTAAAGATACAGACGCTGGGTGCCCAGCCATGCATGCATGTAAACACAAGCACACATGGGTTGCCGGTTGATCCTTCGAGAACCAGTGATGCAAAGACACCCACCTACACAAACACACACATATACAAACACATAAATGTATGCGCACACACACACAAACACTCATACACAAACATACATACATACATACATACACACACATAAGCATACATATACCCACAGTAACACACAAACACTCATACACCAATACTTACACACCAAAACATACCTGCACACACACACGCACACACACACACACAAAACACACACACACACACACTCACATAAACTCACACATAAACACAAAACATGTTTTTTTCAGACATGCTCCGACACACAGCGCGTATTCTGGGAGTGACCTTCTGGAAGCAGGGCAGCAGTAGATGAATTAGTTGATGGCCAGCCCAGAGAGGCTGCCTCGTGCCAGACCTGCATGTCAGCCTGTACAACATCTGGCAGAAGGCATCTGGTGCCATACATCAAACTAGCTGGTCCACACACACACACACACACACACACACACACACACACACACACACACACACACACACACACACACACACACACACACACACACACACACACACACACACACACACATCGAATGTAGGCCTGATCAAACTAACTTCTAAAACTAACATTTGCTTTAGTGAGGCGGATGGGTGGGGCAGTTCATGTTCAAGGGGTCACAATTGATCCTATGGAAGGTGAATGCTACTCTTAAGTTTAATTTCCGTTGAGTGTGTGTGTGTGTGTGAGAGAGAATACACACGGCCTCCACATGTTTGCGTGTGTTTCCACGGCCCCCCCACCCCCTCCCCTCCACCCGCTGACTGTTTAACCCGAGCCTCCTAGCGCAGCTTAGTGAGAAGATGTCCTGACTCAAGTCGACTCGAAAACATCTAATGATGAGGATAAAAAACAAGGGAGGGAGGGAGGGCGGGATGGGAGGGAGGGAGGGGCAGGCCAGCGTTGAGCTGTCATGGCAATATCAAAGCGCCGCCACGGAGAACACTGCTGGAGAAAACACGAGCTCCTCCTGTGATAATAGGTAGCAGACTGGAGGCCCGCTAAACTGGGTCAGTTAGTGCTGAATGTATTGATACAGCACTCTCTTCTTCTCTCCTCTCCTCTCCTTCACTGTCCTCTCTTCTCCTCCACATTCTCCCGGCTCATATCTGGTCTGTTGCTACTTTCCCTCCTTTTGATTCCCTCCCCGTCTCTCTCCTGCTCTCTCTATCTCTCTCTCTCGCTACTGCTCTCTCTCTCTCTCTCTACAGCTTTCTTTCTCTCTCTCGTTCTCTTTGCTCCCTCTCTCCCCTGTTCTCTCTATTTTTCTCTCCCTCTCTTGCTCTTTTTCTCTCTCTCCCCTGCTCTCTCTATTTCTCTCTCCCTTCCTCTTAGTATCTCATTCTCTCTTCCTCTTTCTCTCTCTCTCTCTCTCTCTCTCTCTCTCTCTCTCTCTCTCTCTCTCTCTCTCTTCATTTGCTCCACCGCCCAAACTCCCGTGGCGTTCAATGCAGCTAGCCTTTTCTTCAACTGCCCACCCTCTCTCCCTCCTCCTCCTTTTCTCCACCAGAGCCCCTCTGCCCTCCAGGCCTGAGCACTCCCCCACCACCCCAGCACCACCACCCACATTCCCATCTACCAGTCCACAACCCCCCCTTACACAACACAGACTTCATAACGGTATCTAACATTCCTCTCCGGTGATATTATCAAGGGTCTCTCTCTCTCTTTCACTCTCTCACACTCTCGCTCTCTCTGCCCCTCTTTCTCTCTCCCCTCTCTCTCCTCTTTCTCTCTTTCACACTCTCTGTCTCTCTCTCTCTTCTCTCCTCTCTGTCTCTGCGCTGACAGTGAAACAGTTCAGTGCAGTGGGGTAACGGGGGGGGGGGGGGGTGCGGGGGGATGGGTAAAAAGGGCAATGGGGGGTCGAGGCACACATGCCCATACACACGCACACATGCACACATACTGGCCATAAAAGTAGCAGCGTGCAGAGCCTCCTCTTTGCCAAAGCAAACCTCCCATCTTGGGATGTTTCATTACCACATTCCTTTATTTATATATATATATGTGTTTTTTTTGGCATCTTCCTCTCTTCCACCTTAATGAGACGGCCATGTCTGTGTGTTTGCTCTCCCCTCGTCCCCCTCATCCTCGTCCTCTTCCTTCTCCTTCTCTCCCTCCTCCTTCTCCTTCTCCTTCTCCTCCTACTCCTGCTACTCATCCTCTTCTTCTTCCTCCTCCTCCTCCTCCTCCTCCTCCTCCAACCCCCTGTGCTTCGGGGGGCGCGGAGTGTTTAATTGAGTGATCATGCGAGCGATGAGATTAGGGATTGCGTTTATTTTATTTGTATTCCTCTCCGTCACTCTGGATTAGCATTCCTAGTATATAAGCTCAGAGGGAAAAGGTGTGTGTGATGAGAACATTTTTTTGAATAAAAGACGGAAGAAGCAGAAACATGGATAAGTAAGTACACAATAATTGGATTCTGTAGTGTACAAAGAGAAAGCCGAGTGGTACGGACACAAGCACAAGGCAACAATAATGGCACTGAAAAGAATCCTGGGTACATCCATCCCCTTATTCAGGAACCCTGAATGTAGCCTATTATCCATTTCATGTGCAAATCCATTCTGTCATGTGCTTCCTATGGAGATTCACACCTGTGTGTGTGTGTGTGTGTGTGTGTGTGTGTGTGTGTGTGTGTGTGTGTGTGTGTGTGTGTGTGAGTATGTGAGAGAGAGTGAGAGAGAGAGCGGGAGAGAGAGGAAGGGAGGGAGAGAGAGTGGTAGGCTGCTTGAGGCATCAGCTTTACAGTATTTTGGGGCAGGATTTCTTTGCATGTACATATATTCCAAAAGACACGAAACATGTGTTTTGTGTGTGTGTGTGGATGTGCTTGCGTGCGTGTGTGTGGGGATGTTTTTGTGTGTATGTGTTTGTGTGTGTGTGATTGTGTGTAATGTTATTATGTAGGTAAGGCTTGTCTCCTCTTCTTCTTCTTTTGCTTAAAGACGGTTGACTCCTATTAAGGCAGCCTATGGATCTGTCCTTCCTTCCACCGATTGAGCTGTAATCTCTCTAATCCAGTCCCCTCTCTCTCTCTCTCTCTCTCTCTCTCTCTCTCTCTCTCTCTCTCTCTCTCTCTCTCTCTCTCTCTCTCTCTCTCTCTCTCTCTCTCTCTCTCTCTCTCTCTCTCTCTCTCTCTCTCTCTCTCTCTCTCTCTCTCTCTCTCTCTCTCTCTCTCTCTCTCTCTCTCTCTCTCTCTCTCTCTCTCTCTCTCTCTCTCTCTCTCTCTCTCTCATTCCTATATAATAGGTGCCAGATGGTGATTTTGCAGATAAACACTAAATGTGGGTATTTTTTTGTTTTAATCTAGGAAAAATAAAGCGTTGAGGGGCCCCTGGGATTCGCCACGCTGGGATGAAAGTGTGTATTAAAGACAGACGTTCAGTGTATATAGATGATTCCAACATATTGTTTCTAGCAAGGTACTGATGCCTCCCGTCCACAAATATGCCACCTTGGTATTCCCGCACCTTTGATGGAATGATGAAAAACCTTTAGAAAATGGAAAAAGGAAAAACAAGAAACAAAAAACCTATGTACACGTTTGCCGTGAAAAGAAAGGTGTGCGCACATATGTGTACTCTAGCACACAAAATACCACATGCACACACACCAAGAAAATATGCATGCGCGCACACACACACAACCACACCCACACACACACATACACACCAACGGACACACGCACGCACGCACACACACACACACACACACACACACACACACACACACACACAGTCAATAAGACTGTGAAAACACACACATATCCTGGTCAGTACATGGTGGGTTTACTCCAGTTTGAAGTTTGAATTGCTTTCAAGGGGCAGGCGGTGTAACGGGATGTGTTTCTGGCAGGTACTCGCCGCGGCCCGGCATTGTGTTCAGACCCGTGTCCACCGGGCTTTTTTTTTTATTTGTAACATTTTTTTTTCTTCTCCGAAGCCGCTCAAATTCCTTCCCATCACTTCCCACCAAGTGGGCCCAGGCGGTCGGTTCTTGAAATAGAACATGAGCCGTGAGCCCCCACCCACCCCCTCCCCCTACCACCCGCCACCACCACCTCCGCACCAGAAAACTCAGGAGCCAACGTGCCAACCAACATAATGTAGTGGGGGGGATGTTGACTGTTCACATACCCGAGCGCTGGAGTCACGGAGTGAATATTCTTTTTCCAAGAGGCCCGCTTGTTCATCTATCGCACGAGATAGATAGAGACGAGAACATGTGGAATAAGTTCAATTAGCAATGTTTCATTAAGAAAAGCAGGCGCAGAATGCACGAGAGAGAGAGAGAGAGAGAGAGAGAGAGAGAGAGAGAGAGAGAGAGAGAGAGAGAGAGAGAGAGAGAGAGAGAGAGAGCGAGAGAGAGAGAGAGGAAATATCTATATTGAGTGAGAAATTCAATTTTGGGAGTTGGGGAGTGAGATTATTAAACAGTAACCCAGGTGATGTAATGCTGAGGTACAGCACTAATGATAGCTTGCAATGTATTGGTTGGGATCTAGCGTCAATTCTAGCGAGAGAGAAAGACCGGAAAGAAGAAAAATACGTTTATTTTGTCTACACCGGTGATGATTCATTTCATTAGGAGGGTGAGTAGGCCTGACCCAGTTGTAGAAATGCTTTGTTTTGCTTTATCCTTTCAGCCAGAGAATTATGCTGCCGTTGAATAATAGCTTTGCCACAATGCCTGGATTATTTTCTTTCTTTACTGCTCAAGGTCTTTGCTTGGGTACCACTCTATTTTGTACTCTTCTTTGTGATTTGTCCAGATAATCAGCCTATTTTCTGGTTATTTGTCTTCTTCTTTCACGTTCTTCTTTATGAATGTGAATGTGAATGTGAATGTTAAGGTAACGTAAGTTCAAAGGCCCATTCAGCTTACCACAATAGATAAAGGTTATTACAAAAACAAAATATAGTTGTATTGATCCAGGGATACAAGTTGTTAAATGGACATTGATGATGACATTTTTGATAGCTATGAAAACGCCAAATGGAAAACTACAAAAGAAAAGCACAAAGACATACGTTTTGACTTGTAAAATGCAGCGAGTTTGGTAGCAGTCTGCAGTTCTATTTCAGAAACAATTCCATATTTTCTCCCTCCACCTCCCACTGTACAGAATCTTCACTCAGAAACAGAAAAACAGGAAGCCCTATACCAGAATGAATCGATCATTGTAATGTACCCCCTACACCCCCTGTGGAGACATACGGTCAGGGGGTAGATGACACACACACACACACACACACCTATCATCAACTTACACAATACTCCATCACCTCTGGCAGCTCATACTGCCAACTCATCATTCTATCAGGTGGCTCTTTAGCTGATCTCATTGGCCGATCGCATTGTTCTCATACCCAATCACCCGAATCAATCTGAGCCGTGTGGCCGTACATGGGCTGTAATCCTCGGCAGGGACAGCTTCGCAAAATGAATGAACACCCTGTTCAGGTGACATCATAAAAAATGTGAAAGTGAAAAAGAATGAAACTGTATGCCTGCTTTCGGTTTTACTCATTTATAATAAAGCCTCATTATCTTCATTCTTATGACTTCTTCTTCTGAAACAGAGGGATACAAAATGCTAACAACCTTGAACCATACATATGGGCAAATGTTTTGTGTGATATTTTATATATATATATATATATATATATACGTATGTACTTAATATTTTCCAAATATGTAACATCAGTAAAATGCTTTCTCTTGAAGTTATGTATACCTTCCCAAACATAAAAAAATCCCCTTCTCATCTTGTATCAGGCTAAGCCATGTGTTTATTCCTCCTCCCCTCCTCTCCTCTCCTACCTTCTCCTCTCTTCACTTATCATCTCCCTACCTCTCCTCTCCCCAACATCCACCATCCCTCCCCTCTCTTCCCCTCCCCTCTACCCACCTCTCCTCTCCTCTCTTCTCCTTTTTGATTTCCTTATTCTCCTCACCTCTCCTCCCCCCAACAGCCCCCTCCCCTCCTCTCTCCTCTCCTCCCCTCTCTTCTCTTCAGATATGCTCTTCTTCTCTCCTCTCCACCCCTGCTCTCACTTATTTTATCACATTGTCCTTTCCTTTCTCCTAGTTCTTCTCTCTTGTGCCAGGGAGGTGGCTGAATAACTCTGACTCACAGGGACACCAAAGACCATGTGGCTCTGGCCTAGCTCTTCCAACTCTAGATCCACAGATCTAGACAGATAATAAATTGGAGTTGGAGCAGGGTCATAAATACACACTGATGTTGTTTCTCAACAAACAACACCTCAACTACCAGATATGGTGGTGGAAGTTTCACGATCTGTAAAATCCTCAAGGTCTTCCACAGTTAATGTTGAGGACTCTGTTGGTCAGAATACGTATCAGGACTTTGTTGATTCAGGAGCAATGTCTCATCATTTGCTCCGTCCCGTGAGACACGTTCAGGTTTTATTGTTAAAGCTGTGACTGCCCGTATGACTACTCCCCCCCGCCCGTCCCCCACCCCTGCCATGGAGTCAACCGAAAGTCACCTGTCGCCAGAGGCTGACCAATGCAGGTCATAATGACTGGCGCGTCTGGGCTTTGGAAGGCAAACATACACTAGGCCTTCCCCTTCTTCTCCTGGAGAGAGAGTGCTGTGGCCCCCATTAGGCAGTGGTGTGTAATTGCGTGAGTCAGACCCACTAGCAGCCTCTCTTTGTTTTCTGAATTCCACCGGCACTCCAGCTCACTGAACACACATGGCTGCCTGGCAGCTCAACCCCAAAAGTGATGAGTTTTTTACTTTACAGCCTTTGAGCCTGCGAATAGTGTGTGTATATGTGTGTGTGTGTGTGTGTGTGTGCGTGTGTGTATATACGTGTGTGTGTGTGTGTGTGTGTGTGTTTGTTCAAGTGTTTGTGTCTGTGTGCACACAATTCTGTATTTCTACGCACTTGTCATTTATGTGCAAGTGTGTCTGTGTTTACTTATATGCGCATATGAGCATATGAGCATATGTACTCTGCATGTATGTATGTGTTGGCGAACCTAAATTCCATGGTATTTTTATTAGCATTTCTTACTTATTGATTTCTTTGTCTCGTTATTTGGCTATTTGTCCTCAGTCCATTACCGCATCATTGTCATGATTGCCCTTTAGAATAAATCATGCAGAAAGCTGTTAAGCAATCAACACGCACGCTCCAAAATCTGGCATATCCCCGATATATATTGACTACATTTTGATGGTTTATTAAAATAATTAGGACAAGCGCTTATCAGTAATTGACTCCCTCAGCAAGAGAACATTGAAGCAAAGACACAGTTATTTCAGGCAAGAGCAGATGCAGTGCTTTCATCAAAGGAAGGGGATGAGTGAGCAACTGGGAGAAACAAATGGAGCTATTTGTACTCAAAGGCTGTCTTTGCAGAAATACAAATTCCCAGTGTAAAAATAGCTCTCCGTTAGTGTTGTCGTTTACTCAGTAATGTGCTGTATTTACTTGTGCAAAAATTCTAAATCACAGCAGTGGGAATAAGCAGTGGGAACATCTAGAATGTAAGAACTTCCCAGCACCTTTTCCAATGCAGCGAATAAGCAATTATTCCTAATGCAGTATACAGTTACATTCAGCAACAGGGAAAGTTATTATCAGATTCCAATTATTCACTTTTATAGACCTACCTGCTATTGATATTTTAATACACTGTATTCTACTCATAATATAAATTTGGATAATAAAGTAGCATTAGGCTAATAAACATGATTAGTGTGCAGGTTAGGCAATCTCCAAGATAGTCACAAAGAGTAGCCATCGAGCACTTTAATAGTGTTGTTATTAATTTGGCAAGGGTAGAAATGCTAGCAATCATCTCTTTTCCCCTCCCTTATTACCGCGTGGAACGGCGGCATGATAAAATACTGTACAATTCAAAAAGCAATTAGTGCCAAAAATGGTCTTTAGAGATTACGTTTAATCAAGAACTCCATCACGTCTAAGAAAGAAGAAAGGTAGTCCTTATTCCTCACTGAGGCTGCCACTTCAAACTAGTCCGTGGCTGCTGGTGCCGTACCGTGCCGATGATGCAGGATAAACGCTAGCACAAGTGGAGCAGAAATCCACTGCAATTTGGGAGCTTGAATGTCATCCAGTTGAGTTATAAAGGCATTTCAGGGAACATCAACGGCAACCGTTTGTTATTTTCTTGCTCTTTATTTTTTTGTAGTTTTTCATAAAGGTGGATTACCCATGATGGCAATATTTCAAGTCTCACCGATTGTTTTCCCTCCACATGAATAATGGGAAAGACGCATAATACAGTAGGCTGACAGCTACTGAAGCGTAAACCGTACATCGCTAAGGACACAAACGTAGATTGAGAGATAAGGAGAAATCCCCAGTAAAGAAAAGGAATAAATTGATGACCAGTTATAATCTTAATCTGACAGCATTCCTGCCGTATGTGTGAGTGAGACATAATGAAAATCACAGGACAGCCCCCCCCCCCCCCCCCCCCCCCAACTATGCTGGGGAATAATCTCTTGTGGCACATCTCCATCTGCAGGCTTGATCGTCAGCCACTTCCTCCTGCATTACCTCCCAGCTGTGCAACTGCCAGTGCTCTCCCCCCTCCCCACCGCCTCCCATCGCTTCACATAACACCCCTCACCATCCCTCCATCTCTCCCCAGCACGCCCGCACAGGGACACTCTGGGGAACGGAGCAAGAGAAAGAAAGCGATAACAACAATAGAGGGACAGGCTGCATGTGTGTGTGTGTGTGTGTGTATGTGTGTGTGTGTGTGGGTGGATGGATTGGTTAGAGTGTGTGCATGTTTGTACATGTTTGTGTGTGCTTTTGTGTCGATGTATGTGTGTGTGTGTTTTTGTGCGTGTGTGCGGGTATGTGTGTGTGCGTGTGCTTTTGCATCAATGTGTGTTCATTCACATCAATGTGTGTCTGTGTGTGTGTGTATGTGTTTGTCTGTGGGCGTGCGGTGTCCTGTTCTTGTGTGTATGTGTGTAATGGGCAGGGGGGGAGACTCCGGTTCATCTCTATATTGAGCTAATGCGGGCCTCATTTTCCCTCAAATGGCCTCCGCCGCGGTGGGCTGAGTGATACTAATAGTCGCCGCGACGAGCACATTTGCAGAGAGAGATTTATTTATTTATTTATTTATTCATTTCATTATTTTGTTCTATGTGCATACGGAGATAGGTGCGCTGCTGAACGGTGGACACAGATGTCATTGGGGAACTGGTGCTAGTTTGGGCTAATGTGCCTCAATCATACTCTCGACGGTCGCCTTCATGTTGAATGTTTAGGACGCATTGTGGTGGCCATACTGTCTGTCTACACTACAAGCTGTCAACATTCTGTCTGTCAACATTCTGTCTACATACTGTCAGTCTACTGTCCGTTGTCTGCTATAATTGGTTGTCTATGAACAAATCAGCGGGGTCATTCTGATAGACTGGTGGAGCAGACAAGACATTTGGTTGACAATGAAAACCTGACCTGCTAGCTGAAATGTTTGCTCTAATGTTTTGCACATATGATTCAAATTATATGCATTTGTATTATAAGTTATAATTGTAGGTAAATGTTCCTGATCTTGTTCCTCTTAATCAGCAATAGCTTAAGCCCAATTACAACCATAGGTCTGTGTATCCATAGGTCTCCTTGCATGTCGAATCACCATTAAGCACTAGACTGCCGTCGAGCAGTCTGTCCGAAGAGATGTATGACAGCAGTCAATCATTTCAGTGTGCTTAGTGTTAAGCGTGTTTAAATACAGTCGTCATAGGTCGCGTCTACCGGAAATAATTAAAAAAACGCTAGGCCGCTTTGCCTTGCGGCCCAGGCAACCTTTTTAAACAGTGCCAGATACGGTTGATCCAATTTAAGCTACGCTCAATCAACCTAATTCTACAGGGGACATAGAGGCAGGGTTACTGCAGTGTGTGCAAGAACAGAACGCTCGCCAAGGCTGCTTTTAAAGGTCACTTTTCTTTTCTTTTTTGCTGCCTCCGTGCTCACAAGACCGTTACAGAGGGCGGCGGTTGTAAACTGACTATGTAAATTCATCAAAAAGCGCTCGACTCAAACAATGATTTATGTCGCTAACCTGGGAGAGCGTGGGTTCTGATGGTGCAGTAACCTGTGCGACGCCGGACAGGGGAGGGTTGGGGTGGAGAGGTTCCTGCTAGAAGTGTTTACGCAAGAGTAAGTCAGCTCCCAGGCGTGTACGGAAAAACACGCGGCGTCTGCAATTTAGTAAATTCTTCCCTCTATTTACTATTCTCTCATTCTTATTGTATTGGGGTTTACATAATTGCTTGCTAACACTGTAACTTGTCACAAATGTATGCACATGTGCAAGTCAACACAGCTTCCCTCGCCCCACTCCCCTCACCCCACTCCCTCGGTCCTTTCAATATTCTCATCATTCTCCCGGGGCGTGTGGTCTCATGCTTGTGCTCCTGCCGTACAAGAAGCCAATTATATTATCAGCGTGGGACCCTGACTTGACATCACAAGTCCTGATGGCGTAATGAAATAAAGGAGGTTTCACACACACACTCCTACTGTGCCCTTGATGGCTTGAGAAGTCTACTTTGCGATTTCTGTAATTTTGAGGAGAGGTATATTTTGGGCGTTGGCGTGCCGGTGGTGTGCGTCGCCATCGGAGAGGCACAAAAAAACCTGTCCGTCTTATAAGATATCGCCCGGATGGCAGGTACTCCCTCACCAATTAAGACAGGAGGTGTTCTAATTATCGATGCTAGGAACCTTGGGTATTTTCCATGTGTAGCAATGTCCAATCTACACGCCACCTAGGTGGCTCCCATACTCCACCTAGGTGACTTTCCTCGGGCTCCTCCAAGCAATTGGACACAGGGTGGTGATGTTAAATCCAGTTTATTGTTTAAAGTTGCATACGATGAGGACGGTGCTCCGTCCTGCCATGCCGGAGAGCTCTCCTCGAGTGTGTGGTGGTGGCTGGTTTAACCTGTGCACACTGATTGCTCAATGTGCAACAGGTGTGCAGCCCCACCCAGCCCCAGAGTCCAATCAGTCTGACTCAGGCCAGGTGAGGCTGCTTAAACCAGCCACCATCCACACACACTCCCACACCATGTTATTATTTTTCTGCTTTCTGCTGGTGAAAGATTCCAGGTTTTTCAAAAATAAAAGCCCTGCAATGTTCTTTGCTCCACCTTTGCACTAAGCTAGCTAATTTCAGTAATGAGCTTCCGCCGCTGGCTTGTGCTAATTAGTGAATCCAGATGGTTCACGTAAACTAATGGGGAAGACTTTTCCTTGCAGATATCAGGACACTCTGTTACTGTAAAGGAATCAGCTGATAAAGCTAGTTATGAGAAATATATGGCCTTAGCGATATTACAATGAGAAGTAATGTATCAATGTTTTCCGTCCAGTGTGCAAAATCATTACTCAAAGATCTTGAATTTTTACAGCAATCAGAAATGTTTGTTGTAAATGTTTAACACGTGCTCGTAAAATATGCCAAGCAGTGCTTAATAGTGGGGTGAAAAACATGCTTTTTCTAATGAGATCTCCCACCAACAAACAGATGTGTTGAACCAGCACTCTGTGAAGCTAACATCTGTAGATAATTGGACAGTGTCGCTATTGTGGTAAAAAAAACACAATGCCGGCTGCCTTTTCTCAGCAAGAAGCCATTATCAGTGTTTGTGTTTATTGTGTTACCCAAACCAAAGTTCTTGTTCTGGAAGTAGGAGGTTTTCTGTGCTTCCTCATGCTTCACATGGTTGCAGTGCTATTTGGACTCTTTCTGAACTATCGTGTGTCTGGGCAATCTGCTGAACGACTGTACTGTGACATCTCAGCCTTATCTGGGACTACAGCTAAGTTTCACTCTATTTTGCATGTCATCCATCACTTGCATTCCCGACAATCTCCCTTTGCTATCTTAGTGTCTAGTTTACGTTATAACATCACTGGGTTTAGGAAAATGATACTGCTAATAATATGGAGACTTTCAAAAATGAACCAGCCAGTGAACACTTTTAATCATTTGTTTTTCCAATGATATTGATGGCGTAGGGTTAGATACAGTCTACAGTTTGATACAGCAGGATCTGTTGGGTGATTTTAATTTTTCATTTCTTTGAGTTCTACCGATAATACTGCTAAATTAGTATTGACATGACGTCTTTGTAACGTATTAACTTGGGGTCAAGATTTGGCGTGGGAAAATGAAAAGAGTAAGGCAATTAAAACCAAACGTGTGTCAATAGGGCAACGGATGAGGAAGGAGAAAGAGAAATCGTTCTAATTAAAAGTAAGGTGGTCTATGCCACAATCTATAGTCTTATTTGTGGTACTTTACTCTTTTTTTTCTAAAACTATGTTGCAACTTCTAACTATCTAAACTATCTAAACAGTATTATTGTTTTTATTGTGCATGGTAAAGCACTTTACAAACATTGTTTTAAAAGGTACTTTACAAATAAAGTGTATTATTATTTTAAATGTTAAATCCAAGCCTTAAGCTTAGGCCTACTACTACCCCAGTAGGTCCGACCAATCACGATTTACTCTGGAACACATTCAGAGCTTTGAAGTCTGTGTCTCTCTCAGAAGGATTGGTAAGTGACCGTATTCCGAATTAAGTCATGGGAGCTGTTCAATTCCACCACCTCCTCCTCCACTTCCTCCTCCTCCACCTCTTAACAGATCAATGTTGATTCTGAGCAGACATGACAGGTCACATCCAACATAACAAGATAACACATTGATTATGAATTACAAAAAAAACGGTCCCTACTAATCCGAAACTTGTATGTTCTGGCTAAATGTATCTCTAATGCGTGACCGATGTTGCTCAACCGGAGAAAGTGGTCTGAAAGTGTCTGCATGTGTTTGGAATGTAATGATTTAGCAAAGAGCTAGTGAGTCAAGAGAGGGGACTCCAGGGTTCAGGCTGGAGATGGACCAGACATGGGTTCAGATGTATTTATTTCTTTATTGGACAACAATTCTTTCCCTCACATTTAATATTAATGATTAAAAAATTACTAAATAGAGGCGCCATAGAGCCTAATTAAATTCCAGAAATTGAATACAAAATATCTATTCCCTTTGTTATACAACATCAAACTTGCATAACAAAAGAAAAAAAATGTCTCAGTGATACTAAATTATCTTTGAAAACATATGCTTGGGTGTGTTGTTTCCCGCAACGACCCCCTCACAGTGGTTTGAAATTGATATGGTGACATACCATCTCACTTTTATTAACAGTTTGGAATAGAGTATGACATCCAAGATGCCGCATCTGTTTTCTAAACAGGAGATGGCACGCTGTGGATTCATCTCTACATAACTGATACTGATTGTATCAGTCGTTGAAGTAGAAGGGCTTTTGAATAAGCAGTCTAGTGCAAATGACTCATCATCCTCTTCCAGTGTCTCGGACTGGAGAAGAAAGAATAACGAACCACGAACCAAAGACGAACAAAACCAAACCTAATCGTGTTTTATCAGATACATGATAGACCCCCACAGAAGGCCGATGAGTTTTTGCTAACTGGCCATCCAGGTTCGGTTTGTCATGGTTTAATTTGGCTTCAATGAAGCAATTGTCCTTGTTAACATTTGCAAAAGAAAAAGACAGTCTAAAATGGGGAAACTGAAGTTATACAGACACCTTTTGATCGTTATCGTAATAGATACCTACCTTTTTAATGATGCCTAATGGATGTTGTCCCATCATTATTGCTTCATGTGTCCACATGTTGTATTTTAATGTTTGCTTCAATACTAATTGGCTTATTGGAACGAGAAAAGTTGTTCAACTGAACATGGCTAGGGTTCCACTAGCACTAACAAAGGGGAGAAAATAAATAAAAACTCAGTAATTGTTATCACTGGAATATCTAAAAAATAACATTTAAGTGGATGTCTGAGGGCAAAGCTTAATAATGAAATTTAACTTGTGATTCAAAAACGCTGTTTATAATTTGTCAAAATAAAAAGCTCCCTCGTATCATCACTGAAATGTCATTTATCATGTTTATTTATCTGTTGTGTTTGTCGCCTAGTTGTGAAATAGTGTATTGGCTAAGCTATCAGAAGCAAGATGTATGACATGATTACTGTACACAATTATTATCACTCGGCTCCCTTTCTGTTTACTGGTTTTCACAACCAAATAATTTGGCTTGCAAAGCTTTGTATTCATTAGAAACACACACACCCAAACACATGTGCATGCACTCACGCGCACACACACACGCACACAAATATATACTACAATACAAATGCGGAAACACTCATACAAGTGTACATGTAGGCATACACAAACACATACAAAGACAAACACAAATAAATAAATAAAACACAGTTGCTACAAATACATTACCATTAATGTAGCTCTCTTCACGACAACACAGACACAGGCTGGTTCTTTGAAACTGGCGTTTATTGCCTTGCACGTCTTTTTCTTCGACGCATCCACGTCACGCCGTGAGAACTATATATTTGAATGAACACAGTAAACACATCGATAAATTACACAGTACCGAAACAAATGAAAATACAAATGGCGCTTGGCGCAAAAATGCAAATGGCGCTTGGCGCGAATATAAACAAAGTTCTACAGGTTAAACAAAGCACCTCGTTGGCTGCTTGTCCTGAAAAGAGGTTCTTGGATCCTTAAAGTCCCTTGAAAGTGTCTTTAATGTGTTTCTTGGCCTCTGACATTAAGAATTATAACTCTGACTGCATTACAGCAGAGCGCCGTAAGATCTGCTCACGGTAGATTGCACACAGTCAATTAACAAATTCCGTAGCAGTGGAAACCACAACAGAGAACGTTAGTTCCGGGACGGAATATACAAAAAACAAACAATGGACTAACGTTAATTTTACCCGTTACATCACATTTAAATTTTAACCTTTACATCAATAAATCATTTATTGATTTAATAATGTCATTTATTGACATTATTATTATCATAAATTATGTATTAAACATGCATGATGAACACAGCATCTATATAAAAGCACTTACAATTAATAAAAAAGCATTCCCAAACATAGACACACACACACAAACACAGACAGACACACAAAAACACACACATACACAGGGGTTTAATTGGTGATTGCATATTTCTGTTGAACTCTGATGATTGCTCAATCCCTGCTGGTGGGCCTGTGCAGGGAAAATAATTACAAACAAACGGTTTATTTGTGAGTCAGCCCGCTCAAGCAGCAGTGGAACATTGACCTTTGACCCCACCCCAGCACCCCACCACCCCCATCTCTGTTGGGCACCTTCAGGAGCCTTCTGGAGCCTGTCAAACGTCCGGCTGTATCTGTGGCCTGGCCTGCAGTGATGGATTCACTGTGCTGTCTCCACAGCCTCACCCGGGAGGGGACAGTCCTCCACCAACACCAGCAGCACCAGCAACACCACCGCCACCACACCCCCAAGCTGGGGAATTAAACGTCAGCATGATGGGGTCAGAACCCCCCCCCCCCCCCCCCACACACACACACACACACACACACACACACCCAAGTCCAGAGGGAGCAACTTTATCAAGCTACATAGGGCACAGCACACACAGCGCACGTAGAACGTACAGCGCGCACACACACACATACACACACACACACACACACACACACACACACAGACACAGTACATGCAGACACATACAGCAGTTCCATAGTTCACGCATATATATACTTGAACTACAGAAATATTTACATAGACCTATATGCAAATATATAGTTTCTGCTTCTTAGAGCGTTTAAGAAAAAATAACAATTAAACGTCTTTGAAGAAGTTGTTGCCCATGACCGCGTCCGTTCATTTTAACATTTAAATCATAATTTTTCCACGATGTGCCACAAAAAAGCAAGCATGCAGTGTGTGAGAGAGAGAGGCTGATCTGATGTCACCTCTTATTGGACTCGCTAGGCCGCCGCTTCGCACGGCGTGGTGAATCTGAGGACCCAGACACACGTTTACATGCGGATCTCCCACACACACACTCCTATCGGCTTCACCACCGCCCGCCGGCCAATCTGTCACTGCCACCTCCGGTATCATCGCTCTCACAGCCGCACACAGACAGTTTGTGCACCTTCAGGTGTGTATGTGTGTGTGTGTAGGTGTGTGTGTGTGTAGGTGTGTGTGTGTGTGTGTGTGTAGGTGTGTGTGTAGGTGTGTGTGTGTGTGTGTGTAGGTGTGTGTGTGTGTGTGTGTGTGTGTAGGTGTGTGTGTAGGTGTGTGTGTGTGTGTGTGTGTGTGTGTGTGTGTGTGTGTGTGTGTGTGTGTGGGTTCCCATGGCGTAAAAGGACACCGTAATGTCGGATAAACCACGAGAATACCGTCTTTGTTATATGTTTATCATTCTATTCACCAATGCAATGAGCTTCAGAGTCAGACCAGCCGGTGTGTTGAATATTCTCTCAGCACCCATGTATTTGATAATTCATAATTCATCCATTATTCAACCTGATTTTGTCCTTACCGCTGAAGGAACAGCGGTAAAACGGAGAGCCAAGGTGGTCGCACACTTAGAGGGCCCGAGAGGATGAAGTCATCTTTTATTTACATAAGCGATGCAATAAGCCCCTCCCCTGGCGTCTATCTCTCCCTGAGTTGACAGTCAACTCTTCCTTGTTTTCTTCTTCCTTTCCTCTTCCTTGTGAGATGGTATTATTTCACAGAAAATAATATATATATATATATATATATATATGTATAGCTTTATATACGGAGCATACAGGAATTAGCTCATGAAAACCAAAGCTAAACCAAAAGTCAAACAGCCATAGGAAATATTGATGGTGCTAGAGGGATAATGCTTACAGAGGAGCAGTTAGAGACTTGCTTTTCACCTAAGGGACGAAAACACTTAAAAGGAAACACTGTTAATGCAAATTAACAGCATTGTTAGCCTCCCGAAAGATTTCCCTCCCCAACATTATCATGATTACCATAATTACATACAGTATGAAAACACTTTGGTTGCACTTGAGTAATAGGCTCATACGCTTCGCTTTGCTTCGACATTTCTTTCTCCTAAAACCCTCCTAATGCTCTCGGCATACTTTGTGTTTCCTTCAAGAGATGTCTTCTGTATATGTGTGTGTGTTTGTGTGTCTTTGCATGTTTAAAGGAGCGAGACAGAGGGAAAGGGTGAGAGGGAAGTGAGTGAGAGGGAAAGGACAAACAGAGCGAGAGAGATAGAGATGTAGCAAGAGAGAGTTACAGAAAGAGGAGAGAGAGAGGAGATAGACATGTAACGAGACGGAGAGAGAGGGGAGAGAGGGAGAGAGAGAAAAAGAATGCAAGGGAGGAGACAGACATAGAACGAGACAGAGACAGAGGGGGAAGAGAGAGAGAGAGAGAGAGAGGGCGGAGACGGCACAGGTTGAATTTGAGTCTGCTGCAAGCAGGAGAGTTTGAGCTGCAAGCAGGAGAGTTTGAGCTGCGCTGATACCGCTGGCTAGCTGCTGTGTGTGTGATGCTGAGCTGCCATATCTGGGTCAGACCTTCTAGCAGAAGGTTCAGGGCCCATGTGGGAGCTCTGCGGGGACACATATACTCTTTAACATCAACACGAGGAGAAAATGGATTTGAGAATCTCTCTCTTTCATTTTTTTTCACGGGGGTGGCCCAGGTGGATGAACCAATCCCTGTTCAGGGTGGTCTGATGCCCCAAATTCACTGGTAGCACAGTCAGCCTGAACGCTTCACAGTTCACTCACAGAAAGGTCTATTGTAAAAAGAAAAGCATATGCACTTTGTGTAAACAAAGAAAGCCGTCCATTCATAATTTTTTAAGACTCAGGAATTTGTAAAACAATGTGTGTGTGTGTGTGTGTGTGTGTGCGTGCGTGCGTGTGTGTGTGTGTCTGTGTGTGTCTGTGTGTGTGTGCGTGCATGTGTGTGTGTGTGTGTGTGTGTGTGTCGAAAGTTGTAAGCTCATTTGGTGCGGAGCGGCCAGTGGCTTAAACTCCTGAGTACAGTAAGCAGATCAGTAGATAATGAACAAACAAACTTTTTAATTGTACCCATGGCTGGAAGATATATTTACTTTTGTGCAATGTTTTAATTTCTCCCTGGACTAGTTACCCCAACCCTACTTCTCCGCTTCAGTTTCCATCTCACTTCCTTTCTCTGACCAATCCAAAGCAAACCTATACGGTAACAAAATAAATACATGGATTGCCACGGGTGCTGTTTTGCAACGTAACGCAATGCGGGTAAGAATCCTTACAACCTATCTGCTCAACTGAACCCACGTTGCAAAGTCCTTCAAGACGAAGTGACATTAAATGATGATGCAAAAACAAAAAGGCCTGACCCGCCACTCGTTCTCCAACATGGCGCAGATCGTGTCTGTGAGCCACCCAGAGCTCACAGACATGGTTACCACCGCACTAGGGGGTAGACTCTAAATCCACATGGCGGACACGGCACGCCCCTGCCGTGCACCGTTATCTAATAGCAGCATTTACTGCAGCCCACCGTCTCCCTGTTACGCTGTTGCTTCACACACGAGGAAATTATTAATCTTGTGGTGGAACATCCGGCCATCCAGCTCGCTCGCTTTCTTCGCGGTGAAACGCCGGCAGATAATACACTGACGACATCACCACCACCACCACCACCTCCACCACCACCAAGTCTGCCCAATGGTGAAGACAACATTGGCTGAATCCCTTCGGTCTCCTCTTCATCCTCCACCTCCTCGTTGTTGAGAAATTGCAGTGCTTCCTTTTCCCAGACCACACACAACTTGTACATGTGTTCGCTAGCCGCCAACAAGCAAGGGATGGAGGGGATGAAACAATAATGCTGGAGGGGCCACTGTATCTCATTAAGGACATTTAAATAAACGGTGGCTTTTCTTTTGTTAAAATATTTACCATGACAAAGTAATTACATTATTACATTGTCTGTGAATAAATTGTTATATTCCAACTTTGCGTTTTGCATATTTTGCAAGATAGTTTACAACATTTTGGGCATTCTTGTTTCTGGGGAAAAATAGGTAGACGTATTTTTCTTTCTCTTTAACTTCCATGTGACAATTCGGTGACTTTTTAAGGGCTAAAAAGCCATTAGCGCTCCATGGAAACGAGAAGACACCCACATTGTACAAAAATGGAGGGATGGCCCCCAGTCGTAATGCTGGAGGGCTGGTATGATGAGAGCCCAAACCTCAGCCCATTTCCTCTTCTCTGTCTCTCCGACAGGGCTCATCGTTAAGTCTCAACACCGCCGCTAACTGGACTGCAGAGGGGGTCACTCTGGCTGACGAATGTCTCCATTTGCTGGGCTGGATTGATGAGAGGTGCTGGTGCACCGTTTGCTTCTGTGACAAACGGGTTACTGGTGTCTTTCTGTGGCCACACTCTCACGGCCGGGGAGTCGATGTTCGTTCACTGCATCTAGTATTGTACTTTCATTCTCTTTTCTTGGTTAGTTTTTTGGATTATATGTAAACCAGCACATATGTAAAGGCACTGCACATACTGTCTCAAAGCAAGCTATTTTCTGCATGGAGATGTTCTCCTTGCCCTTATGTTGGTTGTCCTCCAGTTTTGAGACCTGGACATTCTCGGGTCCAAACCAGGGTGCTGCTGCAGTACAATGAGAATGTGATGTGATTAAGGTACGATAGAAATACAATAGTGTGGACATGGACAGGGCTTGGATTAAGATTGTTGTATAACAACGGTTCCCCTGTGAATCCCTTTGAACCTTAAGGGCTGTGCAAACAAAATACACTAGACACCATTTTTGGTCTGCATGCTTGGTCTTACTGCATAGTTCAGTTCTGCTCTATTTGACCTCCCGAGCTGAGAGATAGTGTCTTTGAAGTGAAACATGAGGAATCCTTTTTCAGATGATATCCCTAATGGTCATCGCTCTTTGGAGTAATGACCCATTTGCGGAATGCTTTTACCGAATGTCTCTTTATAGTTTGGGGAGGCTTGTTATTGACTACAAATTGGGTAATGGCAAAATAATAGTATCTCACAAAAGTGAGTACATCCCTCACATTTTTGTAAATATTTGAGTATATCTTTTCATGTGACAACACTGAAGAAACGACACTTTGCGACAATGTAAAGCAGTGAGTGTACAGCTTGTATAACAGTGTAAATTTGCTGTCCCCTCAAAATAACTCAACACACAGCCATTAATGTCTAAACCGCTGGCAACAAAAGTGAGTACACCCCTAAGTGAAAATGTCCAAATTGGGCCCAATTAGCCATTTTCCCTCCCGGTGTCATGTGACTCATTAGTGTTACAAGGTCTCAGGTGTGAATGGGGAGCAGTGTGTTAAATTTGGTGTCAACGCTCTCACACTCCCTCATACTGGTCACTGGAAGTTCAACATGGCACCTCATGGCAAAGAACTCTCTGAGGATCTGAAAAAAAGAATTGTTGCTCTACATAAAGATGGCCTGGGCTATAAGAAGATTGCCAAGACCCTGAAAATGAGCTGCAGCACGGTGGCCAAGACCATACAGCGGTTTAACAGGACAGGTTCCACTCAGAACAGGCCTCGCTATGGTCGACCAAAGAAGTTGAGTGCACGTGCTCAGCGTCATATCCAGAGGTTGTCTTTGGGAAATAGCCGTATGAGTGCTGCCAGCATTGCTGCAGAAGTTGAAGGGGTGGGGGGTCAGCCTGTCAGTGCTCACACCATACGCGGCACACTGCATCAAATTGGTCTGCATGGCTGTCGTCCCAGAAAGAAGCCTCTTCTAAAGATGATGCACAAGAAAGCCCGCAAACAGTTTGCTGAAGACAAGCAGACTAAGGACATGGATTACTGGAACCATGTCCTGTGGTCTGATGAGACCAAGATAAACTTATTTGGTTCAGATGGTGTCAAGCGTGTGTGGCGGCAACAGGGTGAGGAGTACAAAGACAAGTGTGTCTTGCCTACAGTCAAGCATGGTGGTGGGAGTGTCATGGTCTGGGGCTGCATGAGTGCTGCCGGCACTGGGGAGCTACAGTTCATTGAGGGAACCATGAATGCCAACATGTACTGGGACATACTGAAGCAGAGCATGATCCCCTCCCTTCGGAGACTGGGCCGCAGGGCAGTATTCCAACATGATAACGATCCCAAACACACCTCCAAGACGATCACTGCCTTGCTAAAGAAGCTGAGGGTAAAGGTGATGGACTGGCCAAGCATGTCTCCAGACCTAAACCCTATTGAGCATCTGTGGGGCATACTCAAACGGAAGGTGGAGAAGTGCAAGGTCTATAACATCCACCAGCTCCGTGATGTCGTCATGGAGGAGTGGAAGAGGACTCCAGTGGCAACCTGTGAAGCTCTGGGGAACTCCATGCCCAAGAGGGTTAAGTTAGTGCTGGAAAATGATGGTGGCCACACAAAATATTGACACTTTGGGCCCAATTTGGACATTTTCACTTAGGGGTGTAGTCACTTTTGTTGCCAGCGGTTTAGACATTAATGGCTGTGTGTTGAGTTATTTTGAGGGGACAGCAAATGTACAGTTATACAAGCTGTACACTCACTACTTTACATTGTAGCAAAGTGTAATTTCTTCAGTGTTGTCACATGAAAATATATACTCAAATATTTACAGAAATGTGAGGGGTGTACTCACTTTTGTGAGATACTGTAGATGTAGCCAAAGGATAAAAAGTGGTGGTATGCAATAACAAAGCCTGCACACATGAATCATGTTTTCCTTGTTATTCCCTAAACAATCAACAAGCTCAGTGAAAAACAACTTTCAACAGGGTCGCAAAAAAATAGAGCACAAAAATAAAAACAAACGCAAAACAACCTTTACAGCAATTATCATTTTTTCTTTCATTCGATGTTTTTGTTTCGGTTCAAAATGCATTTCAGAAAACCGCTGAGCAATATCAAAGCCGCTTTACCGCAGCGCAGCGCTCACCGCATTGTTCTGACAAAGAGCGCCTGCGAGGGTCCCAGAGCAATCACACGTATTTGTGAGGGTTTGTTGGTCGATCAAGGCTGGGTGAATGGTTGCAATATTTTGGTACTTTTTCTTCTTACCCACCGTCTCCCTCATGAGTCCATGGATGTGATCGATACCGTGGCCGCTCCTGCTGAGCAGAACAAAACCTGTGAAGCCAGGCGGTTGAAGTATAGGATAGGCACAGATTCCACAACACCGGAGCAACATGGAACTAAGCACCACTGGCCCGAAATCTTGGTGGTGTTGTGTGTGTGTGTGTGTGTGTAGGGGGGGTGGGGGGGGTGGGGGGTAGGGTCAGTAAGACAGATAACGGGTAACGTTAGGCTGCAATGGTCTGTTTTGTTTCTATGGTTTTTCCTTTTTCTGTTCATGTTCTGCTCTGTCCATTTCCTACAGTCCAATGCACCGTTCTTTCGTCCACACTATCTTCCTTGTTTTGTTGTGTTTGGTCCAGATCAGATTGTGCTCTTCTGTGTGTCTTTGTTTTTGTGGTTTTAATTGTGTTGTTCCGCTGTGTCCTGTAGTGTTTCGCTGTGTTCTGTTCTGTGGAACTCCTCCCTGCCAGCCTACTACTTCCGTATGTCTGCAGTGAGTTAAATATATAAGTGCCGGACCCTCATGAACTGTGAACGTGACCAGGATAAGCAAACGATGGATGGATGGACAGACCACCTATACAGTACAGTGCTGCATTGCCTCAGGGTGGGGCGAGGCTAAGTAATCCCAACCACCCCAAACACGCTCTAAAGTATTTTATTTGGCTTTGCACCGCATTTGTTAAAGGAACACATTTCCATTGCCATCCCGCTGTCGTTGCGGCTTACCTTGCCTAAGGTATATACGCATGAACAAACAACGGTTCAAAGTGATTTACTAAACCAAATATAACCCCATCCCTCTCCCTCTCTCTATCTCTCGGTCTCTCTCTCTCTCTCTCACTCAATCTCAACCTTGGTCTTTCGCTCTCGCACACTTTTCCCCTTGCCAACACATGTATAAGCATATGCGTGCACACGTACAGCGTGCTTGCTCATCCCTGTTCTCCAGGACTAATTGCTTTAAGTGAAAAAGCTCTGCGGGGAGAGAGGAAGCGGGGGTTCTCACCTGCTGTCTGATGAGCAGAAATTACATGTCTAATGGAATGAAATAGTTGTGCAAATGGGAGAATCGAGAATCTCTCTCTCTCTCACTGTCCTGCTCTCTCACTGTCCTGCTCTCTCGCTATCGCTCTCAATCTTTCTCTCTTGCTCTCTTGCTCTCTGTCTCACTCTCTCTCTCTCTGTCTCTCTCTCTGTCTCTCTCTCTCTCTCGTTGTGGTCCTAAATTAGATTTTAATTTGGACCATAGGTTATGGAGTGCATGGTCTATCTTGGTTTGCCGCCTTTCCTAATTCCCTGTACCATTCTTGTGTCTTATTTCTCTCCGGTCACCTGCAGTCGCTAACTGCCTTTTAAACAGCCCCTCACGCGCAAGGGCGGCAGCGCCATGGAAACGAGCGATATCGGCGCATGGCGTCGGGTGGACTTTCTGAAAAATGAAATCAAATTGAAAATCATTCCCCGTTGACCTCCTCTCGTGGTGTTGGAGGAGTACATATCCGGCCTGAGGAATGTGCCTGCTTTGCTCCCTGTGTCTGAGAATGAAATAGAATGACTGTTGCTATAGGAAGGAGATGAGAGAAGAAGAAGAGGAGGAGGAGGAGGAGAAATATCTGTGTGTGCGTGTGCCTGTGTGTGTGTGTGTGGCGGGGGGGGGGTAGTACAATATGGGAGGGTACTTTGAAAGTTTCGAAGAATCTTCAATGACCCACGCCAAACATCTCCCTCGCACACACACACGCACACACACACACATACAGTACTCTAACACAGACTCTTCACAGATCTGTGTGTCTTGAAAACATCCAGGCCAGTGTATTATCACCAAGACATACACACTATGCCCAGGGATGGCTGCCGGATGCTTTTAACTAACTTCAAATATAAATAATCTCCTTGATACGGCCTGCTTAGGATTCTACTGCAGCCCACTATAGGCTGTGTGCGGGTGTGAAACCCAAAGCTTTTATTTCACACGTGCGGGAATTGCTCGAGCTTGTCAAGATATGCCTCTGGTTATCCATGCGAGAGAGAGAGAGAGAGAGAGAGAGAGAGAGAGAGAGAGAGAGAGAGAGAGAGAGAGAGAGAGAGAGAGAGAGAGAGAGAGAGAGAGAGAGAGAGAGAGAGAGAGAGAGAGAGAGAGAGAGAGGTATTGAAAGCTCTGAGGTAAATATAGTAACTTATCTCCAGCAGGGGCTCCTCTGGTCCTTGACGCTGTACAGCCAGTGCTGATACAGCACAGAGTTCCTCTGCCCTTGTCTCCCTGTCTCAGAGCGCCTCTGCCCCCTCAGACTCCTTCTCTAGATGCCCAAACTCCTCTAAATGTGGAGTCATGGGCAGACCCTGTGTGTGCGTGTGTCTAGGCTTGAGTACATCACCTTATGTGTGGGTTATTTCAATATGTGTTTGTGTGTGACTAGGTGCGCATGTAAATGCATTTCAGGGGTGTTTGTGTGTGTGTGTGTGTGTGTGTGTGTGTGTACACACATGCTACAGTAGATACACACACATGTATGCATGATAGGCATGCATGGACCCATGCATATACACTATACTGTTGGTGGTACTGTGCATATGTGCACAGCAGCACTGCCTATTCTGCACTTACGGTTTGTGCACTCGTAATTTGCAGGTGCAAACTCGCAAATTGATGTGTTGGCTAAATTAATTGCCTTTTTCCTCACTTTCAGACTAAACATAAATAAACAAAGTGAAATGAAGCTTGTGGAGGATGATGCGGTGTTTAGTAGCCCAAGTGTGATTGGAGGGCTGTTTTGACAAAATGTGCTTGCTGTGAATGAGGCTTCAATGGATGCGATGGAATCATTGGCAGCCTCATGGCCATTGGCTGCAGGTTCAACACGCTATAGAGCTTTATGTCATTGGGACCCGAGAGTACTAAGAACATGAATATACGATTAAGAGCTAATATTATGCATTATGTTCAACCTTCGCTCATGGCCAGCAATGCTAACTGCCAATTTCATTACTGCATTGAACATTTTACTATTAATACTGTACAGAAACAAATATTTGCAGTGATCAAAGGAAAAAGTGGTCTATAGACAAGCATTTCAAGTATGTTTTACCATGACTTACCACAGACAAGATAATTGATTGAAAATCCTATTAAAAGTTCAACATCAAGGAAGCCCACCAGTGTATAATAGGATTGCATCTGCAATCACAGCTTTTGTTTGAGCTTCCACTACACATCTCTCTTCACAAAGTCATTCAGACCAGTAGAAATCACCCTAGTGTAGACGGACCACCCTGTAACAGCCATACATACATCCCAACACACACACACACACACACACACACACACACACACACAGCCCCTGTGAGACACCTATGATTATAACTCAAGCACTGGAGTCCCACACAACCCCTCACAAGACTTCCTCTTTTACTACTCAATCATAATGGGCAGAACGGGAATGTAATCAAAATCACACTTTTTCCTAAAAGGAAAAAGAATGGACTTGTCCAAGCTGGATTTTCAACAGCTCCCATTAAAGTGCCTGAGCACACACTTTAACACTCTCCCCCCTTTTACATCAGCGCATTGTCACACTTCATCCCACTTGCTTTAGACACAACATTTGTGTGTTAATCCTCCCCACCCCTACCTGCTCCTCCAAAACAGACGGACCAAACTGCGAAAGATAATCAGCGCTTACGTTTTGTCCCGCTCTACCATTTAGCATGTTGCGCAGAAAATTACCTGCTCGCAAAATGAAAGCGTGGGCCGGGGCGGGCGAGGATGAGATAAAGCGAGCGAGGAGAGTGGTGGAAAGAGCAAAAAAGGAGGATGTGGCGCACGCTGTTTTGCAGATTTGATGGGTGAAATAGAAAGTCGTTATCTGGACAGGCAGGTAAAGGTCCTGCAGACGCCACGTGAGAACGGAATGCTAACGTGTGCCCTGGCATGTAATTAATAGATAAAAACTGTTGGTTCATTAAATGCATATACAGTGTCATGCATTCACGATGCCAGGATGTATTGATCGGGTCTGGGTGCTGTTGCCTCCTCTTTATCAACCTCTCTCTCTCTACCCTTCTTTCTCCCCCCCCCTCTCTCCCCTCCTCTCTCTTTCTCTCTCTCCCCCCTCTCTCTCTCTCCCCCTCTTTCTCTCTCTCTCTCTCTCTCTCTCTCTCTCTCTCTCTCTCTCTCTCTCTCTCTCTCTCTCTCTCTCTCCTGTCTAACCAGACTTCTGACAAGAGTACATCCATCATGCCACCCACCGTCACCATATTTATAGAATTTTAATTAGCTCTGAGGCCAAGCCAACATCATCAGCTTTTCTCCCCCGTAGCCTCCCAACCACCTTTCAGTAAACATGCATGATAATAATGTTTTTCTCGGACACATAGAATAGGTATCTGTATCGAGAGAGAGAGAGAGAGAGAGAGAGAGAGAGAGAGAGAGAGAGAGAGAGAGAGAGAGAGAGAGAGAGAGAGGGAGAGGGAGAGAGAGAGAGAGAGAGAGGGAGAGAGGGAGAGAAAGTTAGTGAGGGAGAGAAATAAAGAGACAAAGAGATGGATCAAAAAGAGGGGGGGGGAGCAGGACAAAAGCCTGACAATTTGGAATGACGATGAAAAATGGAAACCGCTGATGAAAAAACAAAGGCAGGAATAATGTCACCTTGGAATATTTTCTAAATGATTAAATGAGAGGCCACAGCCATTATGTTGGCTGGCCAGTCAGTGAGACATAAACAGCAGCTGAATACGCTCAATATTTTCACTGAATCTAAAGGTGATGGTTCAAAATATATTATGATGTAATATTTCAGTATATATAAGAAAGTACTACAAACAATATAGTCCCCATCTTCTTAAGATGTGCAGCTTGTTGAGTGGAGACCCTGAACTGCTTGTGAATTCTTTTTGATGTAGTATCCTATAATGAACTAGGCTCCTATTTACGATGTCTGTTAAGTGGGTAACAAAGAAAGTGAATCGGAAAATAACAAAAATGCACAAAAATGTTTATAGTTGTGGTCAACTCAAACTGAAACATATTCCAATGAAAAAAAATGGATAACTTTCAAATGTGGGACTCAACAGTGTTTTCAAGTGTTTTTACTAAATAGTCATGACATGGCAGGGCATTGGATGAGGGACATTCATGGTATATATATTTTTTTTTTCTATTGAATCCACATAACCATCTACAAGGACTGTAGTCAGGGAAACATCCCATCTATAAGTCATGCAGCTTTGAGAACCAGAGGCCCTTGTTAGGACAGGGGTAGCCCTGGTATTAAAACACAGTTGTCGTAACTGACCTTGAAGAAGAGCAGAGCCTCAGTTCACGTAACCAGACTGGGGAACAGAAACCTCAAAGGATAAAAGGTTTGATACTTTAATGCAGATATTCTTAAACAAAAAAACTTATATTAAAACCCATTGGGTTTTGGTCAACGTTTTTGTCAGGAAACTGTTCAGGTATACATATAGCGGCCTTGAAGTCGCTTTATATGCGGTTAGCTATTGTGCACGGTTACTTTGTACCGTTAGCCACTGTGTGTGATAAGCTTTGTGTACCATCAGCAATGTGGATAGCTACTGCATGTTTGGTTAGCTACTGCATGCGCTTAGGTACTTTGTGTGTGTTAGATACTGCATTCTCTTAGCAACTAAGTTGATGGTAAGCTACTACATGCACCTAGCAATTTTTTGTGTGGTTAGCTATTAGGTGTGTGGTTAGCTACTCTATGTTCTCAGTTAATGCATGTGTGGTTAGCTACTGCGTGCAGCTCGCTTGCTACTGCGTGCAGCTCGCTTGCTACTGCGTGCAGCTCGCTTGCTACTGCGTGCAGCTCGCTTGCTGCTGCGCACAATTAGCTACTGTTTGGCATGACTTGTACCTTATAATGGAATGTGCAAGTCTCACCTCAATGCTTTGGGAGAGGAAATCCTTGCAAGCACTGCATCGTACTTGTTCTCTCTTGAATGTTCAAACTGCATAAACCCTCACTTCCCTGGGACCTGACCTGGAAGGCAGGAGGGCACTTCTCAACCTATTGTATATTCATAATGACCTTCAAATGTAATAAACACTGTCTCTCCCTCACACACACACACAGACACACGCACACACTCACGCACACACACACACACACACACATGCGCCCACGCACACACACACACACGCACACACGCACACACACACATACACACACACACACACGCACACACGCACACACACACATACACACACACGCACAGGGACTCTCACTTGGGGTGACCTAATTAAGCCTGGGGGTAGGTGTAATTACATGCAACCTTCATCTGCTTCAGCCCCTTTTGTTGGGGCTACCCTTGGTGCCAGTGGACTGGGCCTGTGATATCTCTCTCTGCACTGCTGTGCTGCATCACTGTTCTTTTATTATAAACCGGTATGCTCGCATGAGGCTGTTTAGTCTGACAGCGGTGGCCACTACTTTAACATGACTTGGGTGACAATGCTATCATTTCATGTGAAAATGTGTTAATGGTGTTCTTTTTTGTAAATGTACATGTTGTACAATGTACAATGTTAACTCTCCTTTTCTGGTAAATCTAAATATTTTCATAGTTCATTTTGAACAAAAAGACGAACCGCATGAACAACAAAGGCCAAAATCAAAATCCATAAAAAAAAAGATTAAAAAAAGAAAGTCAATACCACTTTCTTCTTTTTATCTTTTTGGCCAACGTTTTGGTTGGATTGTACCTGACCTTGGCCACTGTATGTGCTCCTCAGATCATGTCATAAAAAAAGAAGAGGTTGTTAGCACGCGACCTCCCAGGGACACGCCGCGATTACAGGGACACGCTGGCCCTCTCCAGATAAGCCAGGTCAAGTAGATAGAAGTAAGTGTAGCACCAGAGAGTCTGCATCAACACACCGCTCAGATGGTGATAGTGGGCAAAGCGATACATCACCCCCCTGCCCCGTTTTACTGCAGTCTCTTCAGAAATGATACGGAGCATCAATGATACAGTCGCTTTTTAGTTTCTTTTTGTTCTGATGTGTTTCTTCTGTTTTGATTTTTTGCTGGCTCCAGATAGAATCTTGTGCGTATCATCTTGATTGCACAAGAAACACATTTAAAACCATGACAATGAAACGTTTACCATGTGACAACACTATAACACTAACGGCAAACAATTTTCATTTGGATAAACATGGCCCAACCAAATGAACTATGAAAATAATGTGTCTAAAATTTTGGAACAAAAGCAAAACAGCAGGACAAACAAAAAACTTCAATGTATCGTACAAATAATCATATGTATTTTAGATTGTGTGCACATGCATGTGTGTGTGTGTGTGTGTGTGTGTGTGTGTGTGTGTGTGTGTTTCTGTGTGTGTGTGTGTGTGTGTGTGTGTGTGTGTGTGTGTGTGTGTGTGTGTGTGTGTGTGTGTGTGTGTGTGTGTGTGTGTGTGGTGTGTGTGTGTGTGTTATGTTTATATTAAGTTCATGGACAGAAATGTTTTTGCATAGCTGTGGATATCATGAAATGCCATCACTTTATTTGTCTTATTCATAACCATCAGTTTGACAAAGCCTTTACATTGTGAGTTATTTCTCCAAAGTTGTATTTCATTCAGTCTTGTGCTCCTTAGAATGAGAAGTACGAATTAGTGCAACATGAGCTCATTACGCCTGCCTCGCTTAACCTAGCTATTTAAAGTTCCCAACTAACAGCTCTATGCTATAGCAGCACGCTGCCAACTATTTATAACACTAACCCCACACATCAGATCATAACACATCTTTGCGAGGATGTGTTACTCTTTACTGTCATCTATAAAGATGCAAAAATAACTTTACGATTATTGTCTAATACACGGTTCTCTTCCCATGGCGCTATCATTATATTTTATGTTTATATTTACAACTGAAAAATTGCAAGCATATAGATTAATTAGTAATTCCACATAAACAACCAGGTGTAACAGTTACAAAGATACCATTGTCATGAGTATGGTCATCATAGGTACTGCCTTGACATGTCATCTAGGCGAAATTCTCAAAAAAGGGGGTAGTAGTTAGGAGGTTCAAACCGTGTATGTAAAACAGGTATGATTATTATTTTAAAAGCAGCAGGTGCAGAGGCTTCATATGGCTGTGTTGTTGGTTATGTCAACTCTGACCCCTGACCCCCACCCCAGCAAGTTCATTAACATACTAATAATAGAAATGCACTTCAATCTTCGGCCGGTTTGCACCAGTGGACACACACAGGGTGGAATGCCAATGGAATCAAGACAAAATATTGATTCTCCATCATGAGGACTGGTAAATTGTACAGTAACCTTTAATTGTATAATAATTACAGACAAATATGTTTACAATTGTGTGATCTTTTGAAATCTATGGTTATGAGTTATATTTAGAATCAACATAATAATTATATGTAAAAAATGTATGTAATATATGACTATCACTATACTTATCACTATAACTATTGATATTTATATTGCAAACGCTGGTGCTATTGCTATATTACTTTTACTATTATTATTGCTATGGATATTAAAACACTTTATGTTATATTACCATACTATGGCTATTGTTATTGCTCTTCTATTAATATATCACCATATTGCTTTCCAAAGCAACAAACCACTGTGTTAAGATCCTTCAAGGGACTGTGTCCACCATGACTTCAAGAGTTCAGATATCTGTGGAGCTCAGAGACTTATCACACAAGCCGTCACGTGTGGCAGCAGCGACGTGCTGTAGGCCTTGTTAGTAATTAATCACACATGGCTGTAAGTAATGTTGTTGATCGAATAGGGAGGAGGGGGTTAATGGTACTGCAGGGCGGCCATAGAAAGGTCACTACCCCCCCCCCCCCCCCCCCCCCCCCCCCCCACCAATCGCAGGTCACTCAATCATACCAGCAGGGTGAGCTGCGGCTTATCTGGTCAATACACGTTTATCAGCATGCACACATGAAATGCAGTGATGACGAGATTTCGATTATTCTGATTGCAAGTAACCCACACACACAAACACACACACACACACACACACACACACACACACATCGCCCACCACGTCCATGCGTAGGTGTGACAAAGTGAAAAATGATTGGAAATATATTCTGATGTGGGTTCCAGTGCAATCAATATAAAGATACAAAGCACAGAGGAGTTGCAAGCTGCTGTTTTGTGTTACAGGCAATGTTAAGTAAGAGGAGAGACATGATTCCCCCTTTCACTGTCCCATATGACGATCTACATGGCATTAGGGGTAATTGGCATGAAAAGCAAAGCCCGCTGCATGTGCTCCACTTTGACCTGTAACTTTAATGGGAAAGGTCAAGGGAGTAGTGTTGACTGTCAAACAGAGCCGGATCGATATGACACACCTCCGTCTGCCAATCAGACAACCCGATGAGTGATTCCTATGATGTCAGCGTTTGCGATCAATGTGAGAAGACGAAAGGCTGTGTGTGTGTGTGTGTGTGTGTGTGTGTGTGGGTGGGTGGGTGTGTGTGAGTGTGTGTGTGTCTGCATCTGTGTGTGTGTGTGTGTGTGTATGCGTGTGTGTGTGTTGATACCCGACAGCCACCCTCATCCAGTCTGTTACACACTCACAACTAACAACAAAAAGGTCAACATTATTCTGCTTCACCTGCACAGCAGTGCAGGAGTTGGTAAAGGCTCACCTCATAGCAGATAAGTGGGTAGGCCGGGGGAATACTCACCCATTTCAAGAAGGACGGGAAGTGGGTAAGGCACTACACTTGAGGATGATCGAAGATGCAGGCCACGTGTGGTGCAAATTACAGAGCACCGCGGAGTCCAATCGTGAACTCCAACCGTTGGTGGAGACGGCAGGCGGGGGAGCCTGAATTATGGAGCATAAGATAGATGGTAAAAATACAGGGTATCTCTCTGAGTCATTTTATATTTTATTGATTATACAATTTACCGACTCAGTCGAGGCAGGCGCCGGGCTGACATACATCACTCGGCCTTGTGGATTGCCCGCGAATGCGAGCCAAGTGAAGTCAATCGAGCAAAGCCACGGCCGGCTCAAAACTATTTCTCTTTGAGCCGGCCTCGTGAGCTGTGGGTTCAAGCCATGAACAGGCACTGTTCAACGCTCACCAGGAGAACTGTGGACTTTGGCCGTTCAACACTGACAACAATTCAATGAAATGCATTGGGTATAGCGTTCAACCACTGGCGGATGTTTAAACAAACTCCCTCCCCTAAAAGAAAAAGCTCATTTGAGTTCGGTCTTCACTTAAAAAGGGAAAGAGAGGTTTAAGTTCTTTAGACTGGTGGTATAAATAAACAATGAGGGGTTCACAGAGAGACTGGTGAGAGATTTGCTGTTGTGCAGTATTGGATTTTTCCCCACCTCCTTGTGATACATTTATTCAAAGATAATGAAGTGCGTTGCAGCATGGCCGCTTACACACGCAATGCATGCTTTGTGGGAGACACAACCCCAACCCACACACATGCAAATGCACACACATACACACACACACACACACACACACACACACACACGTTTGCCTCCTCTTGGGACCAATCAAAGCAAAGCTCACAGTATTCCTTCTCACACGATCTAACACCCAGTATTTTTTTATTTCTTTATTTCTCACACAAAAAAAAGCCAGGACGAGCTCCCTTGTGCTTCATCCATGGAAACAGTGTAGGATTTATGGGGACATGGATGTAGTATCCATGCACACACAACACATGGACTGGGCCCGGGGAGTGGTTCCAATGTAGAAAAAGGTATAGTGGCCCCACAGCCCACAGTGGTCTGATCTGTGGTATAGATCTCCCCGACATGGGGGTTGGACACGAACTGATCCAGAGAGAGTGCCTTAGTGCCTTCCTAATGCCCCACATCAGGCCCAGAAATCAACTCCTCAACACCCCAATCAAAGCCCTCCTCCCCCCCACCATCCCCAATCCACCTGCACACTCTCTCACAGCGGGAGTGCCGCTGTGTTGTATCTGTGTGTGTGTGTGTGTGTGTGTGCTTGTGTGTGTGTGTGTGCGCGCAAGTGCGTCACCTCCTTTTGCTCTGTATCTACCTGTTTATCTCCTTCCCTGCGTCTCTCTGCCCTCTATCATCTGTCTCGCTACCTCTCTCTCCTACTCTCTGCCCTCTATCTCCCTCTCTACCTCTCTCCTTCTCTTTGCCCTCTATCTCTCTCTTCCCCTCCCTCTCGTCACCAATTTCTCAAGCTACTGATCCTCGAGTATCAACTGCCGACTGTTAGACTGTGAGATTCTCCGAGTTGGTGAAACATAACAGCAACTCTGGGAGAAGGACCGCTGTCATTATCATAACTGTAGAAGCAAAAAATAACTATTTCCTGTTTTTGTTTTCGGAGAGGTATTTTCATTTATTTATATTTATTTTCCACAGATGACTGTTATATTATAGCTAACTTGCATCCTTTACGTCACAGCAGGAGCCTATCGACAAACGTTCTGCAGAGACCCGCTTCTTCTTTTTAGAAGACGACAGTCAACTTCCTGCTATAGGATCTTCTCACCTTTGCTCTGTTATCTTAAGAACTGTTCTTTCATGTTGTCTCTCTCTGTCTCTCTGCCCATCTCTTTCTCACTCTCTCTCCCTCTCTCTCTGTTTGTCTCTCTGTCCCACATCTCTACCTAGCCATCTTTCTTCTACCTATCTATCTATCTTTCTTATATCTATCTCTCTATCCCTCTATCTATCTATATTCTTTGTTTCAATCTATCTATCTATCTATCTATCTATCTGCTATATATATACGTATGTATATATATATATATATATATATATATATATATATCTTTATATCTCTCTATCCATCTCTCTTTCAATCTATCTCTCTAGCTATCTAACTTCTACATGGTTTTTTATCAGTCTATCTATCAATCTATCAATCAATCAATCAATCAATCAATCTATCTATCTATCTATCTATCTATCTATCTATCTATCTATCTATCTATCTATCTATCTATCTGTCTATCTATCTGTCTATCTGTCTTTCTATGTATCTCTTTATCTATTTATTTGTGTCTTTCTCTGCGGGGATGGCAAATCAACGTTTGCACTGATTGCATTGTGTTGTATTTTGATGCAGGGGTTTATGTCCAGTCAGTTCCAGGGAAAACAACACCACGTAAATGAGCTAAATATTTGTAGTTGTAAAAGCAACTGGGCTCGACTGAACGCGTCATGAGAAGAGCTGGGGAACAGGGGAGACAACCATGGAAGCCTTGCGGTTTGTGTCAACAGAGACAATTTGTTTCCTAATGCACCTGCCTCTCCACCTGCACACACACACACACAAACATGCACACACATGCACACACACACTTAACACACCCACTACACACACACGCTATTTCTAAACTTTATCTCAGTATTTTTAGTCACTCGCGTCCTTGTTTTTGCTGACATACTTCTCAAATATGTTCTGAAATCAGTAAAAATCCACTCTGGATTTTCTTTCCCCTTCAGTTTGAAGCTGAGGAGCTAGGCATGCTCATAGAATCTTCATCAAGGACGTTCTGAATGCCAGCCTCCATCAAAGAGACGAGACTGTTCTGCGCTTTCTGCGATGAAAAAAATATAGATAAAACTTGATCTAGAAAGCTAGAAAGTGGTACTAAACCGTAAATTTTAATGTATTGATTTATAAAATATTCAATGAGGTTAGCAAAATAGGAACAATATAAGAAATGGAAAGTATTTTCATTTTTACCCAGCAGAACTCAATGTGTGACTATTGAGACTTAGCAGTACTAGGTTAAGTGTGTGACTATTGAGACCTAGCAGTACTAGGTTAAGTGTGTGACTATTGAGACCTAGCAGTACTAGGTTAAGTGTGTGACTATTGAGACTTAGCAGTACTAGGTTGAGTCCATGGCTATTGAAACTTTGTGCCCTGCATGGTCTTTCAATTAATAATTTCATCCGCCCAGACTCGTTGGTTGCACACCTGCACACTTAAATTATAGTCCAGATGTTTATATTGTATTTATTTCATTTTTTTTCTATCTTTGTGCAGTTGTATTTTGTATCTCGATTCTAAATATCATAAATTGCCAGCATATACAACAAAAATGATCCTAGTATTTGCAAAATGTACATGACAATGAAACACTTTCTGATCGGATAATAATCAAATCAATAGGATAGTAATGGCTAGCAGTGACTCCCGAACAAGTGCTATGCTGGTTTCAATCCCCAATGTCTGCATCCTTGAGCAAAATGATATTTACTTAATCACTAAAATAGGTAAATAGAAATGTCTGGTTATCCGGGTTTATTTGTAGTAGAGGCTGAACAGGGTTGGCGATGATATACTGCTCCTGATAATATTCACATCATAGGTTTAATCATTAGTATGCATTCATACAATTATACATACGCAATAAGATGGCAACATCGAGTCATCATCTTCAAGAGACAGCTCTTGAGTATGTCTACTATTTCATTCCAGTGCATTAATTCATGGGGATTATATCTCCTATACATTCTATCTTTTATTAGTCACTGCCCAGCACCCACGCATGAACTGTAGCCTAATGCTTCGGTAGCCACACCACAGTGCCCGGGCAGTTTTAGATTACTCACTCACTTATAATTAGTAATGGAGGTAATATAATGTCACACCTATATGGAGCCAGACACTGTTAGCATACTGGAATTAGGCATTTATTAGAAAGTGGGTGGGATACTGTACAGCCAAAGAGTCCAGCAGATGCCACATCTAAGGATTTGACACCTGTCACACCTGTCGTCATATCACTCCATCTTTAACTACCCTGCCGTGCCTCCTCAACCTGATTTAATCATTTCAGGGTTTTTTTTTCTGTCACACGAGTATGAGAGTCTCAGGATATGTCTTGGCTGGATTCTGCCACCATTTAAAAATCAGCACCTCAGCCATTTTGACTGAACACGGTGTCTCATACACAGAGGAGAGGTAAGAGTGACACCTAGCGGCACAAAGCGGAATCACGTTCCGCTGTGAACTCGTCAAAACATTGGCAGTACAAACGGAATATAGAGTGGGGGACATGCTTGTCATTGATGCAGCTGAAAATGTAGAACTGATAGAAATCAGTTAAGAACTATTGATACCGATGTATGATAGTCCAACATAGGCCTACCAACTGTATTGATCTTATTATTTAAAGTGGAAGAAAAAACGCATGGAAACCATAGCGGAAAATAGGCCTAATAGTCTACTTTTTTTTAATGTATAATATTTAATATTTTTTTAACCACGTATTTCAGAGTATGGGTGAAGAAGTCACGGGACACCCCCGAGCCGTTTCTAAACGTAGTCTGTATAACTATGTGTTAACTAAGCCTACTGTACTATGATGTGTTTTAAGCTTTGATAAACCAGCCAAAACCAAGCCGAAGTTGGCTAATCGAATAGGGAATCGTTCTATATGGTGTTGATAGCCTTTTATTCATGATCTGCTTATGGTATGGTGGTTAGGTAAGGACTTTACGCACATACTGAGTGACGAATTTACCCATAGCTGGTGCAACCCTGAAGTGCGCTCTGCGCTCTGGGCATCTGGCAGAGCCACTCCATATTGAAGTCAGAGGTAGCCGAGTGTCCCTCGGAAACGGCGAAAAACAGCCTATCTAGAGATTGTTTTCACAGTGTGCCGAAAACGAATTATAAGCAATACATTAATTTCATGCTACTGCTTTGGATTTAATTGCAGCTTTAAAGGAGGTGGTTGAAAGTGATGGCTCAAGCGCCAGTAATAAGAGTGGACAGGTGAAGTGCGAGAGAATATAAATGTGTGTGTGTGTGTGTGTGTGTGTGTGTGTGTGTGTGTGTGTGTGTGTGTGTGTGTGTGTGTGTGTGTGTGGAGTGTATTGAAGTGTATGCATATGTGTGTGTGTGTGCGTGTGTGTGTGTGTGCGTGTGTGCGTGTGTGCGTGTATGTGCGTGTGTGCGTGTGTGCGTGCGTGTGCGTGTGTGTGTGTGTGTGTGTGTGTGTGTGTGTGTGTGTGCAAGAACGCGTCCGTGAGTTTGATCAAGTTGCAGGTCACAACTGATAGTAAAGTCAGAAGTCAGTCGGCCTGTAACATCTTACACATAAAAATGTATACGCTAAAATGGTTCAAAAAGAAGAAATTGGATAACAATCTCTTTGTCTGTGTGACCAAGAAGACTCACTGACATTAATTACATTAGGTGTTTTGTTGTGTGTTCTCTGAGGTCTTAATCACAAAAACATGTTCGTATTGGACATAATTGCTACACTGACATCATCTATTATAGCAGTAACTTAAGCAACTATTAGCAGATACATATCAAGACATACAAAGAACAGCTAGTTTCTGGCAATTAAATAAAAATTATAAAGTTCTGGCTTTAATAAATGCAAAAATAACTGATAACTAATTGAAGTGTGGTGAATACTCGTGGGGGGGGGGGGGGGGCGGCTTCTTCAGATATTGAGACACTGTTCTATTACTTTGTGTGAAGGGATTTCTCATGTACTAATTGGGTCTTGTGGGATTTTGATTAACGGGAAGAAACCCTTTGCATCCGCAGCTTGTTCAACATTCTCTTAAAACTGTGACACTATCATTGTCTTTCCATCAAGATTTCAATAGGCCTATTTGAACACAGCTAGAGAGACTGAGTTGTTTCAAATATGTAATTTACTCCCCTCCTTCCCCCTTTTCAATTGTCATCTTGGATGATTATCACCGCCACATGACTGCCAGACCTTTCTGCTCTCAATAATCATATTTGCAGCTTTGGATCGCAACGTATTGAATTCAAATCTGATCAGCATGTCATCTCGGTGACAAAGGAGGAATTTGCACTGTTGAGCGAACAACACCACCATTACATCTCTACTGCTAATGAGGCATAATAATTCATAATCTTCCTAAACCTAATAACATCACGGGCTTCGGTTTCAAGGCATTTGCTATCTCATATGACTCATTTGTGTATGTATTCTGAGGAGTTTATTATCCAGATTCTCAGTCTTATAATCCACTATTTTGAAGTGGTTAGTTCATATCCTGGGAATGGAGCAGTTACAACAGCACATTTTGAATCATAGTAATTTAAGAACAGTTCATAAGAGGGCACATGTCTGGATATACTGTGTATACTGTGTGTGTGTGTGTGTGTGTGTGTGTGTGTGTGTGTGTGTGTGTGTGTGTGTGTGTGTGTGTGTGTGTGTTTGTGTGTCTGAGAAAAAGAGAGTATGAAAGACAGAGACCGCAAGAGAGAGACAGAGAGAGACTGTATAAACAAACACTTTAACCCTAGATGAGCCAGTTGGAACCTGAAATGGGAACACTTCAAGCCTATACAGGTAAACAGAGTGAGAGAGAGAGAGAGAGAGAGAGAGAGAGAGAGAGAGAGAGAGAGAGAGAGAGAGAGAGAGAGAGAGAGAGAGAGAGAGAGAGAGAGAGAGAGAGAGAGAGAGAGAGAGAGAGAGAGAGAGACAAAACAAGTTTCTGTCTGTTCTGTAATGAGGGTGGTGCTAAAGGGTGGGGCACCTTGGGGGCACTAAGCGGAACAGGTTGGGCCCTTGTTGTTATGTTGTCATGGAGACAGTGCATGTCTGACTAAGAGAACCACACCCGGTGTCTCATTCACTGTAGCATACGGACATTGATTACACTGCATGAGTAACTACAGGTTCTCTTTTTCAACAGCCCCGTGCAGTCTCTGATCGTATGTCTCATGTCTTACAAGCAAATACCAGTAGGCTTTCTAATCCTGAAGAGCTTTAACATTACACATGCTGGCATGGATCTCAATAACCAGGGTTTTTGGCAGCATACATTTGGTAGCATAATGGGACAATTGCTACAATTGTAAATACAAGACATGAAATAAAACAATGCACAAATTAAATGTAACATCAAGTGAGATTTATATTTTTATTGTATTACTTTATACTGGGTGAGTTTTGGTTTGGTCATTTCGCAATCTTTACACATACATTTTGTCAAACCTTTTTGTGACGCTTTTGTGTCAGCTTGCAAGACAAACCCAGTCCTCCCAGTCACACCCTTTCGCTGACTTTCACGGGGATTAGCTTCAGACAGACGCTCCCTGATGTTCCTAATGACCCGCGGCTCCCAGCGGTACCTCAACACCCATGCGCTCAAACGCTTTCTCCCCAAAATTGCTAGCATCATCGGGCCTTTACAGCATTTAGATCACCTTCGTAAAAACAGGCATAAGCTTCCCGTCAAGTATTTTCATGATAACACCAAACAAAACCGGTTCAGCACTGAAAACTAAACAAAAACTAAAAATCGGATAATTGATAACTGTTAATAAAAAAATAGATAAAAATGAAAAAGTAAACCATGGCCACCTCTGCTGTGAGAACATCGCAGTGGGATAACCATTAATCAATACCGCTGGATGACTACAACAGCCGAAAAAACACTACACCGCCACAGGAAAAACAATCTCATTATAAAACAACATATGTACATAACTAAATGGTTTTCAGTGCAAATCGTTTTTTAAGGCCACAACAAACATTATAAAAGGAAAAACAGTACAGTGTGCGGACTACTGTGTGTGTATGTGTGTGTGTGTGTGTGTGTGTGTGTTTGTGGGTGTGTGTGTGAGGCAGATCAAGTCACAGGTCACAACTCATACTGCATTCAGTTGGAATGTCGGTGTGTAGGCATTTGACTTCTTAGATTCAAAAACACATTTGTTTGAACTCTTTTCTATCCATCATGTCCCATGTACCATTCAGAATCCACATCCGCCCGCAACATAGTGGATCTTTGAAGAGAAAACCCTAAAAACAATGTTTAACAAACAACAAACCACCGGCCTCTGGTGTCCTCTTGTTCACTTCTTGGCACAAACGTCAGCCAGGGTTTTGAACTTTGGCCCCAATGTGTTGAGGAAGCCCAAGTCCTCCGTATGGTCAATGTCACTGCAGCATCCCACGGAGCCGGCTGCAGAGCCCACCCCCTCAAACCCGTAGGAGCGCAGAACGTCCTCTGCGCAGGCCTCGTCACGGTCCGTGTTCATGTAGGCCAGCTTCTGCAGACATGGAAAAGACAAAAACGTTTGAACTATGCCCCTGAACTGAACAATGGGAGGCTGGAAGAGATTGCATTGCTTGTATAGAGTGTTATCATACTGCATACTGCTTTGAGAGATGACTTGCGGATATTACGCAGCGAAAGATCCAAGCCATGTTAAAAGCGCACAAAAGAAGACACACATGCAAAGGACACATTCAGTACATTTTGTCCTTGTAGCTAAGCCAATGAGATTGTTAGTTGCCCTAGGGAATTCCGCTAAGAGCTCTTCCTGGTGAGCTATTAGAACAGCGCAAAAGAGCTTCACCCAGACACACATATATAGACATGTATGGAATGCAAAACAATGTATTTCACTGGCATTGCTGTAGCTATAAAATAAACAATATAATCAAAAAAGGCGGCACAGTTGTAACTGCACAATGATAGGGGATGTTCAACCAACTCATAATCAGCAAACAAACTCAACTCTAACCACATTTAACTAGAACTTAAACTCTTTAACTCTTGAATCTACCTCATGGAGGTATATGCCATTGGTCTGCCAGGTTTGGTACCAGGCCGAGTCATGGAAGAGCTGTCCAGTGTTGGCTGACATGTTGTCCACATTCTGGCTCTCTTCAAACTGGCCAAACTGGCCTGTGCCGTACTGGTTGGTGTTGTACTGGCCCTGGTAGAAGCTGTTCTGTCTGATTCCCGGCACCAGGTGCTGCCGGTTGTCCATGGTCCCGATGGTGCTGGAGCTCTTGTTCCCAATCCAGCCGACGTTTATCACCGAGCCCTTCACCGAGCCCGACGTGGGGCCTAAACCAAAACCGGGGCCCATGAGGAGTTTTGGATCCTGTAGTGAATGTAACAAATGGGACAGAAATATTAGATATTATAGGAAAATAGTCATGGATAATATTACATTCAAAAGCCAACTTGTATGCAAGACATCCAACGTTTTGAAATTGTATTGTGCACACACACACACACACACACACACACACAAACCCACACCCACCCACTCACACACATACACTTACCACCACTTCTTCCCCTGGGATCTCAATGTTGGATTTGAGCAAGATGCCACCACTGTCTCCCTCATCCTCCATCTCCATCTTCTCATGCTTTGTGGCACAGAACAGGGCGAGGAGGATTCCTACATCGCGAAGGAAAAGGAGGAGGAAGAAGAAGATGGAGCAGAGCACCTTGTGTTTAACATAACTCCACAGCTCAACTAAGGAACACCTAATTAGCACTGTGAACATCAGATGCGTAGCGTGCGTGGAGTGGGCGACTCACACGGTCAAAATCAAACAACATCTCGTTAAAAAAACACATACGCTTTTAGGTTCTGGTGCCAAGGAGACATTTCCATAGAAGTTTACAACTTGGGAATAGGCGACGCCGACAGGCTTTTCCGCGACAACTTATCCGTTATAATAAACAGCAGTTTCTTTCATGCCTGTGCCAAATTCTTCTTATTCTTCTTGGGAGGACTCGTCGAAGTGGTTTTTACGTTCTCCACATCTTAAGTTGCCAAATAGTGTAGCGGATTAAGTAATAAAATACACTTATTGTCTATTATATTGTCTTTTGTGTCACGTTTTCCTCTGTCTATGCAACAGCGACTTTACACACAAAAATACATTGGTCAGGACAGAAGATCCTCATTTACACACAGCGGTATGCAATGGTTAAAACGTGTGGGAGAATTATTAAAGTTAGTTATAAAATAAACTTTTTCGTAAACGTAAAATCTTCATTCATAATATAATAAACCATTCTTGACTCTTCACTCTTAAGTCTATTTAGGCAATAAACAAATTGTTTAGTAATATGGAAATACTAAGTACATTATTTAGCTTAGTATTTGAGATGACGTCATCCAGGCCAATTATGTTACGCTAGACCTGCTGCTCCGTATGAATGAAAGCTTTTATCTGTTGGTTTGACCAGAGGAAAGCAATGCATTATCTATATCATGCTTATTACACGGCTTTGTTGAATACTCGATTCTGATTAGTCAATTATGGCATTCTACAGTCAGTTATTTCTGAATGGCAGACTGTTGCTATGGATCTCCAAACGTTCTCCAAACGTTTCTCCACTCCCTGGGGGTGGGGGGGGGGGGGGGCTGCGTTAACTGGACAGGGTTTATTTTGCAATACTGACTGGCTCGCTGTTCATTATCCCTTACTTAGACAAGCATTCGTGTCATTCCAGTTGTGTTCACTGAGTTTATGCTCATTTGTTATGAAGGTTTCTTTGACAGGGAAGCATTCCAAGTTAGCGGTAATTGCGTTAATCCATATAATTTTCTATTGGGTGTGGTCTTTTGGGTAATTATTTGTCGATCCGTCATGACGATTGATCCTTGGCAACAGTGCCAATATCGATCAACACATTCGGGGCTTACCTAGCAGCAGCAGCAGCAGCAGGGGCAGCAGAAGAGCCAGGATCCCAAAGGGCCCCAGACCTATGCTGGTGCTCTTGAGCAGACAGACCCCTTTCTTGCACTGGCATATCTTCACCTTGACCGTCTGTAGCTTGCCCTCACCCTGCAGGTCCGTCACCATTATGGGCACGTTGTAGACCCCCACTGGAAGCTCCTTGGCTTGCTCCAAAGATGCCTCCGTCCCTGTGCATGGAAGGGAAAAGATATTACAAAAATGACATCGAAATTTTAACCATTTATGTTCATGAGTCGCTCATGAGCTCATGCTAACTCTTAGTGATGTTCAGTTCGAGAGTTAGCATGAGTGCGGTTGTGGTTGTTTGGGTGAATAGTCAACACATACATTTACATTACATACAATTCCATTCAAATTGAATCACAATCGCAGGGCAGCAGACTCACTCACCATTTACATTCTTCACTACCCAACTGCCATCCTGGTCTTTCGGGAGGTTGAAGTTAAAGGGCCCGGCGAAGGGACTCTGGTCGGCGTCGAAGGCTTTAACCACCACAGAGCCAAGCTGTCCATCCTTCTCACACAAAACCATGTCTTTGTTGAGAAACACTGGGATATTATCGTTCACGTCCTCCACAACCAGGGTCACTGTTCCCAAGGAGCTTTTCTTGGCTGAAACACAGGGAGTTCAATGTCAATAGCCTCATAAAACTAGTTTTACAAAGTAATGAAATAACTTGCATCCAGCTCAAGGGTTTTCTAATTCCTGACATTTTTCTCCTCGAAACATAGGAACAATACACAACTTTAAAATATATCAACATGACTTGATTGGATAATTTATAGCTAGGATACAAAAACAGATGGGTCCGATTTGTTCAGACATGCTGGAAAATCCTATGAGTAATTGAAAGTGGTTCTGACTATGAGTAGTCAAGCAGTACAACACTATTTATCAACCTCAAAAAGAAAACAAAAGAAAAAGATGTGTTCAGACAGACACCTGTGTCGGGTGGAGAAGGGTTTGGAAATAATAACCAAAACCGGTCTGGCATACAAATATAAACAAAAAATAAAAGTAGTGTGCTGTAATGTAATTGAAGGCCATTATATACTAGTTTGGCAGATAGAGGTTTGCCAAATAAATTGTTGAGGTTCCAGAAAACAAAAGTCATCCAAAACTGAAGACGGAAATGCAGTCATCTAACATGAATGTATTCAAACCCTTATGACTTGTAAAGTCACAAAGGGTGTGACAGCTTCACCTTAGTAGACAATAATGACCCCAGATGAGTTATATCAACTGAGACAGACAATTTGACTGACTAATGCATGGTAGAGGATTGGCTATAGTCATGAACTTAGACATCTGGTAATCCATATGCACTCAAGAATACCAAGCATTAAAGTTGTACTGGGAACGAGGACACCGTCGATGACATTTAGATACGAATGCAACAAATTCGAGAAACTAGTACTGTATGTGGACGACAAGCACATGAGAGTGCAGTAGCAACGATGCATGTCTGTGTACGCTACGTTCCTTGAACACTTGAAATGCACTACTCCATTCTGAGGCGTGGCATTACACTGCACTTGGTTGTAATACAACTGAATGACAGGCGGGGTTACAGCAGCGAGATCGTAACTTACTCGCATCCACAGCCTTCATGGTGATGTTGTAGACACCGTCTTGGACAACGGGGGATTCTCTGTCGATGGTGTTGGCCACCTTGAGTTCTCCGGAGTTCATGTCTACAGTGACCCACGAGGCGGGATCTGAGACCTTGTAGTACCTGAGACAAAGGTGGACAACGGTGTTTTCCTTTTCCTCACCACATTCTTCCACTGTGCTGTGAGAGTTGGCCCTCACAAAGCTACTGTCAGGTTGTCGACTGAGAGGATCTACCTCACAGCCTTGTCGAAGTATACATGACCATGTGTTCCCGGCGACTCGTTCGCGCCATGCTCAACCCGCAGAGAAGGGGGAAAGCTTACTTGATGCCGCTGCCACTATTGGTTTCGGGATCCACCGCAGTGTAGCTTCCTATGACGGTGCCGTTGGGTGTGTTCTCCTTCACGATGAGGCGGATGTTGGGGGCCATGAATTCTGGGCCCTCGTCGACATTGTTCACCCCAACGGTCACGGGGATGCTGAGCCAGGGGCTTTTGGGGCCAACCAAGGTGGCATTGTTCTGCGCCTCGATCTTTAGCTTCACGTTCTTGGTTTTCTCGTAGTCTAAAGGCTGGAGAAACAGGATGGAATGAAGAAACAAAGTTAATGCAAATCTCTCTTCACTTGGATCATCGGTGATTTAAAGATATGTCCTGCGTGACCGTAGCATGAACAATGGCTGTGGTTTAAGTTCTCTTTGACACCAAACCAAACTGGTTTACGAAAACTAAAGCGAGGGCAAACGAGAACTCACCTTCGTTATGTACAGCAGCCCTTCATTTGTCTTGGGGTCTGTTGCGATCCTGAAGTTGTTATTTTCATTTCCTTCTGTGATTTTAAATACAGCTTCCCAGTTTGGTGTGTTCTTTAAGTCCTTGTCCTCGACCGGAATCCGGAGGATAAGTTTTTCTGCTGTGTTCTCGTCAACATTTGTATCATACTTTGAGGAGATTAAAAAGGTAAAAACAATGTGTGAATGTGTGGCATTCAAGCATTCTTTCCCAAAAAATGCACTTGACACTTTGAAGCTAATATTCTATATAATACAAGGGAAGGAAAGTTTGCAGAAATAAAAAGAAAACAATAAGAAACTAAGAAGTTACTACATTCCTCTCCAGGCAACTTACCGATGTCTTTGTGAAAGTTGGAGGGTTGTCGTTGATGTCTTCCAGAGTAATGGTTGCCGTGGCTGTGTTAACCAACCCGGTCTTCGCACCGCCCATATCTTTGATTTGCACTGTAACCAAATGTTTGTCTTGGATCTAGAAAACAGAACAAAGTTTCAAATCTTAGGTCTTTTGGGGCATCGTTCCTGATTTGTTCCAACTGTCATCAACTGTCACTATTTAGACAAAAATGACAGTTGCTAATGTCCTTGTTTCACCAGAAATGGTGCTGTTTCAGTGTAACAAATTTAGAGTTGGCTTTATCTTTAATGAGACTTCCCAAATACAAATGGCTGTATTACTTTACAGCATTTAGCAAAGGTTAGATGAACCAATGATATAACAATATATCATCAACCATTACTTTCACTCTATATAATTGCGGTATTGAATAAATTGTGAAGTAAGGAAACGCGCTGTTACCTCTCGGTCCAGTTGGTCGCTGTTCACTGTCATAAAGCCAGTTTCCGGGTTGATGGCGAACATATTTTGTCCCGACAAGAGAGTATAGCTGATCTTGGTGTGGGGGGTGTTCTCTTGGTCCCTATCGGTGGCCTGGACCGGGCCCAATACTGTTCCTGTGGAGATGGTGACGAAAGGGGTTGGTTACTGAATCCATCCACTATCTAGGACTGTATGGCTGTACAGCCAGAATGAGGGGTCCTGACCTATTTTGCTTTGCTCCATGACCCTGAAGAAAAGAAGGCCCTTGAATTCTGGTTTGTTGTCATTCTGATCGTCCACGATCACCGTGACTTTCAGAGGATCGTCTGTCTCTTGGTTTGTGTTGACGTCAAAAACTCTGGCTGTAAACTAAAAAATCAATTAAAAAAATGTTTTACTCCAAAAAATACATTAAGAGATTATTATTACATTTAGTTTATATGGATCCTGATGTTCTCTTATATATATGTTACTGCATAACGACCACAATGAACATTTATATACTCACTTCTATCTGGGCGTATTGCTCCCGGTCGATAGTCTTGTGTACCCTCAACAGACCAGCCCTGTCCACGCTGAGAAGCCCAATCGGATCCGTAGTCACCCCCGGCCCGCTGGCGGTGTAGTACACGGTGTAGTTATGAGCAGAGTTCGACCCAATCTATCCAATGAACAGTAAAAGTATATGTCAAATAATTATATTGTAATAATAATATTGGAAACACATATATAGAGGTTGAGTTGTAGCATATTGAAAAACATATTTATATATTTAAGAAAATAGATATCTATATCTATACCTATACCTATATCTATATACGAATAGCACAAAGGACATCCAAGGGTGTGGCTGGGTGCGTATAAACGTTGCTCCTAGTTTCATTAAAAAACAAGGGAGGAGTCAACGGCATGCCGTTGGTCATGATTTAATCGGGGGATAGCCGTGTTGGCTGGATTTAAATATCGGCGTATAGTTCAATTACAGGTGAATAGTCAATGACTATGAATGGATTATTATTATTACATGGTCAAGGGTCATCGGAAAAGGTCCGACGCCATTTTCCATGATGTTGAACGGTGGCGGTCTCCAAACTCTTTTGGTTCGCTTCAGGAAGCGCTTCGTCCGTCTTCCTATCTGTGACAGAGGAACCATTGAAACAGATGCAACAAAAATTAACAATTTATAACACTGGAAGATTATTCTATCCACTTGTCACTTATATGCCGCTATACAATGTTTTGAACTTAAGAAAATAAACAATAAAGCATACCAGTCTTTTAGGCACTGCACTCGGCTCACGGACAAGATTGACTTCCATCTTACTCTTGCGTCCGCTGGCGTCCTGCGCAAGTACAGAAAACTGCCGCCCTGTCAACGGGACTACCGTGTTGGATAGTGCAAATATGCCTTCTCTTCCTACTGAGAAGTTTTCATCGCTTGATGCGAACTTCAATGTCTCGGTGTCGCAGCTATTGACTTTAACTGAGGGAGACAAAAACAAGGAAAACGTCAGTCCTTCCGTCAACCAGAATAGGACTACTGAGTGAATTGTTTGGCCACTTTACATGTGTTGACGTTAGTGAGAGCCCTCATACTTTGATAGAGCACATAACCGGTCGGGATCGTCTCTGGCACGAATACTCGGATAGCGATGGGGAGGAACCATGCGTTCCCAACGGACAGCATCTTTCAGACACAGATCAAGCAAATGCGTAAACTGACACAATACACAACACATGATAATACAACGCATATGTTAATATGCATATCGTTTTATATATTATCTTAATAGTTAGGCTTATACGTCTATTTCGTCTATGTATAATAAATACACATTTAAAGTTTAAAAAAAGTATATATATATATAATATTGTAATTACTTACTGTGATGAATAACATGTAAATGTGAAAATGCCATGTTGCTGCCATTTCCACCAAGGTCTGCTTATTATGTGTTTCCCTCCAATGGGTCCAGTAACTTCAGTTTGTCTTCCGTCGGTCTGAAATTGAGTAATGACAGATGTCTGTTCTGTTTCGAGAGTTGGAGAGATACAAACTTCTACACGCGTTTTTGTGACGGGGCAGCTAGGTTCTGTGAGCCCACTAGACGCCTCCCTGTGCAACCATTTCAAGTCCGACATGAAACTAGAGAAAGTGACGTGTAGGCCTGACACACCTTAACTGCTCCACCTAGACAAGAGTGTATTGTGATCCGTCAGTGCGTTCTCGCTGGTCGAAAAACTACAAGACGAATAGACAAATACTTCCAGCAGGGGGCGGTATTGCATAAGGAGCGCGAATAAGCTGTGCTCCTGCAGGAGTAGTCTGTGCAGTTTTAATTTGTATGCTACCACGTTGCAACTTGTTTTTTGTTTTAACAGTTCATGCCGTTTTAGGCTCTGAACTATTCATATCCATAATACATATCCATATAAAATGGCAATTATTTTGTATTTTATTTTAAATTGAAATCAACCCCGAACGGACATTAGTCGACTAGTGTGCAACCTTAAGTGTTACGTGTTTATTTTATGACTTGACTGTGGTCTAGTGTGCAAAATTACTCCCTCCATATTTCTGTCCGAGACAATGACCTATGGCTCACCCCTCTTACTCAACCTCCAGTTCTCTCAAGCGTGTAGGAGTAAGTGAAGAGCTCCTCGTCGCTAACGCCACAGGAATGTGTGTTGAATGAAGCCTGATGTGTGAATGTGTGTGGGTGTGTGTGTTGGGGGTGGGACACTACCCCCACTGCAGAGCCCCCCTTATGCTATCTCTATAAACTACAGATAAACCCAGAGGTGTTTAGTTGGGAGTCACACAGAGCGAGCCTGAGCAAAAGCATGCAAGGCCTATTAAACCACTGAACGTTCATGGGAAATTCAACGGAATAATCTGATAAGCAGTTGCCAGTAGCTCGGGGGGCCTATATGGGCGGGGTTTTGACCCTAATGCCAAACAGTTTTGACCAGAATCACCCTGATGACATGCCATCATTTATTTCCAAACAACAGTCTAACCACTCAACAATATATCACACGTAAATGTAAGCAATGTGTGCAGTAGGCCTCAGGCTGGCAGGCTAATGTGTGCTGTAGAAATACAATGTGCATATGCAAACGTCAGCGAATCTCCTTAGAGGCCTTCTATTCCTAACCTTTCCCTTGCTGATGTATTCATTGATCACAGAAGTCTCTCCAGACATTAAAAAGGTGTTTCCCTTTTAGTTAGCGGCCAGAGCAGTGTGTGCTTGTCATGGTGTTTTGGAACTTGCAACACACAATTGCCGTGAAACTTTGCATTTGTCATTGTCAATGTGCGTCAATCACTCCCTTCTCGAACTCCGCTTCACCTTATTTAATTTCAAAAGAACTTTATTGGCATGTGAAATAGACTATGTACACTGCCAAAGTAGTTTTTTTTATTTAACAAAGGAAAAATAGCAAAACACTTTGAAAAGGTTAATACAAAGGAACATATGAACTACCAGTACAACTACAGTAGAGATAAATGCAGTTATGATCGGAAGTGAGTAAATCAAACTATTTCTCTGTGTTTGTTGGTTGATGACTTATGTCCTCAAGGGAATGATCTTGAATAATACTTGAGACTGAGCCACTGTAAGGGTGTGGTCACTGCGGGTGAGGAATGCTGTAGAGGTGAGACAAGTTACATGAGTTTGAAGCATGATGATACTTACACTTCTTTCTGATCTGAAACATGTCCATCTGTAAGCAACATTTCCTTATAATAGCATGGAATTTATTTATGAAGTATGCCACCATTGTAGCTGTCCAAGCTGTTGCAAAAAGAGAAAAACATGTTTGTAATACAATTGACCAACATAGACCAAACAATTGCTTTATTACACATGCATTATCATTATTTTTCATTATGGGATTAAATCATTTACAGTTGGGTCTGTTAGCGCTCCAATGATAGGTCTTTGCAAAGCCCTGGTTAATGATTATGTGTAAACAATGTGTGCTTTCTATTTACAGTATCAGTGAAACCAGCCATTACTCTTTGCATGTGAGTAGTAGAAAGTTAATCCATAAGGGTGCAAATCAGCTCAAGAGAGAGCAACGATGAAGAAAAATAGTCTATATTAAAATAATTCTTTTTGTTAAGGGGAAAACATGCTGTACCACAGGAACGCATTGGAGGAGTTAACCCATTACGCCTTATCTGTGTCCACTTCCCACACATTTGGGAGAAGGGAGTTTATTGTTGTCAATTACAACCATGAGCTGTTTTAAAGTAAATATTTGAAGATCCAGCGTCACCCTCTCTCACACCCACCCTGTTCCCAGAGTCTATGTGCAAGCACACAGAACTGTTGTTATTATTACTTTTCTTTATTGTAACTAATAAGATCTCTCGGATCAGATAAAGTACTGCCAAGTAATGAATCTCTGAATCATAAGCATGTCACACACACACACACACACACACACACACACACACACACACACACACACACACACACACACACACACACACACACATACACACACTAATTCATATGGTTAATGGTCTTATACATCAAGAATTTCACATCGTCGGTACAAGTTTCACAGATGAATGATAGAGAGAGAGAGAGAGAGAGAGAGAGAGAGAGAGAGAGAGAGAGAGAGAGAGAGAGAGAGAGAGAGAGAGAGAGAGAGAGAGAGAGAGAGAGAGAGAGGGAGAGAGAGAGGGGGGTCTTTACTAACAAATGTTTTTGTACACGTTTTAACTTGAATTGTGGTCGTCACTGGGCGTATCATTACTACGAATTGATCAGTGTAGTAGGTCGAGATCTAGTGGACTTGTTCTGTGATATTTTACTTTGGCCACTTCCTTTTGAGCGTGACCCACCCCCTTTTTCCTTTACAGAGACAATAGGCTTCACAGGAGAATTGCAGCTATGTAGGAGTGGGCACAGCCATACCCGCAACGTCTGTTATCAGCAGCCGAGTGCAATGAAACAAGAGACACCGCCTATGTCTGTAACGCCTTAGAAAAAGTGCTCAGTTCGCAATCAAAGGGCCAAAGTCGACTCCAAACCCAGAAGAGACATAGCGTACGGATATTAGCAAGCAGGGTGGGGGGGGAAAACTCCATTACTTTTCAAATAAACAATGGTGTCGAAATGCAACTTTGTTGTATGGCTACCTTTGCTGCTTGCGGTAAGTAAAACCGAACAATGTCTAATTCGCAAGATAGCTTCTTATAACAATACTGTGGTTTGGGGCTATAGCGGAAAGCAGGTGTGGCTTTCCTTTCCCGGCGGATAGGTTGTTAGAGCGCAAAAGCTTCTTGGTGCGCATTTTTGGATCTCACAAAATGGAGTGTAGTTTTAATCTACTGTACGTAAAATAAATAAATAACTGAAAGTCTAGTACGGCGAAGGTGGGTCTTTTTAGTTTTGTTTTCGATTCACTGGGGGAAAAAAAAAAGTAGAATACTTGCATCCAATCTTGCTGACCTGCGATGTGGGCGAGTATTGGTAGTCTGGAAGAAAAAAAGTAGTTGACACGAATAGCCAAACATTGTAACATTAATAACATATTTGACCAAATAATACTAGAGCTATCATGAAGTGACCCATTTCTAGTATACTTTAATTATGCAAACGAATTGCCAGGCCTAGGGAGTAATACCACAGTAACTAGAGGATAATCCCTACTACCTATTACTAACCCTAGTTTAAATGTCTGTGTGAAATAAAAAAAACGTCTTACAAAATGTGCATGTTTGTCAAACATGCAAATGAAATATAGGCCGTTGAAATATGTTTTGTTGTTGTGAATTCAGGGTCTTTATAAACCCATATAACACAAATTGTTGTTTTGGCCTCATGTTTGTATGTAGCCTAGTTAGAAACATATTTGGACATATTTTGACCTAGACTAGTTTCCCACATCAGGTAGGTTATGGAATGCCAAATCTTGCCATCCAAGCGGTTGTTTGTTTTACGAAAGTAAAAAAAATGCACACATATGAAGGCCTACTTTATATCAGTCGTTTTCGTGTGTGGCGCTCACAGGCCTATGTTTTACTCATGTTTCAATATATGTTTTCATACAGTTTATACAGCTTAACATTTTATCCACATATTTGGTCAGATCTTTGTTGTATTTTTTTCAGATTTCTTACAGTCCTTTACAGTTGTTATAATTGTTCTATTTTTATTCATGGCTTACCATGACCATGATCTTCCAATGTATGATGATTTGTCTTTGGCTATTGTGTTTCATTGTCATATAGTCTGCTTGTAGTCATCTTGTTATGTACTTTGTAAGTGCTCTGTAAATGTTTAGAAAGGTTATATATAAAGATTATTGCTATATAATAATAATAACAATAATAATAATAACATTCAAGAATTATTATCATCTATTATTATTTAAATTTCACTAGTGATACAAGCAGACGTTTTTTCAAGTAAGTGACACATAGCTCGGTCATGCCTTAACTATGATCTTCCACTCTGATATGCCTCTCTCTCTCTCTCTCTCTCTCTCTCTCTCTCTCTCTATATATATATATATATATATATATATATATATATATATATATATATATATATATATTCTATACGTCTGCAGTTTGTTCTGGTGGTGGCAGGAGAAAGTGAGGAGATGCTGAAGAGACCAAAACGAGAGTGGATTATCGCCCCTAGGAAACTATGGGAGAACCATGACTACACACACTCCGAATACATCGCAAAAGTATGTGTTTTAAGTGTGTTTTAAAATGTAGAGCTACCACAAATATCAATAAAAATAAAGAATCAATTTAGTTTAATGTTCTCTTTCTTTGCCTGTCTCAGAGAGCCGTAAACCTGTTCTTGTATAAATTATAAAAGGACAAGTTGATGTGAATGAGTCACAGGTTGAATACTATGCAACCTCAACTATGGTTTCATGTCATAGCTAGCCTGCACTCATATTTAAGCCTGGCCGTCTTACAATGTTTTCATTTGGTGTGTGTGTGTGTGTGTGTGTGTGTGTGTGTGTGTGTGTGTTATAGATTCGTTCTGATAAGGAATATAACTCAAGCGTGATCTATTCACTTGTGGGCAAAGGAGCCGACCAGAATCCTATTGGGAGATTCAGTGTAGACCCTGTATCCGGCCTGGTAAAAGTCCATAGCATTCTGGACCGCGAGGAGTTTTCCAACTACACTGTAAGTCATATTGAAATAGAGACCATGATAAAAGGGGTGACGATTATCAAAAAAGAGAAAAAAAATAACAAACCATTGTAATGTCCCGGTTTCAGTTAAAAGGCATTGCAAAATTCTCCAATGGGCAGTATGCAGAGAAGGACATTGAACTGGCCATTGTGGTCTTGGATGAGAACGACTGCTCACCTGTTTTTCAAGTCAATCAGATCGGCTCTGTCAACGAATCGAGTCCTGCAGGTATCCCTCATCTCTCCCTATTCCTATGTGTAGCATGTATATAATCCGTTTTTTTGTTATTGATCATCAAGTCTATTCAGTTAAAGGCGATTGCACACTGCTCCAACAAACACAACAACAAAAAAAAACACCACAATCAGGGCCAGTGTGCCACACTAGTAGTGGTTGTTGGCTTTTGTCAGTTTCAGAATCGGCGTCGGCCAACTTCGGCCAACATTCTATAGTTGGGTGCCGGTGTTGGGGCAGTGTGCAAGCACCTTTAAAAGGTTGTTACGCGCTGTAACTATAAGTGTTGCATTTGAAAAATATCTTTCTAGGCACCATTGTCATGAGAGTGACTGCCACGGATGCAGATGAAAAGGGCCTCCACTCCCAGATCTACTATAGCATAGTGGGGTCCAGTAGCTCAATGTTTTTCATAAACCCCAGTACTGGTGAAGTCATGGTCCGTCAGAACACTCTCGATAGAGAGGTGAGGGTTGCTTCACTCACATGTTGTTATTATTATTGTTATTATAATGATTATTACAATAAACATAATACTTATTTTTATTAGCACTAGTAGTAGTCTTGAGCGGCTTGAAATTCTTGATTTGAACAAGGCAAGGATGTAAAGTTTACAATATACATTTAATATTTTATTAATGAAAGATCAAGGGTAAGATATAATATGTAAATCTTACAGCAACTAAATATACACTATGTAAGAACATTAAAGGCCAAAAATGGTAAGTCAATCGTGTTTACTTTAAATGATGATTTATCTTTAGGAATCAACCAAATTTGTAAATGTTCTTTTTTCCAGACTAAAGACAAATATACGTTGACTGTAAAAGGAACTGACATGAACGGACAGGTTGAAGGAAGGTCATCAACAGCTGAAGTAGTGATTAATATCATGGACATTAACGACAACATCCCGGCACTGGAAAAACAATCGGTATGAGCAACGCAATAACGTCAAGAAAATTATTTTGTGTCTTTCCTTTCCATTCACAATGTTTGTTGCTTACGTGTTTTGCCTTTGCAGTACGAAGGACACGTGGAGGAGAACACCGTCAATGTGGAAGTGTTGAGGGTCAAAGCCATCGATCTGGATTTGATGCACACTGACAACTGGCTGTCAGTGTTCTCCTTCGAGTCAGGGAACGAAGCCGGCTATTTCAGCATCACCACCGATTCCAAGACGAACGAGGGCGTGATCATGATTCGGAAGGTACAGTGCTGCTTCACTGCATGTGTAAATCGCTCTGCCTCTTTTAAACAATGTATAACCAAATATGTTCTTTGAGCAGCTTCACGCAAAATTATGATTCAGTCATTCTCCTGAGGTGCATTTCCACAATGCAGTGGTTGTATGAGTGCACCTCTGTGCTGTTCTCCTTTGACACCATGTGTCAATATGAAAGTAAATAAACAGCATCTAAAAACATACCTTTTCAGTCTACCTTAATCACTCCATGTGCAATCATCTTTGTTTAAACGCTCAAATTTGTCTCCAGGTTTCAGACTGCGACTGTTCATTTTAACCGGTTTGTCATTCCTGTGGTTTCCCATGTGAAGCACTTTGGATTATTGTTTTGGATGAAATATAATATATATAAATAAAGTTTCATTCAATTGACTCAACAGTCGTTGGACTACGAGGAACTCAAAGTGGTCAACCTGGCACTTAGCGTCTCCAACAAAGCTCAGTACAGCTTTGGTCACGAGGTGAGCCACAGAACCTACCCCATCAAGATCAATGTGGTGAACCAGAAAGAAGGCCCCCGCTTCCATCCCAATGTCAAGGTGGTGACTATCTCGGAGGACACCACCACTGTCAGCATCAACAAGGTCATCACCAACTATGCCGCCATAGACAGTGACACGTTGAAAATCGCAACCAATGTTTGGTGAGGCCCAGTAGTCCTTTATCCCCATTTTTGTATTGATCATGTGAGTACAACTGATGGTAAAAGTTGTGTTTTTGTTATCGTCGTAAATATAAATGTTCTTTCACTCAGGTACGCCAAACTCGAGGATGTCGGTAGCTGGTTGACTATTGATGAACACACAGCCGACATTAGGTTGAATAAATTACCTGATCGAGAGTCTAAATACTTGATCAATGGAACATACTATGCCAAAATCATATGCATCACAAAAGGTAAGTGCCGAATGTGACGTTAATTGCGATCATTCTGATACCAGTATTGGGAATTTGTATATTATTATTGAAGCGAGAGCTCCACTGGAACAGTATTATGCATACTCCAATCTTATTCTTTCCAGAATCACCCTCCAAAACAGCCACAGGAACCATAGCCATTCAAGTGGAGGACTTCAATGACCACTGTCCACAACTGACAATTACCAGCCAGACCATGTGTCATGATAACAACATGGTCTATGTTACTGCTGTAGACCAAGATGAGTTCCCAAATTCAGCACCATTTGATTTTAGGGTGATTTCTGAAAACAAGCAAAAATGGATAATCGAGCCGTTTAATAGTAAGTCCTTGGTGTTAATTGATGTGTCCTTTTAAAACTTAATTTGAGAATCCTTTTTTTCTGTCTAGTGTCATTCAACTCATTTTCAGTCCTTGTGTTTCATGAAGTTGTTAAGAACTCTTTGAACATTGAGGTAGCAACCAGAAAGTGACTCACATGCACACACAAAAAAAGAATGCAACGCTCAATTATGCTCCCTCTGGACGCTTTGCACAGACACAACAGTCATTCTTCGTGACCAGGCCAACCTGTGGCCAGGCAACTATAAGGTGGCGCTAGAGATCACGGACCAGCAGGGCAAATCTTGTGCAGATGCCCAGGTGCTGAATGTGCTTGTGTGCACCTGCCTGGGAGACACCAAGACCTGCGTGGCCCGCGGGACAAGCACTGCCAAATTCGGCGCTTCAGGCGTCCTCCTCTTGCTACTGGGACTACTGCTCCTGCTCCGTGAGTACATTGACTGTGACCTAACCCCACTTGGAATGCACTCACATCAGTCGTGACATGCATGTAAATACCCAGTACCCATGCGAATGGTGCCCAGTAAACGAGGGACGGATTATAGTAGTTGTGATGGATGTTCTTGAGACATGTACAATGTATGGAAAATAATTTAAAAAGAAAACTTACATTAACATACTAAAGCTATGATATCCACATTTCATGGAGGAGAACTGGAACAGCATGTTGAATGAGGTCAAGTTTCAACTGTGTGAATACTATATATGTAAAGTCAATACCTATGCTGTACGTTTATAAAAAAAAGAATTCAGATGAACTGATAAAATATAAATTTGTAGATTTCCAAATGTGACCCATCCTTTTTTTGGCTGATTTGACAGTTAACAGGCAATGTTTTCCTGGTCATGGCAGGGTATGACTTTTACAGAAACAGTTGAGACTAATATTCTTTGTACATATCTTTCAGTGTTGCCCCTGCTGCTGCTGTTTTGTCTGTGTGGAGGTGCAGCAGCTATGGGAAACTTCAAGGCTATTCCCTTTGATGCAAAAGAACAGTTGATTGCATACCATACTGAAGGACAGGGAGAAGACAAGGTACTGGACATCAATCCAAATAAGATCCAAAACGTAAACCGTACAGACATTTACAAAGTTAATATGTTCAGCCATGTCAAGTATTGATAATGTTTAATGATGTTTTATTTTCCAAATATACCCTTTTCACTGAAGGGTCATCGTAGGACAAACACAGGTGTCGCTCATAACACTAATTATGGGTCTTCCTCTTTTATGTAACAGGGCACGAGTAGTCGATTTATCTCACTAGTTGAGTCTAGTACCCGTGCCCTGTTACATAAAAGGAGCAGACCCATAATTAGTGCTAGGAGCTACACCTGTGTTTGTCCTATGATGACGCCTCTGTGAATAAAAGTCTACAGTGTTTCTGACTAGAAACAATTTCTTTATTTATTTCTATCATAGGCGGTTCCTCTCTTGAGCATTCCAACAGAGGTGGACCACGTGCAATCGGTCAGGAATGGGATGACAACAGGAGACATGGGGTTCTTGGGAGGTGGGAAGTACGTTGGGGGCATGGACGGAGCAGCCGGAGCAGCCGGAGGTGAGTTCACCTCATCTGATGGCATGTATCACTACAGCGAGTACCGCCAGCATGGCAAGGGGGGCATGCAGGTGGACTACGAGGCAGGAGCAGGAACCATGATTGGGCAACACCATCACGCATCACAACAGAACTCCAGATACAGAGCTGGGATGTACGATGGCATGGCTCTGTCTGAGGGATTCCTGCACGAGTACTACTCCCACGTGAGTCAAACACACTAACATAAGCTTTTTCGTTGTCTTTCTTGCTTTGCCCTTTATTTCAGCAGTGTTTACAGACATGGAAGGCCTTTTCCAGATCGCAAACGTTTAACACTTTGCAGAGCCATTACAAATGGTGCCATCATGGAAGACATCTTGCCATTTGTCATTTTGTAGCCGAAGCTGTTTCTTTATTGTTGTCTAACAAATCATACTTTACATTAATAATCTATAATCTGATAGCAGATGAGCTGATATCTGGGAGAACCAGGTGTTTCAGTTTCTTTCACTTCATATTTGTTTTGCCAAATCATATTTAATCTTTGATGTATGTTAGGGTTTGGCCTAGAACAGTTACATATTCACACGTTTCTCTTTCTTCTAACCCCTTACGTAGGTCATTGGCTATTAACAGCGAACGCAAACTTGGCCAGCGCAAGCAAACTGTAAAAGTTGCTGTAAAGGTTTTAAATCAATACCTGTAGACTGGCCACTGTAGAAAAACAAATCCCCCTTTATGCACTCAAATGAATGAGTTTCTCTTTGGTAGAATATACCTGTAACGAAACAGGAAAAGTTGTTGGTTTCCGGCCAAGGCGCTGTGCCGTCTTGGAAGTTCTGCAATAGCATAGTAGGACTGCAGGATCCGAGATAACTTTATTGAAATGTCTTTAGAACTGACACTCTGCCACCTGTACTTTCTGTGTATTTGCAGAAAGCCAGCCATGGTGCGCAACAGTCCCAGGAGAAGGATGCTCTGCAGGCATTCGCCTACGAGGGCCAGGGGTCTCCAGCTGGCTCCGTGGGATGCTGCAGCCTGCTGGACAACGACGACGACCTGCAGTTCCTCAATGACCTCGGACCCAAGTTCAAAACCTTGGCTGAGATCTGTCAGGGCTCAACTTTGGCATCTGTGGACGTGGGGGTGTACGTGCCTCCACCGCGGCCCAGGCCGGTATCACCCGCCAGGCCATCCACCTCCACCCACACCCACACTCACACCCACACAGAAAGCATGAGAGACAAGGACCACGTCAACGTCAACACCCTCAATGCCCAAAATGCCCAAAACACCCTCAATACCCTCAACACCCTCAACACCTCAAGCGTGGTTGCCGGAACCTCCACCGTGGTGCAGGGGAACCTGGTCCAGGGGGGAACCCAGGGAATAGCCACCATCCCAAGGATGCAGTTCCAAGACAACATTGTGATGTCTGGTCAGACAATGCTCATCCAGCAGCCCGCTATGTACTATACTACCGCCCCCATGTACATGGTCGATCACAGTCCTCAAATGGTCCTGGTGGCGGGCGGCGCCCAGCAGGCGGTGGGTCAGGTGGGGCTTGGTCAAGGGCTGATGCAGGTGGGAGATTCCCAGCAGGGCATGGTACTTGTAGAGAGGCAGGTGGGAGTGGGTGGCCAGCCGCGCTACGTCGCCAACAGGACGGGCCAGGCCATCTCGCAGGGGGCGGAGCACACGGTCATCACGACGACAGAGCAAGTAACCAAGGCCCAAGGGGTTTCTCAAGGCGGCTCTGCCGGCGAGTCCCAGTCCAGGCAGCAGGTGATACTGTTGGATAACGGCTCAGTGTCTGCAGGGGCTGCAGGCAAGAGAGGTTTAGTGCAGACGGTTCTGCTGGAGGGTCAGGGTCTGGCGGGGGCTGGTTTGGAGGTCAGAGATCAGGGTTTAGCGAGTTTCTCAGTGAGGTCCCAGCAGGGTTCATCAGCAGGGTCATACAAAGACTCTGCTATTACAACCACGCCCATAGCCGGAGGAAGCCAAAAAGTTGTTACGCAACATCAAAATATCTATGTCACTGAGAGAAATGTCGAAACCAGTTCTCGAGCTTAGTGCCAGTTTTGCTTGTATCCCTTTGTTATTTGCTTTCTCTTGCATTCCTTAAACAATACTTTGTGATATTACTTGTCATTATCAATCATCCGAGTATATTCAATTAACATTTTCTATCCGTAACCACAACATGCAATTCATTTGATAAAACCTGTAACTAGACATGAAAACACTAAGTACAATGTGTTAAACACATAAAAGAAATCATTATTAAATCTTCAAATATACATATTTCTAGTTATTTGCCCTATTTTGGGAACAAATATTGCTAATAGTTAATAACACCAAATGTAATGAAAGGCCTATTTCGAGAACCTTCAGATATGATAATTAGAAAACAGATAGAAGTCAGTTTGTCAAAACTGCATGTTCCGAGTTTTATTTGGATATACTGTATACATCATGCTCAGAAGAAAGAGAAACACTCACAAAAATTTAATGCTGAGTATTCTTTGATCTATCCAACCTGGAGATGCCAGTATTCTGATAATTACATTGTATTTTGATTGTATGACTTCATTAATAGGGGTTTAAAACAATTGTAATGATTACTGCTGGTGTAGTATTAAAAAGCTGGTTGCTGGGTGTTAATTCTACTGTTGATCTCCTGGTAATCAGAGCAAAGGTTTATCGCTGAATGCTTGTAGTACTAACACTTTTTATCTAAAAGAAAAAGGTTGTATGTACTGAATTTGCACAAAATGTTAAGCTAAATAATAGATTTTCTTTTAATCAATGTGTGTCTGGTTTCATAATTTACTGGCAATTAAAAAAGATGGGAAATAGTTTTGATATGCTTTGTTTTTTTAATAATGCGAAAGATATTAAATTGTGACTCCCTTTGAAAGCGCTGTTGATTTTAGTTCAGGGTCAATGACTTGTGTGTTGATGTTGATGTTGATAATGTCATCATGATTATGATTGGTCACTTTATGGCATTTGTATGCCATACATGTTTGTTTAACTTGTTTTTGCGCCTCTTGTTATAATAAAATGCCATGGTTGCATAATTGGTGGTCGGTTTGAAACTGATGTTATTAATCTACAGTCTACACATTTCATTAGAATTGAATAACAAGAGAATCATTTTCTATTGTTACAAGTTCCTGCTCCCCAAAATTGTTTTTTTGTTTGTTCATGTGATACGGTGGATGAGCCTGTTTTACAATTCCCTGAATTCTACTTCTGCTTTTACAAAACACATTATAAATCAAAGTTATGTTTAATTAGATAGCGGGTTTTTTTTTGTCTACCGCTGTTAGGGTGCATTCCTATCTTGCTCATGCAAAATGGCTGTGAGCGATATAATTATAAGTAATTGCCAGGACAATGACAGCACTGTTATGCAGGAGCAGGTCACAGAACACACTGAACTACTGATCTCAGAGGTCAGGAAGGATCTCTAAGACAGTACCATGATACCCGGTAGCATCTCGGTTCAAAGCCCAGAGGTCAGAGGGCACTTGGAGGTCAAATGCAACTTGCCTTCAAGCTGTATTCAAATTCTTCTCTGTATATTCAGTGTTCGGTTACAGACAACCTGATTTAATTGTCCACAATTTACATATTTAAGGTGTTTTGGTGTTGAATGCCATGTTAATGACATCGTTTTCATGCAAAAAACAAGTTTTAGGAGTGTCAGAGACTTAACACACAGTGATAAGTCTAACAAACACCAGTGTTAAAGCAGTATTAAGATTAGAATTCCATGAGTGATAATACAGTTAGTCTATTTTTATCCTGACAAGAGTTGGAAAGCCTGTAGATGGTTTAAATGGCTGCATCGGGTAGTCAAGAAACCGGTCTGCAGCCGAACAATCTGTATTTTTCCTGTGGGAGTTCGCTTGCCAGTTTGTATGTCGGGAAATATGAAAACATTAAAGATAAAGCTACAATTAGCAAGATTTGTTATTTCAATAGTTAGCTGTAGTCTATTGTTTTATAAACAACCATGCTCCAAAAGTAAGTTAATTTTGTGTAGCCTAAAAATAATTTGTAATACTATTGTTTGTGTGTATATGAGTGAATATACGTAAGTATTCAGTCATAAACATGGGTTTTGTGATGCATCTCATTGTTTTTAAAATATCAGTAAACCTTAAGTTAATGGTTAAAAAGAAACACAACACATTGATAGCACAGAATATTTTATTTTTGTTATGGTTTATTTGTATCACTGAATGTATTCTGAGGTAAATGTTACAAAATTATATTTAGGGCAAGTTTCACTTGATTGGCACTGGATAAGCATGACTTGGAAAACCAATGACTATAATACTCACATAATTGTTATGCTCCAACAGCACAAATGGTGTTGGTTCACCACGGGCCAGGTTGATAGACAGTATTGAAAAGTCTAAACAAGGAATCTAAACCTGTAACGTTCAGAACACAGTATAACACGGTTCTCCCTCTGTGTCTCACCCACGTCTCGCCATCTCCTCTACAACTTCCGACAACAATGATGATCTTTTTTTAAAGTGATTGGTTCACAGAGCTAGCACGAGGATTGGCAAGGGGAGTGGGGTGGGTCGGTTGGGGGGGGGGGAGGTCTTCATAAGGTCTGGCACAATCAGTGACGAACGTCTTGCTGCTCTTCCTCCTCGTCCTCCAGTTCGTCTTCCTCATACTCCCCCATCTCGTCGGCCGTGGCGTCTTGGTACTGCTGGTACTCGGACACCAGGTCGTTCATGTTACTCTCCGCCTCGGTGAACTCCATCTCGTCCATGCCCTCGCCGGTGTACCAGTGGAGGAAGGCCTTGCGGCGGAACATGGCGGTGAACTGCTCGGAGATCCTCCTGAACAGCTCCTGGATGGCCGTGCTGTTGCCGATGAAGGTGGCGGACATCTTGAGTCCCCGGGGAGGGATGTCACACACGGCCGTCTTCACGTTGTTTGGGATCCACTCCACGAAGTAGCTGCTGTTCTTGTTCTGCACGCTCAGCATCTGCTCGTCCACCTCCTTCATGGACATGCGGCCGCGGAAGATGGCCGCCACCGTCAGGTAGCGGCCGTGGCGGGGGTCGCACGCCGCCATCATGTTCTTGGCGTCGAACATCTGCTGCGTGAGCTCGGGCACGGAGAGGGCGCGGTACTGCTGGCTGCCACGGCTGGTGAGCGGGGCGAAGCCCGGCATGAAGAAATGCAGGCGGGGGAAGGGCACCATGTTGACGGCCAGCTTGCGGAGGTCGGCGTTGAGCTGCCCGGGGAAGCGCAGGCAGGTGGTGACGCCGCTCATGGTGGCCGACACCAGGTGGTTGAGGTCTCCGTAGGTGGGCGTGGTCAGCTTGAGCGTGCGGAAGCAGATGTCGTAGAGCGCCTCGTTGTCGATGCTGAAGGTCTCGTCGGTGTTCTCCACCAGCTGGTGCACGGAGAGGGTGGCGTTGTAGGGCTCCACCACCGTGTCGGACACCTTGGGCGAGGGCATGACGCTGAAGGTCACCATGATGCGGTCGGGGTACTCCTCGCGGATCTTGCTAATGAGCAGGGTGCCCATGCCGGAGCCCGTTCCCCCGCCCAGGGAGTGGGTGAGCTGGAAGCCCTGCAGGCAGTCACAGTTCTCAGACTCCTTCCTCACCACGTCCAGCACGGAGTCCACCAGTTCGGCACCCTCCGTGTAGTGGCCCTTGGCCCAGTTGTTCCCGGCTCCGCTCTGGCCTGTGACACAGGAAATGAGTTCAGGAGTTTGATCATATTTTGGCAAATCACAAGAACGTTTCAAGTTCTTTCATTTGTTGATTAATGCTAATAACGCTCAGTATCATAATTGACCAAAGTGCTTGTGTGGGAAGCCACTATTATGTGGTAAGACCACAAAATATCCTCGTTTGTTGAAGAGCTGTGCATCCACCAACCATTTATCCAAAGAGAATATACATTCTTGCTGTGGAAAACTAGATGGAAGGGTGTATATTTGGAGAGTCACTGTGTTGCAGACTTGGGACAGTATATCATTAGCACTCAGCAGCACTGCAGCATCCTATCTTTTTTGGCTGAGTCACCACAAGAGCTTGAGCCTGAGCCCAATACAGTTCAGTCAATGCATCCACACACTGGGATATTCGCTGAGACTCTGCAGAGGCTTACAAGGGGAATCTTCATCACTGTCGAGTAAAACTAGGCTCAGATTTAGAGCATTTTATGTGACAGCCTGCTATACAGACATACACAGACACATGCAATGTAACGGAATAACTCACCAAAGACAAAGTTGTCGGGTCTAAAGAGCTGTCCAAAGGGACCGGATCGCACTGAGTCCATGGTGCCTGGTTCCAAGTCCACCAGGATCGCACGAGGGACAAATTTGCTGCCTTAAGGGTAAAACAGGAAATAGGGTTAGAGGGGGTGTGAAGTGATTAAACAATGGACTGATCGTTGATCAATACAAAATGGTTCTCAGGATGAGCACAATATCAAGTAATAACGGAATTTATGTACATAATAGTTATCAAAAATGAGCTGCAGATATCTATTTTAACCATTTGTTTTAGGGTTATAATGTTTCATATAGCTAACAGAAACGAGGTAGAAATCCAGTGTTTTATGGTTGAATGTCAAAAACATCTTTCTGCCTTTAAATCTTCCTGACCCAACTGCGACACACCCAATATTTTTTAAAGATTGCTTGAACGCTTTTTATAGAACCACCACTGCCACATCATTTGCCACACCCTTTCTCAAGCCCCCGTCCTTCCCCCCAACCGCTCCATCTCCCTCTATCTCGCTCTCTCTCTTGCTCTGTTTCTATCTGTCTCTCTCTCTGAGCTGTCTTGCAAGCCCGTTTTTGTAAAGGAGGTACTACTTAGCATTGTAAAAGAAGCATTTAAACAATGCAACAATGCAACCTCTTCACAGACACGGCCCATATTTCTCATCATCTGGTGGCACTTTAATATCACTTGCATAGTGATACTACTACTAAGGGTGTACAGAGATAACTGTTTGGTTTCCATGCTTGGTTCAGCATACTGATTCAGACATACAGCGTCCCCTATAGTCACACACGACCAGCTTCTGTAACCTAATGCTGAAAAGGCCACTGAACAATCTACCAATGAGAGCACTGGGATTATTGGTAGTAAACCATCATTGACGTTTCCTAGACAATACGTAATCAGAGCAATACGAACTCTGAGTTACTGTGGGGCAGCTTTGCAGAGATAGACTGCTGATTCATGGATACCCAGTAGCATATCCACCCCCTGAGAGCAATAGAAAAGACAGACAGACAGACAGACAGACAGGCAAGCACACACCAGGGAGACGGGGGGAGGGGGAGGGAATGAGCTGTAGAAGAAAAGAGTGAGAAGCAGCTAACAGTGAGTTCCCAGGTGCTGCTGGGGCTGTCCTCATTTCCCCCTGTCCCAGTACCATGACCTACTTCCCCCAGGCAGCTCCATTTGAGAAGAACATACAGTGTGCCATTTAAATGAGCTCTGCAGTTTTGCATGGTGCAAGATCATGAGGCTATAAACAACACTGACCAAGGGGGCTGTTTTTCTGCATGGGAACACGATTATTGGCAACCAGATCTGTTTGAAAGAGATGAGAAGGTTTACCTGACGCCTCATTATAGTAGACGTTTATTCGCTCGAGCTGCAGGTCGCTGTCACCTTGGTAGCTACCAGTAGGGTCGATGCCGTGTTCGTCACTTATAACTTCCCAGAACTAAATGTGATAAAAAATATAAAAAAAGATATATATAGCCATACTTAGAAGCCACAATATCTTATTTATTAACATCTGACGTTATTTGTAGACACGGGATTTCAATTCGGATGTTGTAGAGCAATGATGCGTCAGATTAGGGCAATGCTTGACAAGGCCTCATAGACGTTGCGCATTTAGGTGACAAATGCGGTGTAGTAGGGGGCACATCGCTGCAGCCTTTGCCTTGCAACATAACCCAAACCCAATGAACCGCACCCACAAATGTGGACGGTCCAAACACTTATCGTTACAGCAAACTATACAAAAAAAAAAAAAAAACACTAGCAAAAAAAGACCACGAGGAACTGTTATTACTGTTATTCCTAATTAGGCGTTATGTTGTTATCTATTGTTTATCAGATCACGGTGTAGCATCGTTATCGTATAAATAATTAATAGCATGTGTTTAGTTAAATATTCGTCTAGGCTTCTTTTTCCTTGACCAAAGATAATAACTTAACAAAGTGCATGTTGCCTTTACCTTCGCCCCAATCTGATTTCCGCACTGGCCTGCCTGGATGTGAACGATTTCCCTCATGGTTGCGTTTCAGTGTTCGTTGTCTTGCTCGTCTCAACTTCCTCGATGTCCAGTCGTCAGTCGGGCACTGGGCTGCGGCTGTGTTTGATCACTCTCTGCACTTGCTACATCCAAGGATGAAGCCGGCGAGGTGATAAACGTGCTGCTGGTGACATCACGCCGGCGCAGCATCACAATATACATTTTCAGCCAATGGGAGGGCAGCGGTTTGATGCAGTGGACCAAAGGATGCTGCATCACCCACGAGTGAGGCCTGACATCACTCTGTCCCAGACTAAGAGAGCTGACTGCTTCTACATTCAGGGAGGTAACAAATATATTTGTATTGGCATAAATAACCGAGCATATTATCTAATGGAATTATAGTTAATTATACTTGTTTTAAAACATTTGTTTTAAAAGAACAGTGTTGCAGGCAACACAATCAAATGCAGGGAACCATCTTTTCAATTTCATAAACAAAAACGGTTGATTCATAGCGATTCTAATGGGAGGGGCATGGAAACGACATACTGAGACATAATCACTTTGTGCTGTTTTGTGGGACTTTAACATGGAATAATGATTCAAGGCAGTATGCTGTCTGTAGATGACTCACGTTCTGTTAACCATTTACATTACTGTCTAACCTTTCAATACTAAACACCAAATATATCTTATGTGTAAAGTTTTAAAGTCCTAGACATGGACTTTGATGGATGGGGTAGGGTGGGGCTCTTCAGCAAAGAGTAGGCGAATACACACCTTGTTAGATTACTTATCTACTAACTAGGCAATAATACACAGTCTGCCCCCTGTACCTTTTTAACATGTGGATCTTCAGTATCACACAGGATTTTGATTAAGCATTTGTTTAAGTCTCTGATCCAGGGAACATGTGGATTTTTATTTTATGCTGACTCATTTTATTTTATGCTGACTCATTTTTGGAATACCATCCAAATCAATCTCATTGATTTATTTTTATTTTTACGATGCTTATTGTGGAATGTTGCATAGTATTATGCATTATTACATTGTGTTGCGTTGTATTTCATTTGATTTAAATCTCCATGGAGTGGGTGTGGCTGATAGCTGGTTCAAGGAGCCTCACCCGGTCCAACACATGCTGATTAGATCTCTGGGGCTGAGTGAGGCTTCACACCTGTGTACAAAGGGTAATCAAGGCACACATTTTAAACCGAGCACTGACATGTCAGCACTTGAACACCTGCTCAACCTGTAACATGTTGCCAACCCGCTAATAATCTGGTGGTGTACAACATCTACCTGTATCTTGTGCATAGGAGCCCATCAAAGCCATTTACGAGGACTGTTGCAGGGTCAACTGCCGCGGCGACAGACAGCCACCTCCCAGCACCAGCCCTCTCCCCGGCAGCAGCAATCACCAAGAGCAGCTAGCGGCCTAGGTCCTGCCGCACCTCAGCAGCACAGCAGCCTCAGGCCCCGTGCTCCAGGAGGGAGATGGGGATATAGTCTCATCGGAAAGAGAGCTCCGACATGTCAGCATTGACCACTTGCTGATAAGCTGGTTGTTTAGAACATCTACCTGTGTCCTGTGTGTCTGAGGAGCCCAGCAAAGCCACTCGGGTGGCGTGTTGCCGGGGCCACTGCTACAATCGTATTTAATTTAAATGATCTTGTCTCGGGCTCATTATCACTTATTATAGCTAACTGTAATCATGGCACTTCATAATGTGGCTCTACCTTATTAAATACAGGATTTGAGTTATTTTGACTGATTGTTTACTCGATGTACCCTGACTGGCACCCCTCTTCATTTAAAAGTGACAAACCCACTACAACATACTTTGTAAATAGCTGTATACATTGCTATATCACATTCCATTTTTTATCTTTTCTTTGTTAGCTTTGCACCTTTCAGTCAACGTTACAAGAAGTGTAAGTGTAATATGATTCTGAAGACAAAGGGTCTTGACACACCGCAATCCATGGTTGATCAATAAATAGTGGTTTATTTGAACAACATATGGCTTATGTACAAGTGCATTATTAATGTTAAAACAAATAAAACATTCAAATTAAATAAATCAGAAAGTGTATTGGTACAATCCATGTTTTTCTTGTTTTTTTTTACATTCATTATAATCTCCACACAATAGAGATTTTGAGCCAGAAGCAAGATCTTAGAAGCAAAGTAATGTCTACATTGGGGGTTTGTGCAGTTGAGAATCTTGCTTGCCAAGTTGAAGACATTTGCCAATAGATCTTTTTTTTTTGTTAACAGTCAAAAAAGGTAATTTGTACTTAAACATACAGTAGAGTGACATGTCATTTAGTGGTTTTAGCAATGTTTCTTTTGTCTTTAGATACTTTCTTGTTGGGTATTAACAAGATAAGTACACACGTTGGTAACCCTAATCCAAACAGGAGATCTGGTTTCAATGATTGTATTATTGGCTGGGGTTCTGCAATGCAAAGATGACTTCTACGTGTCAATTGTTTCTTCAGTGATTTGTTTTTAATAATGGCTGTGAAAAAAAAGTGAATCCAGTGCCAAGGTGTCAATGTATGGAAATAAATTATCTACCCAGAATGTGTATATTTCTAAATCTTTGCCTTATTTATTTTTCAGCTTTTAAGGCAAGCCAAAGTATAGCTACAAGTTTTGTGCTTTAACGTGTGGCAATGGCATTTGGATCTCTCAAATGTGTTATGATCATATTTTCCAATCTAAATCAAAATGACATACACCATATAGTCCAGCTGTATGTGTGGATGTCTATCACAGGACAAAAAAATAGGTACCAGGTAGGCCGCGTCAGTTCATATCATAGTAAGGTATATCTACAAGCACCCCCCTCACCCTCCCCCGACACACACACACACACACACACACACACACACCCACCCACCCCACCTGACACATCAGTGTGAAGAGCATCTCCTTGGTTACTTAGACACAAGTCGGCCAAGCAGTTACAAGCGAGAACGTAATCTGAGCAGTTTGCCCTTCCAACGTCTCCAACCGCTGTACACCAGTGCTCGTAAATTACTCGTTACCCACGCACCCCTCCACCCCCAAAAGATAAATGACTTGCGATACAATGTTACTGTAAAAGACTGGGTTTATCACATTGGAAATGACAAGACATCATTCATTTGGCTCTAGAATCGTACAGTACAAATAGTGTTTTACTATTATGAAGAACGCTGTAAACGGTGGCCTATCTACAATCATATCTAGTTGGCTAGGTAAGTGTTACAATCGCCTCAATGCATCCGATATGTAGCTACTGATGAACATAACTCATAATCAAGTGTAATGCTGTCCACTGTTGTGTTTTGAAAGGAACGTGACAATATACATGTGTGAACTATAAATACAATAATCTCAGTTTTCTTGAGTCTTTTGATATAAAAATGCTAATAGGCTAATATTTTCATGGGCAAATTAAGCAAAGCATTAGACTTTCGTTTCAAACTGAGGATCACAAACGGACCAATGGTGTTGCAGCTTGTGGAAGTGAAACATAGGGTGAAGAAATAGTGGAAAAAAAACATGATTTTCAATGTAGTGATTTGTTGTAATGTAATTAACTGTATTTTCACTGATGGTCCATTGAACATTGTTTTGTTATTTTCACCATATTTAAGGTTGCTATTTTGACGTTTATTTTGTTGACTTTTCTTTTTTCAATCATGCTTTGTCCCCATGTGCAAAGCATAAGGTGCCACTAAACATTCACACAAACAGTCCGAATGCCTCATTGCTTTGTACAATAATGGCACACACCACAGGAGATTATGCTCCAAAAAATTGAATCAAGCACAACACCTAAGTATGCATTTGCTCACAACAATATATTTTTAGAAAAAAAATAAAAATAAAGAAGAATTGCATTCCAGAGGATTTACTTCCTGGAGCGATTGCAACAAAAAAACTAAAAGCCCTCCCAAGCTCACACTTTCAAACTGTCATTCTTCTTTTGTTTAACCTAGGAAGTCTTCATTGTGTCAAAATACAAAGTTCTCTCTGGATCTTGAAAAAAGAAAAGGTCTGTTCTGGGCCTTTTCTGGCCTTTCGCTTTGCTCCACAGTGTCCTCCACAACAGAGTACTATTACATTCAGGATTTTGTAATTCATAATAACATCTTCTTATTCTTATTGATTGGCACAGTATACTTTTTTATTTGGTCAGATTAGCGTTTGGCGTTCGCGTTTAGTTATTAAATGTCTAATTCGGAGCATTTGTTTAGTTTATTCAGGACAAAATGTCGTAACATTTACATTAACATATATATATTTTTCCTTTCATCCCTCAATGTAGCCCGACAATTTGACACAAATATGCTGAGTGGACATGTCATTAGAACAAAAGTACCAGTGATTTTCTTCTTATTTATTTGGGGGAGTGGTAATGCAATTCCACCAGAAACCCCTATTCAGCAGAACTCCAGTTTGTTTCTCCTCCAAGTCTTTAAAACAACAGACAGTGATTCTCATTGATTTCATGTAGTTCATGGGCTGGTGATATCAGCATTGCAAAACGTTTACCATCACGATCACAACACAGCCTCTCAGCACTGCACCCCACTTGCATCGTCTCAATTCATTGGCTGAATGCCGTGAGGGTGAAGAGTAACAAAAGTGCACCACATGTTTACAGACTCCAGAACCGGGCTTTTCCAGAAGTCTTCGTTAGGTGCCTGTAGCCCCAGCAGTGCGGTGAACACCTTACCTCGCCTTGCGCCCCGAGTCGCCCTCTGACTGTTTTCCCCCTCACGCCCACCCATCTCCCCCCCCCCCCCCCCCATCCCCTTCTCTCTGCCCCAATATTCTCTTCCACCAAAAACAGGAAGTGAACATTCTTCCTGTTTGGAACACTGCATCATGGGAAACCTCACGACGACAGCTCCCCGTTGAAGGTGTTGTTCTCCGTGCTGCTAGAGTCCCTAAGGGGGAGGACCCCGAAGTCTATAGGGGAGGAGACAATTTGGGAGACAGGCTCTTCCTCCTCCTCCTCCTCCTTCTTCTTCATCATCTCCTCCGCTGTGGAAAACGGTTCTGCCGTCTCAGGTACCGCCGGATCTATGCTGTGAGGGTCTGGCGCGGACCCCTCGCATGTAACAGTCGCGACATCGGCCGGCTCTGGAGGCGAAGCGTGGACGATGTCCGTGATGGGGAGAATCACCGATGGCGACGGGACGGAGGTGATGGCGTCGGAGGGTGGGGGGTTGGGGTCATCCGCTGACGAGGCGGGGTGTGCGTCATTGGGTGGAGAGGGAGGCGGGGAAGGGGGCGTGCAAATAAGAGGAGGAGGAGTAGGGGAGGGAGGAGGAGCTCCATCATGAATGGCCTCCATACAAGATGGAGGAGGAGGAGGAGGAGGAGGAGGAGGAGGAGGAGGAGTAGAGTCCAACGGTGGAGGATGGACAGAGTCTATTGCAGGCGGTGTGCGGGAGTCTCTCGTTGGGAGGGAGGAGGAGGAGGAGGGAGGAGGAGGAGGGTGGGTGATCGGTGCGAGTTTGGGTTCCTCCACCGATAGGGGATCTACCTCAACGGGGGGGGCGGTGGAGTCCACAGCAGGTTGTGGATCTACGGCACCGTGGACGAGGGGGTCATGGTAGGGGGGCGGGGAGGGACCAGGAGGAGGTGAAGGAGTAGGAGAAGGAGAAGCAGGAGCTGGAGGAGAAGAAGAGGGAGGAGGAGGACGATGGTCGTGCATCGATGGAGCCGGACTGGTCGTAGAGGCCTCGGGGCCAGACTCTGGTAGAAGCGGGAGGCTAGGGTGTAAAGGGGCAGGGGGCCCCCGGACCAGAGTAACAGGAGGCCCTAACGGGGAGCTGAGCAGGGGCTGGACAGCAGGAGGGGGCCTGTAGACCCCCGGGAGGGGCGACGGGGGACAGGGCTTCAGGACGGGGATTACGGGCGACCCTGCCCGAGGAACGTGCGCGGGGTCTCCCTTGCCATTTAGCAGGGTGATGACGGTGATGTCGGACGGCTTGATGGAATCTCTGGGCTCTTCCGCGTCGGACAGCAGGGGGTCGGTGACGCAGGGCGCTCTGTGCAGAGGGGTGGAAGACAGCAGGTGTTCCTTACTGGACAGTATGACGCTTCCTTTGTCCAGGGAAGAGGCAAGGGGGGTCATGGGCAAGGAGCAGTAGGAGCGGCCGTTGGGGTCTTTGCCATCCGCCTTGCCCAGGTGCCCCTCCATGGCGACCAGGTTGATGACTGACGGCGCGGTGAGGTCCACGGCCGAGGATGTGGTGGAGTCCATGGTGGAGACGACGGTGGCGGCCGCCTTGTGGAGCGGCGTGTCGTGGACCCGGATGTAGTCCCTGCTGCTCTCCGGCTGGGCCAGCAGGAGGTGCTGTTCCCCGGGTTTCCTCGGGGGGAGCAGGGGCTGGCGGGTGTAGCAGTCGCCGTCGGCAAGCGTCTCGGGGAGGGGCTGGTAGCGCGTTTCGGGCAGTAGCAGGATGCAGATGATGCAGATGAGGGTGCAGCAGGCGAAGATGATGTGGTGGAGGAAGTAGCCCTTTTGGTTGTGGAGCTCCATGATGGGTGCAGTGAGCATGCCGAAGCCTGCGCTGGCAAGGACTAGGCCCACACCTCCGCCCCTAGGAGTAGAGAAATACAAGGCGGTTACAAGGCCTGACTGGCTGCTGGAAGGTTATGCTCTCACATTTGACTCGTAGTGACATGAAGGGGTTGCTAGGATACACTCACTATGAAAAGAAGTGGAAGCGATTGAACAAAAGGCAGAAACTAGATAATTGTTCATGGGAATGCCCTCGATTTGTTTGAATGCTGAAAAAAATCACTGCCATTTTGTCCTGCAGCAGTAGAGAGTGCTGCAGTACTATATAATCCTCCTCCTTCCTTTGCAGTCGGATTAATCAGAACTGCTGTTGCTACTTCTAACCAGCAGAGGGCTTCCAAATTTACATAACATGCTGGGTCATGTATCCTCAAGAAGAAGAGGGGAATTTGTACAAGACATGCTGATAGAATTACATCAGCCGTTAGACTTCTCTGAGGCGGTTCGGGTTTTAAAGTTGTCAAATTTCCAACAAGCATAATGTTTATTGGTTGTGTAGCAATAGGGGAAGCAGTGGTGCCTCATGCATACGCAATAATGAAGGAGTCAGTGCACCCATGCATTATGAACATGCCTGTATCATGAGACAATGAGTATACAGTGTATGTACCGTGTATATCTGTTCATTGCATTATCAGCTAAGAAGGCCAAGAAACAGAAACATCTCAAACATGATAATATTAACAAAATATTTAACAGTCTAGTTACTATTGCTACACGCAATAATGTAGAAGGTCAGTGCAACCTTGTATTTATTTTCCTCATGCATTATCAGTTGACAACATGACGAAACAAAAATGTCTGAACCAAGATTATATTTAACAAAGATACAATGTAAACAATCCAGCCATTGTTTCCCCCGCCCCTCACCCCTAGGATGGCACGGTCTGAGTGTGTGCTGGGATTACCTGATGACGGTGGGTGTGATCTCAGCACAAAAAAAGATGCTCAGGTTGCTGACTGCGTGGGAAGAGAACATGCCGATGATGGAAAAGGCAATGGAGAAGTTCCTATTCAGCGTATCAGAGCGCACTGCAAACCAAGCAGGAACCAAACACACACACACACACACACACACACACACACAAATAGTTTTACTTCCCACTTTCAACTGTGAATACACTTGAATAATGGATAGCTGTGTAGGAATTGCATGCATTCGTTATCTCAGGAGGCTATTTTTGTATTCTGCTCTAGCTATATTTCAAACCTGCACAGGTGAACCAACAAAGGGGATGCTAGAAGGAACGTACCAAAGCACTTTACATTTTGTGTGTGTGTGTCCTCATCCACTACCAGAATGTAGCACCCACTTGGGTGATGCACGGCTGCCAGTATGCACCAGAAAGCTCACCACACACTGGCTATCACAGTGGACAGGTGGAATAATGAAACCATCCAATTAGAGACCAGGGGATGATTAGGGGGCCATGTTGGTACAAGAGCCGGGTTAAGAATTTGGCTAGGAAACCGTGGTTAGCACCCCTACTTTGCGATGAGTGCCATGAGGCTTTATTAACCACAGGGAGTTAGTTAGGACCGCGGTTTAACGTCTCACATATAAAATATCTAATGCAAGACATTTCTGTCTTTACTTCATGAAGATATGTTCTAAAGATAAAAGTATCTAGGGCCACCAAACAAAAATAAAGTGAAATAAAAATAAATAAAATAAAACCTCCAATGTACAACATTTTCTGGAATCAGACATTGTGTACTATGTATTTGGATCTTGTACACTGTGTATTTGGCTTTAGGATCGGATCACAGCCCAACAGACAACAGATTTGGATCGGCTCATTTGAGACCGAGCTCTCATTTAAACATGTCCATCAGGATGAGTGTGAGATGTGCCGTGGTAGACATAGAGAGGATCACAAGCAGTTCTAAATCGCTAATCCTCAATGTGGGAAGACAGCAACAAGGCTTCATTTGGCTGCCCGGAGGAGGGATTAGGAAGGAAGGAGAAGAGAGGGAATAGAGTGATATACAAATAGAAAACAGGCCAGGGAGGAGGGAGGAGCAGAACACCACAGCAGGGGTCAGAGAGAACTTCCTGCCAGAGATATGTGCCTTCTCTTCGGAAACAAAAAAAAAAAGAAAAAAAAGAAGGGGAAGTGTGTGTAAGGGTTGACTTTCATTACACCTGGGACTTAATTAGGGATGGGCTTTTGTCTATGCAGGGTTTGGAAACTCCTAATGCAATGTGGAACAGGACAACTATGTAAAGGAATGCAATAGGAAAGTAACATCATTCATAATTAATAATTAGTCACCATATGTCTGTGGGTATTGAATCTCCCTGTGTGTGTGTGTGTGTGTGTGTGTGTGTGTGTGTGTGTGTGTGTGTGTGTGTGTGTGTGTGTGTGTGTGTGTGTTGTCTAATGCTCTCTCTAAAAGTAACACTATGGTTCCAAATGCAGAATAGAGATGCATAAATAATAATACAAAGATGACCATACCTATATTAAGTTGAACGCTGTATTTTCCGAGCACTAGAAGACAAAATGAGAAAAAATACTTTATTTCACAGTGCAATTATTAGTACATTCAGTTAAATTAAATTAATAATCATCGATGCATGTCCGCGATCACTAACTAGGTCAATAACTGACAAGGTTGTGGCATGGAAAAACCCAATATTACAACACACACACACACACGTTTAACAACCCTGTCAACATGCAGTGTTAATACTTGATCTGCCCCGATCTGTCCCTCATGGAAATCCCTGCGATGGAAATGATGACGGAATGCAATACGAAATGAACGTAGATATGGATTTAACCTGCAGCTTTTTGTTCAAACTGCCTTTTTCCCCCGCCTTTTTCTCCTCAGACCAAAACCTTTTAAAAGGGAGTAATATCTGGGTTGATTGAGTCATAGTTGGATGGATTTACTTCACTTTTCGGCACTTTTTTGAATTTTGAATGGAATAATGTGAACAAAAGTGACGGACGCAGTGAAATACAAAATGCATGTTATCCAAATATAATAAAATTGTAGGTTATATTCTTAATACAAAACCACAATGAAATGTGTGGGTGCACTTTGAAAACACACCTTTTTTTAAATTGCTTTAAAACATCCAACCAAGCTCCTCACCTCTCTGTCCCTTAATTTGTATGCTGTTAAATGTTGTGACTTTTTAGAGTTTTAGCGCCTGTATTGCATCTCTTATCAATCATGCAACGGTGTCTTGCAGTACAAAGAAAAGCACTGTATCAATTTAAATTATATTATTATTATTTGTGTGGAGCTGTTTGTGTGACACGTGAAGTGTGCGCAGATGTGTGGTGTGTGTGTGTGTGTGGGCGGGGAGGTGAGGGCCTTCGACGCTGCATATCTATCCTTCATAAAAAGCCAAACGAGAGTGCGGTACTGACGGTTCAGCAGGCCCAGCTGCAGCAGCGACGCCAACGCCGTGATGATCATGAACATGAGCAGCCCACCCCGCCGGCCCATCAGCCCCACGGCCGGACACAGCGCCATGCAGGACGCCACCGCGATGCCCGCCATGGTGTAGTAGTCTGCGTAGAAGTTGTGGAACATGGTGGTCTCCTGCGCCTCATGGTCCATCATGCTGCGGGCGAAGCAGTGGTGGATCCCGTAGCCGGTCAGCCTGCGGGCGGGTGGGGGTGGGTGACAAGTACACAGAGAGAGAGAGGTACATCACGGAAGAAGAATAGGAGAGAGATCGGTGGCTCTACCCACAAATGTGGGCTATACATGTGGGCGATAGGCCTGGTAACGACCCAGGATTCGATCCCTGACCCTGTTCGTAGAGGCTCCATGTCATTCCGTGTCTGTTGTTCAACCCACTGCGCTGTCTCTCTCATACAATATATCCATTTATCTCTCCCGCTATCTATAAAAAAATATATAGATATGATGTTTAGGTTGTCATTTCCTTTCCCAACCCTTGTCTTAGAGCACCTCCCCCCCCCCCCCCCCAAACACCCCTTCAATTATCACCACCATGCACACGCGGGCGGAAAACTAATTAAAATGGACTTCATCAGTCACATATCCCATTTCATTTGCCCACAACACAGAAGCACATCCAGATTTAGAAAGAAAATCAATAATAAATACAATTGATAGGAGTAGGAATTAATAGACATCAGCAACCTGTGCAGGGAGGTCAGGTCATTAAGGTTGGGCACCAATAGAGTGTGTTTGTATAGTGTGTGTGCGCGCGCGGGTGCGTGTATAGTACTGTATTATAAAGATCACTGTATCTAGATTAGACAGGACAGAGATCATTAAAGAGGTAGTAGAAGCAGAGTGGATTATGGGTGGGGTGGAGGCACATAAAGACAGTAAGAGTAACAGTGGTGCAGGAAAGAGGAAGAGACACCGCTAAAGGGGACAGATAGGTAGAGATAAACAAGATCACAGAAGGCATATCTCAGTGACGAAGGATGGAAAGATGAAGCACGCTGGGGAGTGGGCGGATGAAGGAAAATAGTTATCTCCTCTCTCCCACCCTCCCTCCCTCTCTCTTAACCTCAAGCAGGCACAGTCACATAGATACAGACATGGAAAATGAACAACACACACAGCCCTCGTGGTTATCTAAGGTTTCATAACCTCATGTAAAATTCATAGTGAGTTTAGGGAGCCAGAGACACCATGCAATGAGGCTCACAGCGTCAAAACGGCACCCCGTTTATAGAAAGAGAAGAGACGAGACGAGACGAGACAGGAGACGAGAAAAGTGAGAACTGAGGGGAGGAGAGACCAAAGGAGAGCGGGAGAGAGGGGAGTAGAGAGGTGAGGAGAAGGGAGGAGGACAGAAGAATATAGACGCATCGTCAATAGGAAACAAAATATAGAAACACAGCCTGATGGATAAAAGCACCGGCGGACACTGATCAATGATGGATCGACCTCTCAGCTCTATAGTAGCGTCTTGACTCCACAGAAAGGTGCATCTAGCTGGTATCACTTTAACTATCACTCTCACACACACACTTTCCACTGTTCCTTTTTCCACCGTGTTCTCTCACAAATCCAATACAGCCAAAGCACACACGGTAACATAAGGATGACACTTGATAGGCCCGGACCCATAGACAAACACACTTACGAATTCACGCAGAGCACCACAATGTTTTTCCACAGATTCCTCGTCCCCACCATCTTCACGATGCAGGTCTTCTTGGGCTTCTTCTGCAGAGCTCCCTGTAGTTCTGCCATGAGATGGTGAAGTATGGTCAACAACAGCATTGAAAACGAATGCAGCCATATTGAGAATGTGGAAGAAGAGACACCTCGTCTATGCAATTTTATTCCCGTGTTCTTTTTATTGTTCGTCTGTCATGTGAAACAAGTGTGGGGGGGGGGGGGGGCCTTCCTTGTTTATAAATGAAAGATCATTTCAGGAGAATAAGCCTTTTGAGGGCAACGCGTCATAACTGCAGGTGATATATAAAAAGCCAGTCGCATGTTGGATGTTGAGATGTATGAGAGAAACGGGAGGTCTGTTGCCACGACAACCGGCCTCTTCATTGCGTGGCCGCCCGTTCGCACAGCCACTCCACTGCACTCCACACCTCACACTCAGAGCCGAGAGATATTTGGCTTTAGTTATGCCTTCAAAACAGTTAACCAAATGAGGAAATAGACATGTCTCTAAATCATCTTCATCCCTCTTGACTCCATTTTAAAAAGCAGCCGACAGCTGTCTTCAGCCATGTTTAATATTTCAGTCTATCTTTCATGTCATCTTTTTCATTCACTGATTAAAATGTGCAGGCAGCTCCATAAGGCTTTTGGACTGCAGGCTGGCCTAAATGCCAACTCAGCAAAAAAAAGAAAGAAGACTTTGTGCTTAAAAGTAGAGGATTTTAGTTCACTTTAAATGGCTCTCCCCACTTTGATTTTCTTCTTTTCTACTTGGCCTGAAGACGTATATCAAACTGTGACTATTAATAACTGTTCAATGGCTTTGTCCGAGAGATGGGAAATGTATTACAGTAAAGTGCAGGAGGTAACATAGCTTCAACCTTAATTACGTAATGTACTTTAAATACATACAATGTTATTTATTTAACCTTTGCTCAAAATGGCCGACCCGTGTCAATATGGAGTCAACGCCACCTCCTGGTAATAATGAAATTATCGAAGCTCCTCCTCTCAAGAGCGTGTTTTCATCCTACCTTGAAGGACCTGATCAGTGTCCTGCTCCGTGTTCACCTGGTTCTTCTTGGCAATATGTCCCATGATCCACTTGGAGCGAGAGTACTGCTGCGTGGCCAACAACCACCGCAGAGACTCTGGGAAGATCCTGCCGAGCAGACACACACACACACACACACACACACACACACACACACACACACACACACACACACACACACACACACACACACACACACACACACACACACACACACACACACACACACTTCCATCATCACAGACCAGCCAACAGCAAGGAAACGTCTCCTTTCCCTTTCAAACATTACAGCCTTATTGTAACTGCATTATAATTGTCATATCTACAGGAGTCCCTGTTATTACTATTTAGTACCATTCACTTACCAATTAGTTAATCTGAAGAGACTTTTAGTCTAGAGTGATTCACAGGGAATTGAGATACATGTCATTAACGAGCCGGGAGGGATGTGGCATCCGGCTTCTGTAGGATGCCTACAGCTAGGCTGTTGACATCGAACCCAGAACCTTTTGGAATTGAATCAGGGAACACCCTAGCTTCTACAGTAACCTCTACCCCAATCAATTTATTGATCATATAAATATGCTAATTTGTTTCTTTTCTCACCTATTGTTTAAGGCAGGATTCTACAGTGATGTTGTTTTTGAGATCTCTAGGTCATGTGAGTATCTATGTATGTTTTGGGGAGCCCTTTGTTGTGCAGGTGTGGCGAGAGAGGCAGGACAGCTGTGTGACCCCCCCATGTAGAATCTAAATGAGCTAAATTGTTCCATTCCACTGGCTACCGGAGGGCCCCTTCTCTAATACCACAGATCAACACGGGGTGGACATATTTTTTTATTTGTATTAATCATTATTGTGCATAAAACAGACTTTGTATTCTGAACCACAAATGATCCCCAAAACAGGGGAAGCACATTGCAGACATGCAAACATCATGCGACATCGCTAGCGGGAAACGACTAGCAGCGTCAACCTCGACCAGAAGCAAACCGTGAAGCCGCCACCGCAGCCTTTGAAGCCTTTTCAAGAATGAAATTACAAACCGACTAGAGTTCTTAGCCTTCAGCACAACAATGGCTGTAATTGACCCTAGCATCGGTGGCAAAGTGCAGCAGATGTCAGAGGCCCCTCAATCCTTACCATATGTAGGACAGCATTAGCAAGAGAGGGCAGATGATGATCGCCTGAAGGACCTGCCAGTCGCGACAAAGGTACGCCACCCCGGGCATCAGGAGCTGGCCGCCCAGCACCACGAAGCTTGCCACCATGGTCATGGAGAAGCGCCAGTCTGGGAGACATAGCTCCAGCCCTGACAGAGGGACAGAGAGAGAAAACAAGGGGGGGGGGGGGGGGGGGGGGGGGGGGGGGTGGAGAAAGAACAAAGCAGGGATGAGGATTTATGCAATTATATGTTCATTTATATTTAAATATAAGTATGAAGATAGAATAACATCTGTAATGTAGAGAAAAGGCATGCAAGGAATACGTTAAAAGGGCATTGAAGGAAAATGCCCCCAAAAAAAAGATGTCCTTTAGTGATGTGGATAAGTCTTATTTTACTGTTTGTGTTGCATTTCACACAAAACATACTTCTATAGACTGTGACGTTGCAATGTGACATTGCTATAGGAGAAATGCTTTGAATAAAGAGTATGTCTTTGACTTGCTGCAGCAGTAACCGTGAGGTGTCATATTAGTTTCATGGAAACAACCAGTGAAAGGTTGTGTCTTAGATTCACTGCAATTCAACTTTATTATTCTGGCCTGCTGGCCTCACATTTCATCCCACTCTTCAAAGAAATGTATTCTCTGTATAATAGAAACGACACACAGGAGCAGATCAGGGAGAAGTCTAGAAGTAGGGTAATTTCTCATCAAGTTCTGCATGTTTCTATTTGAATCGGTTGCATGTCATTTGGAAAAGGTCAGATTAGAGGAAGCGTATAGAAAGTGCCGTGGATAATTAAGCGAGACAAAACATTATGGTTCCTGATTGTGACAGCTAATCGTATCCAGACATACTATCAAGCTAATGTGAGACTAATGCATGAATGCATGATCACATCAAACCAATTGTGATTACAATATTAGTACTATAGGAGCAATTAAAGCCACAGTATTAAATCTGAGTTACACACAATAGAAAGGTAAAACACAACGCAAGCAAAGCAACCCCGACTACATACTTACTACACACACATACTGCTACTACAACTAAAAGCTTGTAAAGACCAACAGGGATAATAATACCAGGAAGTCTACACAGTTGTTATTCTGTGCAGCGAGCCAGTGGACTAACCGCGGCAGCGGACAAGAAAAAGGATTCCTTGTGCTTCATTCTTTCACTCGCTCAGAATGGCAGCGATTCATGCTAGCCCAGCTCATTAGCATGCACGCCGCGGTGGCGGGCAGCAACCAGAGACAGACCGGCCGTTAAGACCCGAGCAGGAGAGCACAGGAGCACACGGAGTGGACAACCCAATCACCGCGCAGCACAATGCGAACGGCCCCGTAACACAGCCATCCACCAACTGCCACCACACCACAACAGCATAGTTTTCTTTTTTTCGCCGCCACGGACAGTCAACAGATGGGATGAGACTGGTTTCAAGGTGATAGTCCTGGGTAATACAGTCACTGCCTGGGGCAACTTCATTCCAGAGAGAGAAAAAAAGCCAGGAATTTTAATTAGTAACCCCCACCCACCACCCCCTTTTACACCCCCCCCCCCCCTCATGAACGGCCTGGACATGAATAATGGCCTCTGTTCACAGACACTGTCGCAGCTGGAACGACAAAGCCAATGAGTGTAGAGCAGGGCAGCGGGCTCACGGCCCGCTGGACCTGAACCAACTCACCCGAAGACTTGGTCTCTCTTGGCCAGGGAGGGGTCTGAACCAACTCACCCCAATACTTTCTCTCCGAGCCAGGGAGGGGTTTGAACCAACTCACCCCAAGTCTCACTCTCTCTCCAAGTCAGGGAGGGGTTTGAACCAACTCACCCCAAGTTTCACTCTCTCTCTCCAAGTCAGGGAGGGGTTTGAACCAACTCACCCCAAGTTTCACTCTCTCTCTCCAAGTCAGGGAGGGGTTTGAACCAACTCACCCCAAGTTTCACTCTCTCTCTCCAAGTCAGGGAGGGGTTTGAACCAACTCACCCAAGTCTCACTCTCTCTCCGAGGAAGGGAGGGAGGGGTTTGAATCAACTAACCCCAATACTCTCTCTCTCTCTCTCTCTCGGAACCAGGGAGGTGTTTGAACTAACTAACCCCAAGTCTCAGGAGACAGGGAGGGGTTTGAACAAACTGTCCCCAAGTCTCTCTCTCCAAGCCAGAAAGGAAAAAGATGGATCACTGGACACATAAAGCCAGCATGGGATTCAATGTTTTTTTTTCTTCCCTTCTTCTCTCCATTGGTTCTGCATCATGTGCGCGGAATCTCCAGAGTGGTGTGAAAGGAACAGGTCAATGCATTGCACCTGCACAGTATGGGACCTTTATTCAGGGAAAGTGTGTAATTGCGGAGACACACTCAAATGGACACGCGCACACCAACTACAAAACTTTGAAAATACACAGGATTACACAAAGTACACACAAATACAGAGATCTCTTAAAATAAAGAGAAAAAACAAACCAAGGGCTCCACATGGAGACTGTAGATGGAGCCACAAAGCAAGAGGTTCCTGGGTTCCTGTAAAAGGACTAGAGGCATTTTGAGCGCATTACTGGGGCTGACCTTAATCCTAAACATCTCCCTGAATCAGCACTATGGTTCAGGAACTTGCTGCTGACACAGTGTGACCCCTCCCCCCACCCACAGCTCCAGCTCAGCTGATGCTACAACACAAGGAACTTATCAGACACCGTTTACCAAGAACAACACCCCTGGAAAGGAAAGAGGTTAATGCACACACGAGAAAAAAAAATGTTTTTCTCAATCTCACACAATGTCACAATTCGTACACACTGCACAATAGCAGCAAGCAAATTCATAAATCGGCATAATCTCCAAAAGTGAGGCTGAGCCGGTTTGCTGACTTTTGCACAAAATAAAAACCAGTGTGTGATTCACACCGTCTGGTACACAAACCCTGGCAGTACACTGGCTCTGTGTGGAGCGCACGACACTCAGTCAAGGAGCCCCATTGTTATCAAAGCGATACAACCGGCTTGATCACCAGGGGCACGCAGTAAGACCATTTCCTGCAAGCCTCCAGCTAATGCCACGACCTTCGCTGGTCACATGAGCACCACATGGTCACATTACCATGATGTCACCGCCTGAGTGCGGCCACTGGGTTTGTGGGTCACATTCCGACTGACTAATTCTCACGTTGCGACGGAATAGTGTGCAAGCTGTGACTTTTCAAACCTCAGGGACAACATTATCTCTAAGGTAACACAGGTTATTGCGAAATACTTGCCACAAGCCATATGGCAAGTGCCAGGCCTTGGTAACCATTTCAGCCAATAACAATGCATGTGGTGTTCTTCCTGTAGTTGGGCATTAGTGTTTGGTAAGGTTTCACTTTTGACTACAAATCACATGGTGGTTGTTGTAAAGACCAGGGAAGTAGCATATAAATGTAGTCCATTTACCAGTGCCATGACTAAATGTGACATCATCATTGATCAAGGCCTTATCTTCAGCAATGGTGGTCATCGGTGAAGCCCTTTTGGTCTACATGGGTTCAAAGGCAAAGCTATTCATACATCTATAGCTGCCACTAGGAAGGTAATGCTGTCAATGATAAGCAAAATACAAATAACACTAAACAGCTGTATCCCATGCATGCCCGACTATTAGAATACAATGACCGATTCATGAATGATTAAAAACGGGTTTGATTCCAAACTATAGTATCTGAAGTATATTATCAAACCGAACAATGAGACCAACCCATTGTTCAGCAAAATGAGGTCTCAATCAAAGCATTCATTCTCCTGTAGTCACATTCACAAAAGACAAAGCATGGAAGCTTTCCATGATGATTGGGCCACTCACTGGACTCACCCAGGTATTTGTAGACCGGGATTGTGCGAGGATTACGTCACACAATATTATCTCACAGTTAACGTGTCCTCACGGTTGGGCCCGGCTAGCAGCACAGAATGTGCAGATTGGTTAACTTTATTCAAGAAACCGGCTGCACTCGAGGAATCATATATATATATATATATATATGACACAATGTGGAGGAAGGCTATAGAGGCATGCTGAGTGGACAAGAGCACATACACTGCAACAACAAAATCTATAGAAAAAAAGGGGGAACTTTAACCCTGACTGTTCCCATGAGGAAAAACAATCAGGAGCGTGAAGTGCACCTTAGCCTACTTATCTGGAGACAAAAGGGACAAAGGAAAGATTAAGAGAAGGGTAGAGCAAGGAGACATGGACTCAGTTGATTAAGTATCACAGGGAGACGGTGCTAAGCATTGGTGCTCTCAACAATAGGGTCAATGTCAACCCACTCCTGTCCTTTAAGTACCGGGGGAGATTGGTTATTCAATGCGTTTAATGATATCAAGTAGTTGACGAGAGACCAGTATATCGTAGGAGGCTCTGTGTTTATCGGCAGAACAAGAACCCCCCCCCACCCCCCCACCCCCCACCCCCCCAGTCTATCTTCGTCATATGCTTCTTGTAAAGTCTGTGTGTGTGGGAGTCATTTTTCCCTGAGGTGCTTTGGATTTCAGCACAGTATCTCTGCAGTGGTGTCAGACTGGTCGTGCCTGCTGTCCACAGGCAAACATATCCATGCGAGGGGGAAATGAAAACTGTCGAGACCATGACAACATCCAGAACAATGCTAATCGTGTCAAACATCTCAGATTGAGAGCTTTCCATCAGAGAAAGATGAACACGCAAAAATCAATTCATACGCAGACAGCTGAACAGACGAGCCAGCTTGCAAACATAACTCAGACAGTATAGGAATCCGTCGCTGACAGAAGGGAATACACACACACACACACACACACACACATCTTGGAGCATAGAGATTAATGCTGATGATAAGAGGGTACAGCAGAGAGAGGGGACCTCATTAGGAACGGGAGATAAACCCATCGTAGAGTGGAGCAGATTAGACTAGCCTAGCTTAAACTAAATTAGCTCAGTTTGGCCTAGCCCAATACTGAAGCAGGACAAATGCGGCCACATCCGGTTTTGAAACAGAATAAATATGTATTCCCATTTCAAGATAAACTATACACTTTCTCTTGATATTGACATTGCCATTTCATAAAAGGCTGAATAAATAAAAGGATGGAAGAAAGATGACTTGACTCGGTTATTGTAGTAAATATAGAATAGACTAGTCTTTCTTCCTAACCAATAGATCTGAACTAATAGCTTTCTATGTACAAAGGGAGTGCACAGTAAACACACAGTCAATACATACAGCTGAGCACCTGGGTGTGAGGACCAATCAGAAATATCAGATAATAGTTTCTGTAATAAATAAGAGTTAACCCCTGTTGTTATTGTAGTTATTGTTGTACTATCACAATATGTAGGGTGTGTCATAACTCATTTGTATGTTACACTCGAACCCAATCAACTTTGTCATTCTGAGTTGCCCTTGTTCGACATGGACGTTCCTTCTTAATGTTCGCCGTAAGCCATTTTTTGTTGTTGATTGTATTGGGCAACAAGAGACTGGATGCTTTAATTCCCTCAAAGAAAATAATTATAAGAGCTACCGACTGAACGGAAAGTTTTGTTAATTTCCAAATTCTACATGTCATTTATGACATGGCTACTTGTCATTCAATCACAGTTGAGTAACTCGTACGCACGATAGCATGTGCACAGCTACTGAGTCACAGCCAAACTGTGTCAAAGGTTATTGCAGTTGCTTTTTGCTATTGTTACCTCTCTCTCTCTCTCTCTCTCTCTCTCTCTCTCTCTCTCTCTCTCTCTCTCTCTCTCTCTCTCTCTCTCTCTCTCTCTCTCTCTCTCTCTCTCTCTCTCTCTCTCTCTCTCTCTCTCTCTCTCTCTCTCTCTCTCTCTCTCTCTCTCTCTCTCTCTCTCTCTCTCTCTCTCTCTCTCTCTCTCTCTCTCTCTCTCTCTCGAATATTTTCACCTTATGGATAGTAGGCATAATTTTGAAAATGGTAAATGGTTTTAAAAAGTATGAAATAAACACATTTCAAATGAAAATCAATATTTAATTGCGCCCCAAAACTACTCAGGTATGAGTGTAAACAAAAAAACCTGGGGAGCAAACACATTCACGTGGCTCAAATTGATAATTACAATGTTCACAAACAAACCCAGTGGAGCACGCTAGCATGACTCAGCTAAACAGTGTGTTGACTGCGTTTGTCGTGTGTTAATTTATGTCGTGTAAAGTGTGTGTATGTACACTTATTTTTACATAGAAGAAAGAATTGTACCAGCTTACAGCATCTCCATGGCCCTGGGTTGGATAACAGTGCAGGCCTCGCCTAATGTTATAGCCTTGGAGAGAACTATGCTAACCCACTAATAGCAGTGTAAATAGCAACAGCACATCGTAAAATGGTAATTGTAGTGTCTCCTTTGCTATTCCGAGTATGTTTATTTACCCTTTAGGCCACTTGTATTTTTGGGAGAAGATGCATACTGTCAAGTATTTTAGCCGCATAGCAGCAATGTATTTCTTTACCTTAATGGGGTAGAGAAACGACCCACAAATATATATATATATATATATATATATATATATATATATATATATATATATATATATATATATATATATATATATATATATATCATATTCTAGGGATGCACCGATACCGATACCAGTACTCGGAGCCAATACCGTGCTCATGTATCCGATACAACCACCCGATACCACTTTACGCAACGTGACGTAACGTTGATGAGCCAGTGTACCCAAAACTTTTTTTGTTTTTTTAACGTGGTAATGTCCTATATGATCGTCAACACAGTCATATATTCCATTGTATCACTGTTACTGAAATAAGTCCCCAATTTAGAGGAAAAAGTGGCACCTGCTGCGCGGTTTGTGGAGCAGCTATGATCGCGGTGTCTGAGAGAAAGTTGAGCTTTTCGGAAACTTAATGTAAAACGCTACGGTGTGTGTGTGTGTGTGTGGATGGTGAAACTCAGTCTGAGCAGCGATGTATTTAATACCCGCGTCCGAGGGTTAGGCTTCTCGGACACATCTAGTATAACGCTACGGTGTGTGTGGACGGTGAAGCTCCGTCTGAGCAGCGATGTTTTTAATATCCGCGTCCAAGGGTTGGGATTCCCGGAAACCTATAGTATATCGCTACGGTGTGTGGCGCATTTCATTTACAACATCGCTCATTTATAAACTCTCATACACAAAGACGGTACTAAAAAAGTATCACAAAGTTGCCGTGGGCCGTAACCATGGCGATAACACGGAGGAGGGCGTGTTTTTAAACGGTAACGGTATTATTAAGTCCTCGTATCGGTACTCGGTATCGGCGAGTACCCAAATGTAAGTACTTGTACTTGGGCTGAGAAAAGTGGTATCGGGACACCCCTAATATTTTCTATTAATTCGTTTCTCGTCCCACCTGCTAAACTGAACTGCAAATCCATCATACATTTGCGGATGCCTTTTTATCGGCCATGTTAGTCATTGCGAGTGGGCGAGATCCCAATCTAAGAGGCTTTACAGCAGCATGTACCCATCACAGCAGCATTTATGTCCCCGCACAATGCAACAATGATGTTTACAGATGACTTCAATCTTTTGAGGAGATTATATGGCCAGCGATTTAGCCATTGGCCATTCCTAGTCCTACTGTTCAGGTGAATGGGAACTCAAATGGATTGTAATGCCTTTTGTCACCAAATCCTTTTGGTGACAATCCAATCCAATCCAAATCCAATTTGAATTGACAATGAATGGGGTTTGGAGGGTTCTCCTTATGAAACAGGAATATGATATCATCACCGTCCCATGAGGCTTGTATACAAATGACTAGACTTCAGAGAGCAAAGGGCTAATGACATGGAAAGAATATGGTAAATGTCTCTCGCTATGTAAAAATATTGCTGACGTCAAGTCCTACGTTTGCTCAAACACGCTCCATTCAGGGCAGTTGTAATCAAAGTTAGCCACAAAGGAAAGGCATGCGGTTCTACAGTCTTCCAGTGATGAGTATTAAATGTCCCATGACAGGAGGAGAGCGCTGGTGTTAATCTCAATGATGTTTACATTCGAGTCATCCAACTTATTCTCTTATCCTAAACACACTTACGAAAGTGCATAAACAGATACTGTCGTCGGGTAAGGTGCCTTGCCCAAGGACACATTGCGGTTCCTGGTTGCAATGAGAGATGAATTGTGACTGCTGAAACTAAACCCACAGCTTTTGTGGTTGTAAAACATTAAGCATCGCATGAGCGCATCCTTGTTTTGGGAACACGGCTGATTTGGAAAAGCCCCTTGGAGTTCAGTGACTAATCTGCAAGTTGATGCGAGTGCTGAGAGGAGTCCCACGTTATAGAGACAGGAACCCTTAGAACTACTCGCCAAGATTGTCTGTCCAAGTACATGGCGTTCCTTACTATTCAGGTCTGCCTAACACACATTAAAAATACTAACTCTCAACAGCCAAACATACAAAAGAACTAAACGTTAAGGGATAATTCATTGTTCTCTCTTTATGAATAATATATAGTGTAGCCCATTGCTATAATATATAGTGTAGCAACCTTCACTAAGCACCAGCACGGCAAGAGTTGTATTAATACAGAGAGACAGAGGGGAGGGGAGGAGGGTAAGGTCGTAACCATAACACATAAATCAACCACTAGCACCACAACACAATGTATGTATATTACGAACCCATTGAGCCTGCTTTACCTAAAATTAGGGCTAATAGAGTTTTGGTTATAATAATTGCGATAAAGCTTCAAAATGCTATTTTATGGGGATATAGAATGTTTTGTTCTTCACCAATTTATTTTATTTTAGCCGCCATAAGATGTGGGAAATCAAAATAAATGATTAATTGGTAATCTTATTATCAGATAATATTAGAATGTGTATAGAGACATTGTGTGTACATGTGCATGGTACTACGAGTATTTAGAGTGGCACTCCTTAAAGCACTGTTTACTCTGCACCATCTTCAACTTGGAGACCACAGTGTAGTAAAAAAAAATAATACTAGAATTAAAAAGAGTAGGAAGAAGAGATCGCCTTACCACTCCCAAGAACTGGGAGTGGAGAGCAGAAGACCAAAAAGCGCCCAGTGAATGAGGGATAAATAATCAAGAAAATGTTGCGCATATCCATGCATGCGTGTGCTTATGCATGCATGTGAGTGCTTGCACATGTGTGTGCTTGTGCAAACGTGTGCACGTTTGTGCATAAACCTACTCTCAAAGTTATGGACCAGAATAATTGGCCTTTCCTGGAAGTAAAGATAAAGCTGACTATAGACACTCTGTCCCCCAAGAGAACAGTCCTTCAAATTCCATCCTTTTCATTCTCAACTGCTACATTTTGCAAGCTGTTTTTTCCTCTGGCACCTGGCTGCTTCCAGAGCACAATGTTCATTTTACAGTTTAACTTTGGTCATTTGTTTTCTACCGGTCACATGAGTGGGAAATGAATAGCATCTAACAAAAGCAATTCCGCATTTGCCTTTTGCTTTAACCAATTCACCAACCAGGCGGCTGTACAATTAAAACCCTGACGACAAAGCGTGCGAGAAGCTATTGAACTGTAATCGCTACTCTGATGGGGATTAAATGGAGGTTAATGGTGTATTTGAATGGGTGAGACAGGCCGTCAGGATTTTTACCAAACTTGCCCAATTAGACATGCAGCCTCCTGTAGCCCCACTGTCTCCCTCTCTGCCTCTCTCTCTTTCCCTCTGTCTCTCTCTCTCTCTCCACCTTGTCCCGAGAGATCCACAAGCTGCTATTTCAGGAGCGCAGCGGAGCATGTCAAGGTATACCATGTGGAGTAAATTAGAGTGACAAGGACACAGAGGACCAGCCCCCTTGCCTCTAGACATATTTTTGCCCCTCTACTCCCCCTCCCCCAGACAGTTAGCGCCACCAACAAAGCTTTTAGTGATCGTTTGAACACGCTACAACATTGAGTGCAAGGCCAATTATCAGGAGGCCATCAAAAAGTATGTGCTTCTCTCTGAGAGAGAGAGAGAGAGTGTGAGAGTGAGAGTGAGAGAGAGAGCGAGAGAGAGAGAGAGAGAGAGAGAGAGACCTTGTTCCCTCTTAATTTCAAGGGTATAGTAGATGAGAATAGTTGTATTAAGTAGTAGTGCTGGATGTATCAAGATGGATACCTCAGGATTGAGATCACAAAAAAGAAGTAATTGATGTCGTCTTAACAATTGTTCCACAGCAGGTCAGAGCCTGCTCTTGTGCCGTGCTGCTCTGACTGACAGACAGTTATATCACAGGAGCCACTTTGTGATCAGGTGTCTCCCGCTGTAATGGGGCTCACGGATCGGAGGAGCAGGGGACAAACTGAAGGTTAACATACACACAAAACCTATTCTGGTCACAAACTAAGGATTTCACTCCACTCTCTACGAGTTAGAAAAGAGAAGAAGTTAAGCATGTAAGACTTGACAACACCCACTTCACAAATATGGTTCTTCCTTAAATTCTTACATTGATATTCTTATAAACTCACAACAACAGCAACAGGCATAACACTCATCAGGACACATCCCTGACCGCAGAAGGCTCATCAAGAGAAAGGTGGCATAATAAGGGAAGGGAGAGAGGAAGGAGGGAAGGACTTACTCAGTACGAAGAGAGAGAGCGTGATCCCCGCAAGGCAGAAGCCCTCAAAGAAGCGCAGGGTGCTGAACATGGGGACGTTGACAGAGAAGGCCACCGCCAGCCCAAACACCAACATGAACAGCACCGATATGATGAGCACCGGGTGGCGTCCGAACCTGCAGCAGGGAGAAGATCATCCTTACTCTGGAGCACTGCGGTTCTATAATAATAATACAAATTAGAATGCCATCTTTATCTTGGTCACACTCAAGGATGCTTTACAAAAGACGGATGAATAACAAACAACAATATATTTACATACAAGCACAATACACAAACATACATATATACATATATACAGACAGGGCAGTGGACAGTGTTTGTGAATTAATTACTGAATGAGATCAAATTAACTTTATTAATCCCAGATGGGTAATGAGGGTGTCACACCTTAATAAACCATCTGGAGTTTCGCCCTCATTTCCCATCTAGACAGTAAAAGGAATTGAAAAAAAAAATGGACTCACCAGTCTGCAAGAACTCCAAATACCAGGTATCCAAAGATGGACCCCACAAGAAGAGAGAACTTTGCGATGTGGACTTTCCACGCGGAGTCGCACACCAGACTCCACTGTAGAGACAGACAAACACAATGACATGTTGGCCATCCTGCCATCACAGATTTATAGTATAGTACACTTCCAATACACTTTAATGCCAAAACACAAATGCCTGTACCCTTATTTCAGAGGACTGTACAATTAATATGAATGAAACTTTCTTCTTGTGAATTTAAAATTTAAAGTGTGTCCAATCATAATAGGTCTAATAGCCGATACCCGTTTTTTATGGTTATCAAAGGGAGCTTCTGCATTTTTAGCTTCTGAGCTTCAGCATTTTGTACAACTTTAGGATCAATTCCCTAGCGTAGTGCTTATGTAAAAGTCAATAAATGTTTCAGAAAGAAGAGTTCAATGGTGAGTTTGATGAAGGGAAAACAGGCTTTCACACCGACAGGACAACCTTGGATAAATAAACATTCAGTCCTAACCAAACCACGAAATGGCTTTATTAAAGATTGCTTCAAAATGATTTAATCAATGTTTCAATTATTCATTCATTGATTTAGACATGGACTTATACAGTGGCAGCTCGCAATATGTTTTTTACAATTCTAGCTTTTATGTATTGATTGATTGATTTTACATGATTGATGCCTATTTCATCTGGGCTGAAGCTGGATATTTTCGTTGTACTTGTAATAGCTGCTCAGGTGGCTGGTTGTCACACATAATGATACAATGTGTAATAGATGCCATATCTAAATGTGACAAGTTGATAAGAAGTGGATGAGATTCACAGCTAAACGCTCACCCAAAAGTTTTATATTTAGAGCCATTAGAACACATGCATGAATTTTCAACCTCGGTGACGACTATGCATACATTTTGGGGCAGATTATAGCCATGGCAATAAAATAAAAAAGATCTCCATAAACTCTGGTGTGAAAGTCTGGTGAATTAATCACCCAGAAATCCCAATTAAACAGAAGGAAAGCTTGCCTCTCAAGTTAACTAAAGGTATTATAGCCATCTTTTGACTTGCTTCAAGACAACTCGCATCAAGAAACTGACAGAAATCTCTAATTTTAGTCATTACCATAGACTACGCGTAAGGACTGAGAACAGTCTATATTCGTCTCAACGAAATAGCAAATCATACTTCCTCCAATATCTCTCTGGGTGGTGCAGTGGTAAACCTCAGTAACCTCTAGCATAGTAACCCGCTCTGCACGGAATGCCGGGATTACCCGAAGAGCCCAGCCGTCACACGGTCCAGGCATGCCACTCATTCATGGTTTCAGTATCGATGTCAGCCGCGGAAAAAGTGCCAGTAAGGAAGGCAACCAAGCTAACTGTTGCAAAATTTTACCACCAGAATAGAGAAGAAGAAAAAGGACGAGGGAGAAATTAAAGCCTAGGCCTTTCAAAAAATGACATTGACCTCTCTCTGATCAAGCAAGTATAAATCAAAAGGGACTTCAAACTCTGTGCACTCGTCTGTAGACGTGGTCAGGAGTTAGCAAACAGAAGACTGTGTGTGGGTAACCACAGGCTGAAGACTCGTAAAACAAAACTTGAAAATCAAGTGTGCGTCTACAACATGGTCATAGTTTGAGTTTCCTGCGCTGTTAAACAGCATAGCCTCAAGCGAACATGTACGATTAATATCTAACGTTCTGGAAAATAGTCATACATAAAGACACAGTGAGTCAGGAATTCCAGTAAGACGTGGCATATGAACAAAACCAAGTCTGTGAGAGAACAAAGAAAGTGTTACAAACTGCATCACAGCAAGAGTTCAAACTATGTTGCAGACAATCTATCTTCACCTCAGCTGCTTGCTCAACTGCTATTGTTGTGCTTGTTTGAAAGCAATGCATGAATAGTCAGAGTGTGCGTGTACGTGTGTGTAGAAGGGCTACCATTACAAGTGGCTGCCAACAATACCAAGATGGCTGACACGATGGTCCCCATGTTATGACCCATATTTCAATAATGAAGAAGGTCATTTCTAGAACATAGGCTACCACGGCGTGTGTCTGTAATAGTTTAGTTGTATCCAACTTGGTTCAATTCAATCCACTAGAGGAATGGTTGATATAGTGAACCAACACTGCTTACCATCAGGCCCTCAGCTTCCATGATGAAGGATGTCTCATGGGAATTGAGGAAATAATAGTAAGTACTATACAGAACTCAAGACGTCTCCGGTTACACAGGGATGGTCCAAAGCAATTAGTGTTGCAAAGGGTAGAGAGAGGGATGAGGAGAGACCAGACCGTTGTAGCAGAGGTCTACGTCCTGGCAGGCAGACACCATCACCTCAGACAGACACACTCCTCATTTTAAAATTGAAAGTTTTACCACCCCATTCCATGGGCTTGAGACACATCTATTATGGATGCAGGCTGCACATGGGTGAGGACGAGAATGTCAGCTGTAGAAGATGAGTGAGCAAGCAAGGATCGGGGACAATTGCAGCCATACCACGCATTACCCACATTCCATTGCTGCTCTGCTATAGTTTTTACATAGTCTTTGTTAGCACTGACAGCTAACGCTGATTCTACCTTCCTGGAGCTTCCTGATATTAGTAGGGTGAGGCAATCTAGTGTATGGGAAAGATGTGGAGGAAAGCCAAAAAAAAAACAGCCATGTAAGCAGAGGTGGGTGCAGGAAGAATAGGCATTGTAAAGAAGACATGTCATTTTAATTACATAGCTCTTTTGTCCCCGTAATTACCACTCAAGGTTTATATGTGGCAGTTGGAAACAGAAAAATGGTCAATTCAAACCATGCATCGAACAAAAATACATAATATGCACGGCAAATTGTGGTGCAAAGGATTATCTGTGTCTTTTGTAAGAAGTCATTTGAATGTGGCCATTATCTGTGGACCAATGCTCTCATTCTTTATGTTGTAGTGACTGAAACTAGTGGTCAGTTACAGGCATGTCAACATTGTCACAACAACAAAGCAACTTTGCAGACATATTGATAACTAATCAATATTTATAAAAAACATTTTTTGCTGTTGCTACGATGCTAGGTAAAAAATAAAATCCTTCCCAAGCCAACATTCCACCAGTTAATCTTAAAAACAACCCCAAACGTAAATGGAAGCCAAAGGTTGCACACCCTGCACCGTGTTCAATCTCGCCTGTTGCAAAACAACCCCTTATCACAAAACAAACTAGCAGTACTTCTTTGCTGTATGCACTAGACTCTCACCCACCCCCCACACAGAGGTTTATTTATTATCTGTTGCTCACACAAAGTGTTCTCCTCCTACACCTTACACTAGTGAGTGGTCGTCATTGTGCGCTGACTTGGCATCTGCCATAGGGTCACCCCCTTCACAACAGCTGAGACTGTTTTCAACTCTCTCACACTGACTCTGGATCTGTACAAGCGCGCGGGGCCAGCTGGGTAAATAGAGAGCAGAGCCGGGGGGCCATGGTTGGGCAGGCCGCGGTATCATCTTGCACATCTTCAGTTGCTCAGGGGCGTGTGCACAATCACCAACAGTGAACGAAGGGCTTGGGTGTGAGCGACAATGTAGAGGTTTGAAAACCCTTACTTATACGCTGGTTGCGTTTACCACTACAGTACATACTGCATACGTACATGCAAGCGCAGACCATCTTTTACGTACATACATGCATATCGTCATGTTTGCAAATATCAGCAGAAAATTTAAATGATACATTTCATCTTCTGAAAATCCTCCTCAAGACTGAAAATGATGATTTCCCAGCCGCCCCTCCGCCTCTCCATCATCAAAACGTTCCCTAATTAATATCATTAGACTACACATCATGGGGGATTCATCCAGCGCTAATCTGCGGGTTTCATGAGGCCTTCTTACCACTGGTTCAGGCTGCAACCCACTGGGCTCCCCTCTATCCACCCTCCTAGTCATCTGAGCAGGATTGGAGTATGTTGCAGAGAGACCCCCGTCTGTCTCTTAGTAATGATACAGTCCCTGTTCCGGTGGCTCAGGCCAATTAAGACAGGCCCAGAGGGGGGACGAGGACTCTATTAGAGGAGGTCTCTGTGTTAGCTCCACTCTGGATCCCTCCACTCCCACCCTTCCCTTCTGAGATCTGCTCCATCCGAATGCTCCACTCTCTCTGTATCATTAAGGTCTGATGGCAAGCGGTGCAGCAGGCGGGGATATAATACCCTGCAAACTGATGTTTTACTCTTTCCTCCAGACACTGACACTACGCCTAGAGTAGCTACGGGTAATATGCAATAGGGCTATGCATTATAACACGGAAACAATCATTACAAGTGATTATCGGTGACGATGTCTGCTTGGAATTCCATGTGTTAAAGGATATTCACTACAGACTACGGAGTAATATTAGGTCATTAAAAAACAGGCCAAGGGTTGTTTGATTAAATATAATTCAAACCTCATGTTGGGCTTGTCTATAGTCCATCTCTTTTCAGCTACAAATCAAGAAAACCACAAATTGATAAGAACTACATTAGGAAGCCATGCAGTACAACACCAATTACAAAAAAAAGAGAAGATAAACCCCAATTGATGGGCTGATTGATTTGATCGCCCGGCACGCTTGTTTGCGCAAACCACATGCAGTGTTTAATAGAGTTCTCTGAGAGGTTGTCAAGGGACACACACACACACAACAGGAAAATCCCAGTCATCCCTTCCTGCCATAGTGTCACATCCTGGGGACTTGTGCTGTTGTGGGGGAGGGGGGAGACCTGAGGAAGACCCAGGGAGTTCCGTGCACGTGGAGACTGAAACGACACAGGCGAGCATATTATGGATGTCTATTGATTGGTCCCAGACACCGCTCTCCCTATGGGTGACCTTGTCAGGATGTGGGGGAGGCAGCAGGTCAGGAGGAAAGGCGAGGAGGGCCTTCGCACGGCTTCGCTCTCCACCCCAGTGTGCGTAGGCCAGGTGACAGTCGTCTCCGCTCTGATGGTAGTGTCAATATGACATTCACAGTCTTTACACACACACACACACACACACACACACACACACACACACACACACACACACACACACACACACACACACACACACACACACACACACACACACATCAAGACTACATTGCATGCAAAAGCCATGCTGTCATTTCCATGAGCGTGTGCATTTTCTTCAAAAATATTAAAATCCATGAGTGGAAGATCTAAATCATGTGTTTAGTGTAAATTTAAAGTGTTGGGCTTTGAAGTATAACTGCACATGAATATATGACATGGAGAAGTCAAATTAAGTAGTTTAAAATGTGAACATTAGGAGTGAGAAACATTAATTATTGCCATCAGAAAGGCACACTCCGTTTGACACAACCTTTTCTAGATCCAGGGTTCTGATCAGATTATCTTTACTGAAGGCTGTTACATGTATTTATTGACTGATACGGCACACATGCCAAATACCTGAAGAGACCTTAGTCTACAGAATATTGAGATCAGTAGAAACTAAACATCTGTTGAGGTGAACATTAGAAAATGAGAGGCAATCCTATTGAAGGATGTTCTTTACTCATATAAATTAATTAATGAAACAATTGTATAAATTCATGAACATAGAGCAGTCAATTCAATGCTAGCACTAAATAACGCTTCCAATCCAACATATAGGCTTATCAGTACTAGTTGCTATACGATACAATAAAGAAGGTATTTTCCCAAATACGATGGCTGCATGCCAAGAGGCACAGAAAGAGAAAATATTATTTGAAAAACAGGAGATGATTTTGTGTGGCTTGAGAGTGTACCATGGCAGTATACGGATGTAACCCCCAAAAAAGCCCGGGGTTTTCTGCAATGCCATTACGAAAAATGCCACCCTGGTCGTTTCCCAACGCTGTGGACTGTTTGCTGTAGGTCGCACCATGCATCAGCTGCTTCGGTGAGTCATGCGGTCCCAGACTGTCAGTTGAAATGCTCTCCCGGAGCTTTGCTAAATAATCGCCTACATTCGACTGACAATACGACTGACTGAACACAAACGATTCGATCTTGAAAGCAGATTGCAGGCTATTCAAGGCTATATGCAAACCCATTGCTATTTCAGTGATTGCATCACGGTGTCCTTTTATTGTGATCATGATTTCATAGAGTTAGGCTAGCATAAAGCGGTCAAAAGATACACTGCGCTAATATTAAAATAGACCCATCTAAGGACAGCGATCTATTGTTCTCGTATATGGGGAGTGATAATATCGAAAGCCCCACACCGCCTATCTACCCCCTCCATTCGCTGATCCAAATTATGAATCGCACGACACTTCATGCATGCAATGAAACAAGGGATGCCCTTGCTAAGAGGAACATGCTTACCTTGGTAACCACATTCCGTACGAGTCCAGTCTGCAGCTCAAACGTCCACTCCGTGCACTGGCATTGCGTGTTGGCGGTGTCATTGCGAGTGCCATAACTCCCATTAGCGTATATAAAAGATAAACGCGTGCTGCTATTATGTGGACCATGAAATAAAGCGGAATGACTTTTAGTCAAATTGGTCGTGTTGGCCACAGGTATGACACATGTGTTGTTTGGTTGGGCCAGCAGGAAATTATCTGAGTACTGGCTGAATCCAATGAATAACGCCGGGATCCATGTCAGGACTATGAGCTGTCTCTGGTACCTCCCAAATCCCCCGAGAAACGGTAGCACACAGCCGTCGATGCGTGTCAGCAACCCCGGCGTCGTGGTGGTTTCGGGAGACACGAAGCCGTTCTCGGGTTGTTGGTGGTCGTCCTCCGTCTCCGTCTCGAGCTGCACCACGGCCATCGCGGTTTCGCTCATCATAGATGCGTCTGTTAGCGCAGCCGGGGTTGGCACTAGTGCTACTGCCCCCTTTCGACTCCACAATGCGTCAATGCCCCCGCGCTGATGGGGAAAGTCGTGCGCAGTCAGTCACTCACTGGAATGGGAAATAAGACGCAGCTCTTATGATCAGGAAGCTGATCATACCAGGAGAAGGTACATGTGGAATGCTGCTGTCCCTGAAACCTTGCTGTTGCTGTTGTTGCTGGATTTCCATTAGGTGGAATTGCAGAATTTGCCGGGAAATAAATATGTTTTTAAATGATCAAATAAAGGCTACATTTGCCTCCTCGCCCTTACGCTCTCCCGGTAAGCCATGTTGATTGTATTTGTGTGGTGTGGCTATGGAGTAATCACAGAGGAAGTACCGTGTCTCTCGGAGCCTCCTATTTCCTGAAGGTGCTACAGGTAACACACCTGCTGTCCGGATAAATGCATAGCCTACTCATCTAAGCGCACTTTTTGTTTTAAAATAAGCTTCTCAGGTCAACGTATATAGTTCCATGCAAATCAATGATCACGGATTGTTTTACTTAGAACAAGCTGCTTACAACTAGATATTATGACGCCCAATACGTTTTTTAAAAGAGGCGGGGTAAAGCAAGTCAAAGCCCCGCCCTTCTTTCGTTTCTCTGTTGCTAACCGAATGAAAGCAGACCGAAAACATAGACGGCGTTAGCAGCTGCTGCATATTATACATCTGTAAAACTATTTGAAGTGTATTGTTTGTTCTTCAAACACAGTATAGTCGAGCCTGATTAGCTACACTCCAACAGCTATATAGCCCTATCATGCATTTGGGTTAGGGAGACTTGAAACGTGTTTGAGAGTGCAAGACCTTGCCCTGTGGAAAGTAGTAGTGGTGGTGGTTAGGGTTAAGGTTGCCACCTGTTTGACATATAAACAAACTAGGCACCATAATGAAAAACAAGATAAGAGCCGAACATTATATAAGTCTGACATTTTGGTCAACTGTCTCTAGAAAGGTAATTTCTTACAGCCCTTCAAACATGGCCAGATGCCCTTGTTTCCTCATGTGACGTTGAACAGCCGTGTTTATACATTTTGACATTCCTTGCGTTGCAGGGTGGACATTTTCATAATTTATACAATAATATAGCGATATTAATTAATTTAATATTGATTAAGAACAAATATGTGTCTTGACTTCCTAGCCAGAGGTAGCACAATGGTCAATTCAATTCATCCATTGTGTATTTTATTTCCACATAATCATACAAAAATAAGGTATAATAATAAATACAACATTTATATATGGATAAATCGTTGGTTGTCACATTATTCCCACTAGACCATGCTTTTGATGAACATGACACACAATTGTTATTTGACCGAAGACCTTGTTTTGATTTTAGTCATCTTGGATATTATTTGCGGATCAATAATTTAATCTTATATCTCCCACGTATTTCACCCTTCCTGAACATCAACTTGAGTCAAAAGTGTTTTGATTTATTTGTAGATGAAGATGTTTGCAGCACTCTCTTCATCCACGTTCCACGTGGAACAAACATAAACTCATATTGGTGTCTGGGGAAACTCAAACATGTTTGGCTCGAAGACCTCAGAATTCCAGAGGCAGATCATTAATCTGCCATTAATTTGGCTGGTACAGTATGTTCGACTGGTTCTATCTGGTTTGTCACCAGTAACCATTATATCAGCACAAAAGTCCTGTATATAATAATAATAATAATAATAACAATAATAATAATAATAATAATTATTATTATTATTATAGTAATCATCATCATCACCATCATCATCATATCTACTGTATATAATACCTCTTAAAATATAAGTTACTCAGTTCTCCATAGATTGTCCTGTTTGCTATAACTGACATATTGCATTTTCCTTTGGTGTGTGAGTGTGTGTGAGTGTGTGTGTTTGTATGTGTGCGCGTGCCTGGGTGTGTGTATATGTGCGTGTGTAAGTGTGTGCTTCTGTGTGTGTGTGTGTGTGTGTGTGTGTTTGTGGTTGTGAATGTTCTGCTGAGTGTGCTTGTGTGTGTTTATTTCACTTGGACCATACACAAAAGCATGAGCATTGTAATTGGCTTGGTTGGCACAAGTCCTTGATGTACTCTGTCTGAACGCTAAGAGTTTGTTTATAATATTCTTCTCAAAGTACTCCTGATAATGCTCAAAACCTGATTATGAAAATCATTTCAGTTTGATGTCTGGCGAACATAGTATATTTAGCTTTTTCCATGTTGATTGCTATAGCTATTGTTTTAAACATATTTCCTCTAGTTAAGCTTGAAAGTTTCCTGATGACTGAGTCAGCAGATGGGCTATTACAATAAAAAAAGAAACCGCTGACTCCGGTTGTAGTCTGGTGAGCCAGTGTTGTGGTGACCACCGAATGGCATTTCTCAAAGTGTTTTTTCCAAGATCTGTATCTACTTTAAGTTAGTTTTATTCATTTATTTTAACAAATGCAGTTGATTACATTGTTTAAATAATACTAAATCATTATATAAAACAAAATCAAACATAATATTCTCTGACCGAAAAAAAAAGGTGTTGGCTGAAGCCTGAGCTTATTGTGCCTACCCTTAATACTAAACAAAGCATTATCCTATAGCCAAACTAGCAGGGAAACAAAACAAACAAAACAATAATATGTTATAAACAATCATTTACGTTTAGGGCATTTAGCAGGCACTTTTATCCAAAGCGACTTACAACCATTCATACACACATTCACACACTGACGGCGGTATCAACCACGCAAAGCGACATTCAACTCGTCGGGAGCAGTTAGGGTCAAAATAAATGTTAAAAGTACAAGATCTAAATGTATAGGCCTAATGTCCGTATACATTTCTTATTATATTCGACATATTTAGAATTATAAACCCATTACAAAAAATAAGCCAAATAATTATATCATTATGATATATAAGTCAGTCAAGGCAACAAGGCTCCCTTACAGACTGGTAGTTGTGTCTCATGGGGGTCTCCTCAGCCTGAGCTCTGGTCACCACTCCAGTTGTACGGCAGCTTGTGGAGGAACCGTTCTCATGGTCCCCTTCAGTCTTCTCCTCCATCCCAGCTCTCACACTCTGACAGCTGCCCTCCGTCTGGTTGCTCTGGGCTCTCTTACCAGAGGCGGTGTCCTCACCATCCACACCTTCCAAGCAGGGTCTGAATGACACGGTCACATTTTGACAAAACACAAGTGTAATAATGTAATTCAATATAATAATGTATTCATTCCAGAGCACGCAGAGAAACGATTGCAAAGAGCCAGACTGATTTGGTCACGTCTAGGGAAAACTGGTGTAATCCACCATGAGGGTGGTTGCATTTGTAATTCACATACATATTTATTATTGTGACACAGTATTGTGACCCCCCCTGGCCCCCATTATTTTACACCCTGCTTCCAGCTCCACATCATGCCCGGTGCTTCTAGTGGCCAGCAGACTGCTTCTTACCTCTGAGTGAGAGGGCAGGTGGGCAGACTGCTGAGGTCACCTCTGAATGAGAGGGCAGGTGGGCAGACTGCTGAGGTCACCTCTGAGTGAGAGGGCAGGTGGGCAAACTGCTGAGGTCACCTCTGAGTGAGAGGGCAGGTGGGCAGACTGCCGAGGTCACCTCTGAATGAGAGGGCAGGTGGGCAGACTGCTGAGGTCACCTCTGAGTGAGAGGGCAGGTGGGCAAACTGCTGAGGTCACCTCTGAGTGAGAGGGCAGGTGGGCCGACTGCTGAGGTCACCTCTGAGTGAGAGGGCAGGTGGGCAGACTGCTGAGGTCACCTCTGAGTGAGAGGGCAGGTGGGCCGACTGCTGAGGTCACCTCTGAGTGAGAGGGCAGGTGGGCCGACTGCTGAGGCACCTCTGAGTGATTCCGAGAGTGATTCAGAGGACAGATTCCTCCCTTTAGATGTAGGAACATGGAGGATGATAAAGCCCAGCTGTGTTCTCCTCTCCTTCCTATGTTGTCTTCAGAATAAGGTTTTTCTATATATTCAAATACACCGTCCTTATGGTCACCTAGCGCTGATGGAATGTGCAACAACACATTCCCTTTAAAACAATGAAATTCTGATACTTTTTCATCTGCAAAAACATCTCCACATGCAAGACTCCTAGACCCTTTTCCCACCTGGCATTAGCATGCCTTTTGCCGCTATCTGAATGATATCCCATGGCCCAAAACGCATGATAATGCCAGGTGTAAAGGGGGGTCTTATATTTAAATCTGTTCTTCAATCGATTCTGTTGCCAGGCAGTGACACAAACAGGTTCACTCGAAAAGAGACTTCTGTCTCATTGTGATTTTCCCTGTTTAAACAAAGGTCAAATAAAAATAATAATAGTATAATTATTGTGTTATATTCTCAATAGACCTGCATTCCCGGAGTTAAGAAGATGATATTGTGACTATTTGTTCATTTGCTATAGTTTGGTCATTGAAACGTTAAACTTTTGTGTGGCTTTGATCTTAGAATGATTTTCCTTGAGTAAACGGTGTAATTGCCTTCACACCGGACAGTTGGAATAGCCTACTATGTGAAACTAACAATGAATAAAAATGAAAAAAACAATTGACAAAAAAAACAATTGACAAATATAATGACAATGGGAATGAGGTCATGGAATAAACAAAGATTAAAACCAGCATGACATTTCCTTTTGAATGAATAACCCAAATAAACAAAATAATTATTGTAAAAACTTGTATAACCGCAATACATTGGAACAAACAATAGTGCTTTTCTTTCAAAATTCAGCTCAAGGTCTGATTTCTACAAGCATGATCTCCTTGGGGCAACCCATACTAGGAAACACTCCAAAACTCTTAGTTTAGGGAGATAGCCTACATTGGAAGAAACAGCAGAGCCATGCCAGAGCATTGGAGATAGCAGCTGAATTAATATGGTGATGCAGTCTGAGACATCTAAGCCTTATAGTTCCACATCTGGACCAAATATAACATGTTATGAAGTCTTAAAGCTAGGTTTTCTTTCCTTCTCAATCTATGAAAAAAAAAAGAATTTGAACAAAAAGTCATGGAGGCTAGCCTATCTGGTACACATGTGAATCCACAAATACACCCACAGCTACTATTTGCTGGTGAAAAGTGTTTTTGGTTACCTTGCAACCAATTTAAGTCATATAACTCCTGGAAGAAACAATGAGACAATCGGAGAGAGTATGAAACACTATAAGACAATAATATGTGAGTCATGCGATGATTGCTTCCACACATCTAGTTGGGCTTATACTTCACCCTACTGGCTGTAGAGTGCACTGCTCATATTTTCTGACTACGGCAAAAAAATAATTATAAATCTGTATCCAATGGCTTTCTGCTTGGATACATACAAAATAATTATTGCTTTTTGGTCATTTGAAACAAGGACACTTTTAGAGATACTAACAATGTATTCAAAACAAAAGACAGGGCACACAGCAAAACTATTCATTGCCTTTTAAGCTACATTTCTATTTCACATCTATTTATCTTTCATTCATTCATCTTCTTCTATATATGTTGGCCAATGTTCGTAACAGCATAACAAATATTTACCGACCGTAAGAGAAGCCTTGTGACCCCGCATTGGAGCTGGTGCGGGAACAACTGATACAATCTTTTGCACACTGCTGCCACCAACTGGCTAACTTAGAGAATGTGAGTTGTAGTTGCCGCGTTGGCATTTTAAGTTCTAAAACAATGTAGCTTAACCGGTATTTTATTATAGTTTGTATACGTTGCATGCAATATGCTATTCTATATTTTCTACTACTTTATTATCAAATAATTTGCAACTTAATTGGGGGTGGCAATCCCTTTCCCAAAACACTATTTGTCAGTAAGTAGGCCAGCATTCCACTTATGAAAAGGGTACATTTAATAAAAAATTGTATTTATAATTATTGATGAAATAATTAGAACTATCATTTAATTTTAGATCAGTTGGATCTGCTTCCTCCTCCTCGTCTTCATTGCAGAGACAATGCACAGTGCAGAATAATTCACACCAAGACCCGCCAACAGAAACCAGCCATTGTTCTGTCATCTTCCTATCTGGGTTGTTATCATTCAAACATGCTTGTCTCATTGCTTAGCAGCTCTGTCAGATGTACAGAGGAACCGCCCTTGACTTAAGTTAACCTTTGTGTGTGTGTGTGTGTGTGTGTGTGTGTGTGTTTGTTTTGAATTAGTGTTCATATGTGTAATTTAATAAATGTAAATTATTAGTACTGTACAACGACCCCCCCCCCCCCCTCCCAGGGTGTGGCCCTCACACACTGTCAATTCCAACCTGCTGGTTTGAGAAAGATTCAAACCAGCAGCCCTTTTGTCTCTTCCTCACTTACAGTGTGTGTACTGTAAATTGAGGACAAGACAGGCTTCTGTTTGGTGCAAAACAAACATTTGGTATGAGAGCTCAACCCTGAAAACCTTAATTTTCATTGCGAACCGCTGACGTCATGTGTGTGTGTAATGTAGCCTAATGTCTAGTCGTATACACAGCTGTTCCACAACGTATTTGTAAGCAGTGAGTAACACTTCACATGTCTGTTATCGTCTGTACTTCTTTTGTCTCACTGATATATACGTCCAGATTCATAAGAGTTTGAATATGTCCACACCCTACCAGGGGCAGATTGCCAAACATGAATGACACCTTACTGTGATCTGCCTTCCTGTTCAAAGTACATGTCATAGAGTAAGAACATTGTATGGTTTAACACTGTGTCAAATGAGATCAAACACACATTCAACTAGGGCAAGCACACACACACACACACACGCGTGCCCGCAGGCACACACACACACAAACACACAGACATACACATGCAAGGTCAGCAAATACTTCACCAATGAGCAATGAGTTTTTCTAAAATGACAAATAGCCAAAACAATTATCTGATGTTAAGCAACCTCACAGTGAAAGATTGTCAATCATTGCACTCCAAAACAAGTGAGTGAGGAATCACTTTCGACATTTCCAGTAAGACACTGCCAATCTTTGTGAAATCAAACTCACGCTATATTACTAAGAAAGAGAAAGTCAAGGGGATTATAAACAGTTGTTCGCCCATGAGACTCATCCCCTTGATGTCATTGACTCCAACTAAAATGTGTTGTGCATGTTTGCTGTTTCTTTACTTGGGACAGAAACTGAGTTCCCACACTATACCCTGAACTAGAACCTGACCCCACAAAACCCGCTCAATTGAGGAAGTAATGTGAATGTATATATATTTTTACAACATAATATTAACTAGAAGTATCTTGTAAGTCTTGGCACACTTTGTGACCCACTTCCATAGCCAAAGACATCTTTAGGCTTTTCACCACCACCATAAAACCAACCCCATATTCCATAATCCAAAATGAAATGGATTGTTATGTAACAGTAACAGGTGAAAGGGCGACCACCTCAACAGCCTTAATAGGGTGGTGCAGGATGACACACCCATGGAATTCTCCAGAAAACAGAGAGGGGGGAGTGTGCGTGTGTGTGTGTGCGTGTGTGAGATGATAGACATGAACGACTCGAAGCAACACCCATACCACACCTCAAGGATGACAGTAGTGGCTGCTGGGAAAACTCGTGGTCTCGTCATCACGGGGCAGCTCCCCGGGCCCTGCCTGTGCAAGTCGCTCCCGATACTTCAGAATGATCGCTTAACGATACCATAGAAAACCTGTTGCATTGAAGCCAAAAACGACTTCAATGTGACTCATGTTGTGCTGATTTGATGTTATTAAATCGTTAAGTGTTCAATTGAATCCACCTAAGTTCCTCCAGTTTGTGTTGGGGTGGAGGGGGGCAGGGTTTTGCGCGCTGGGCACGTCCTGTCTTGCGTTTGGGTTTTGGTTTGGAGAGGAAAGATGAATAATAATGCAGGGTGTGTCCGTCTTCTGCTTGGGCATGTTCCCAACCGACCTCAAAAGGTATCCTCACCACCGATTTTAAACCTTCAAAAAAAAAAGAAAAGTCAAAGCATGTGGTTCTCAACTGGTATAGCCTCAGGACCCACATGTGTCATAAGTCATTGAGTCACGACCCATACAAATATTTGATTCACCAATATTACAGTAATCAACAATGCCTTCATGTACTTTGAAAAGCATTGAGCTATCAAAAAACGGCAACAATTTGGGACTAAACTCAATGAAATAGTAAGCCATTGAAACATTAATTAACATTGAAACATTAGTTAATTCATGGGCTTCTTTCTAAAGATCAAGGTGTGACAAATGCTCTGCGACCTACTCAAAATGCCCTCACTTAGGGGTCGCGGCCCAGCAGTTGAGAATCACTGTTGTCATGAATCCAGCACCTTGAGCCTGTTTTGCCATTGTTTCGTTTATTTCTCTACCTGAAGTCCAAATTTCCAGAGTTTCCTGAACACATCCCGGCTGATTCTCTAACTACGTTCACCTGCTGCAATCTGCACACCTTGTCCTGATCTTCACCTCTACACTATTTAAGCCATGACCAGACATCCATTCCCTGCCGGATCATTAGTGTAACCAGTATGTTTAGCGCTCGTGTCAAGCTTCAAGTTTTTGCAAAGTAGTTGCTGTTTTTGTCTCCGTTTGCCTGTCGCTAATCTGCCGCCTACTCTTCTGTCTACAGTTACTCACCTGGATTGTCACTCACACCTGCCTGGCTGTCTACTTCACTGCAGCATTGTTGGATCAGCACAAAGACCTCCAGCCTTCCAGCCTCACCCACTCCCGACCAACATTCGAAATTCAGTTTCCAAATAAATACTCACCTTGTAAATTCCTACTTACCTCGTCCTGGTCTGCTTTTGGGTTCCTGCACTAGACAAATCGTGACAACTGTCTTAATCTGATTATATTCATGGTTTGGAAATCTTAAACGGCTTGTGTGTGAGTGACATGCAATAACTGCAAGTAACCGGGGGTCAGTGTAGGTGTAGTGTCGTCCGGTGATGAGGACATTCCATACATTGGCATCTTTCTCTCTCTCTCCCCCTGCTCGCTCCTCTCTCTCTCTTCTCTCTCTCTCTCTCTCTCTCTCTCTCTCTCTCTCTCTCTCTCTCTCTCTCTCTCTCTCTCTCTCTCTCTCTCTCTGTCTCTCTAAAACAATGTCCCTTGTTGCGTATTTCATTTTACTACTTTTTATAGCATTTAACTAGTATTTAAGTTTGTAAATACTATTAGGTATAAGTATTGACATTTGCTGATACAACCTAAATCCATGAAAAATAATCAATGCTGCCATTTGTCACAATCGCGAAGGTCTAATTAGTTATCGTGTTTTTATGTAGGTGTTTATCTCTTTCACACACAAACACACGCACACACAAGCATTCACTCACACGCGCGCATGCACACATGCACAGACGCGCTCATGCAAATACTAACACGCCCGCACACACAAACACACGCACACACACACACCACACACACACACACACACACACACCACACACACACACGCAGGCACACAAACACGCACACACCCTGAGTCACACGCCTACAGATTGGGCAATGCTTCATAGAAAATAAAGGGTGTGTGTGTGTGACCCTACCTAGACCTAAACACTCATACCTTTCGCTTTTCCACGCTAAGACACCTATCTGAGGAGTGGGCATTTACTTCATTGTGCATTTTTGGAAACGTGTGCCAATGAAATGGGTTGAGCACACAAATAATCCTGATATGATATAATCAAACATATTGGGAAAAAACATTAAAATAAAACACTACAGCAAAAAATAAAACAATGGACCTCTGTTGAAATTAAACTGGATTGTGCTACAACACACGCAATGCACTACAGGAGAGAACTTCGACCTCGAGAATGTTAACCTGAGCATGATAAATGTTTAACCGAACATGAACACTTATTTTTTTTAAAGGCGCAAAAAAGACTACAAGAGAGAGAGAGAGAGAGAGAGAGAGAAGAGAGAGAGAGAGAGAGAGAGAGAGAGAGAGAGAGAGAGAGAGAGAGAGAGAGAGAGAGAGAGAGACACACACACACACACACACACACGCACGCACGCACACAGACGCACACAGTAAGGTGTGGCTTCTATCCAAAACTGCAAGCTTCCGTCTTCTAACACAAGAAGACCATTATCTGCGCTACAGACGGTGGAGACGGAGCGCGCAGGACCTGTCCTATTTGGACAGCAGAGTTCAGTTCAACTTGTTGTGTTTTCTTTCTTATCAACGACCTGGATTACAGACAGTAAACATGAGTATGTACGGTTCTCAGTCGAGAATGAACACAATCGGCCAGAGAAGTAATTCTCGGCCCGATCTGACAAGTGCGAGTTTTAGAAACGACGGTGTACCGATGATGTACGCCGGTGGAAATGGCTTCCAGGGAGACTATAACGAGGGGTACAACCAAGTGTTCAGTTTCTCTAAAACTTCGATGCACGGTGGTGGTGGTGGTGCTAGTGGTGGCGGAGTAGGACAGAAAATTGTTTACAGCACCGTGGGTGGAGGAAACGGCGGAGGCGGAGGCGGTGGAGGTGCAAGGTATGCTACAAGTTTTTAACTGTTCTTCATAACATAACAGGTAGCTGCACTATAACATAAATGCTACACGCTTATACACCACGCACATAAAACGTAGTCAACATTGATTAACAAATATAGACAAAGCATCTAAATAAAATAGCTTTCTTTCTACAATCTACTGCGTTATGCAAATTTGCGTCAGGACATTTGAACAACACGCCCAAAGGATTCTCCGTTTTAGAAAAGTGCACAAATGCAATCCTGTTGCCTTATATAAACATTCAAATAATAATTCATATTATAAAGCAGGAACAAAGCGCCTTGACTTCATGGAATGCACAGGCCTACAGGTCTAGTGGTCACCCATCAGGACCGCCCTGATAACCGACAGGCATTGATTGATAAGCTGACCTGACTCCATAATCACGGTTACAGACTGCTGGCATTTCAAAACCATTCTGCCGAGAAGTGAAAAAGAAAAGAAAAAAAAAGACTATTTTAATGGTGTTATGCTTTTTGACAAACATAATTTATACCTTCCATTCTGCCTAGTTCTTAGTTGTGCTTGTGCACATTGTTTATAATATTGAATAATTTTAGTCCTAGCCTCATTTTGATGTTATTTTCCTTCCTCCAGTGTCGTTGGTATCCAGAATAAAGCGTTGTTTCTGGATAGCCAGTGTCAGGAGTACCTGCAGAGAGCCCAACACATCATCAAGACTGTGAGTGTATAACACACACACACACACACACAAACTAACGCACACACATACGCACACAAATACACATACACAAACACACATAAACATACACACACACACAGGCACATACACACACAGGCACATACACACACACACACACACACACACACTCACACAACAAAATACTATATGGCTTTACCATCAAGAGTGAGATGAGAGAGAGGGAGACAAGTGCTGACTGTCCTGGGTTATATACATAGCAGTAAATTATATATAAAACCTTTTTTTAATAATTATAATAATAATAAGAAGAAAATGTATTATTATTATCTTATTACTATCACAGTTTTTTTGTATTGTTTACAATATACATAATTCCTATGCTATATTAACTGTTAAACAATAAACCTAAACCTAGGTTTATTGTTATAAAATAAAACCTAGACAAACCAGTCCCACTTTATCTTGAAATGAAAAGTGTTGTGAAACGACGGCATTCTGAAACGGAGGGACACTCCCTCATGTCATTCTGATCCACGTCAGCTTCGGGGAAACGCCCATGTTGCACAACAGCCCATTTGCTGGTGCACACATGATGAATACGAATAATCATTACAGCGCGTCTAGCCTGCCCTTGTTCCCCTGCTGTTCCTGTTCCGATGTGTTACATGGGTGTGTGTGTGTGTGTGTGCAGGGGGGTCCGGCCATGGAGGTGGAAAAGCTGATGTCCATGTCATCAGAGTCCCTGGAGCAGCTGAGGAGATGTGCTGGGGATCTGCAGCAAATGCGCGTCCCCCACGATTTCTTCAGAAGGTACGACGCTGGAAATGCTGCCTTGCCCCCGGGGCTTTTATTACCCTGTGGCTCTTTCTAGCCATGTGAGAAAGCCCGCAGTATTGTTTGTTTGTGTTTGTTAGCTCGACTCCCGGGGTATCTGAATGAACTCGACAAACAATACTTATGGGAACCCAATGCCGATCACATCTCTCTGTTGTTACTATTCCCTCCATTTCCTCCTGTGTAAACAAATAGAACAATGTAGTATCATGTTAGTTTCGTTTGAAAGATATTTACATATTTCTGGGGCTTTTTTAATGTACTGTACGTATGCTTCATGATATTAGGGCTGCAACTGATGATTAATTTCAGGCGCTGAATCTTAAGAATATATTTTAGATTCATCGATTAAGCGTTTAGTCTATAACATTTCTATAAATAATAGCAAACACCATCACAACTTACCAGGGTTCAAAGTAGTTTCTTAAATGTGCTTGCTTTATCTGACAAGCAGTCAAGAAGAACTAAACCATCCCTTTTATAATGATCCATGAACCAAATTTGAACCGAACTGCAACATTAAGCAGCAGATGTTATAATTTCTATTATTTGTTATTTCTACTTAATAAGTGACTTAAATGATGACTCGATTATCAATATTAGATAGACTAATCAACTACTCGTTGCAGCGCTAAATGACATAAAACGTAGGACTGTAGGTTTGTTAGTGGGCGGAGCCATGGAGCCGCTGTATATTATGTTAATGTTAGTGTATTAATGTTAATTCTGTCCCTCCCCTCAGAGTGGAGGAGCTGCAGCACATGCAGGGTCTCATCCAGCAGAACATGTCCGGGGGCATGGGCACCCAGAGGTGGAGCAGGGGCAGCGTGACCTCCATGGATGAGGCCCGGAGCTTCAGCGACGCCATGGCTTGGATCGCTCAGCAGAAAGTGAGTTCATTGCCACCACCCCACCCACACAGACAGACACACACAGACACACACAGACACACACTTCCTGGCAGTGGTTATTTAATTCCAAATAATGAGGACGAATAGTGAGTGAACGCATCGCTTAGGAACTCACCGATAGAGAGAAACTGTGATAACACACACTCCCCCCTCATGACCACATTGGAGAATTATAAATAGTACCGTGTGTGTGTGTGTGTGTGTGTGTGTGTGTGTGTGTGTGTGTGTGTGTGTGTGTGTGTGTGTGTGTGTGTGTGTGTGCGTGTGTGCGCGTGTGTGTGCGTGTGTGTGTTATTTTGGCACTCTTAGGCAAAGTTGATTGGGGTCGGGTCTCTTCCTCTCCGTCTCCAACACCCTCCCTCTCTCTCTTTTCTCTCTCTCTCTGTCTTAGTCTCTCTGTGGGAAAGAGGGAGTAACACGAAAACAGGAATAACAGGAAAATGAGGGAGAGAGAGAGAGAGAGAGAGAAAATAAACTAGGGTGATAAAAACAGTAGAAAAAGCGGTAGCACGTCTTCCGAGCAGCCAGTAACTGAATTCAGCCAGACACGCACTGTAAAACCCAGACAGGGCCCTCATTGAGTGAAAGATGCATCACCGTATCCATGGTGAGGACAACCAGCAAACAAAAGGAAACCCGATAGCACAGTGAGGTAGTGTTTCAGATGAAGGTGGAGTGAGGGAAAACAAATAGTAAAGGCTACTGCTGACCCTATGAAAGCCCTAGACAGGAGGACAGAGGGAAGTGAGAGCGAGGGAAAATGAGGAATGAGGTGAAGTTGTGTGAAATGTGACACTTACTGCTCAGCGGGGTCATGCAAGGCTGGTTTTTGGTATGTCTGTTTTTTTGGCTGATCGGTTGCATACCTCGGTGAACACACCCTGACACTAACCCACCAACAACACCACCAGCAGCACTCAAATTCAAACTGAAACACACACACACACACACACACACACACACACACACACCCTATAATTCCCTCCCTGGCCTCGCCCTCACTGACTGTATGATGTCCATCAACAATCCTCTTTTACGGTGTTTCTCTTTCTAGATGGTACCAATATGCCTTCCTTGTCCAACATGCCCATATGTTGTATTGGCAAGTTTTTAATAAAAATCCTGTTGGCCCCTGAGGCCGCCTGCCTACAGCACCGGCCCTCAAACTGGAAACACCTGCTGACCTATTTTTTCCCTCTCCCCAATCCTAGTACCTTTAGTCGTGTGCGCATGTGCGCATGTGTGTGTGTCGGTATGTGTGTGCCAGTGTGTGTGTCTGTTTAAAGTTAGTTTACTTTTTGTTTAAGTTCTCCTTTCACACACTTCTATTTAGCATTCCTTTACCTTTTTTTATTTCAGTTCTTTCTGTTGGTCTAAAGTCTTGGCTGTGTTGCCTTCCCCTCAGCCATTAAAGTTGTGGACAGGAATGGGAGTGGTGCGTAAACAAAGCGGTTTGAAAAGTGCAGAGAAAGGAAGAGGGAGTTTGTGTGTGTGTGGGGGGGGTGAAAAAGGCAGGGAAAGCTGTGAAGGAGGAGCTATCTGGGGCTGGCTTCCCAGCAGGACTCTTATCAAAGCCCAGGGCTGTGAACTATGGCTGGGAGGGGAGGGGAGGGGAGGAGGACTGGAGGGGAGGAGGAAAGGAGGAGGGGGTAGTTTGGAATTGTTTGCTGTAGGATAGGAGCAGGCAAGCCAGACAAATTGATTTACTGCGTGTGCATCCGATGACACCTAGTGGACAAAAAGTGAAACGTGGTACTATGTATGTATTTGTTTTTCATCTTTATTTACGTAAGGTATTTATTTAATGTATGTATTCCTTCTTGATATTATTTGTTTGCTACGATAGTAAGCCTTATTCTTCCATGTTGTAGCGTCTGATTGAGACTGCGCCGTGGGGGGATGATGCTGAAACCCTGGAGCAACAGACCATGAGCCATAACAAATACCACAACTCCATCCAGAGGAGTCAGGAGGTGGACCGGGCCAGGGATGAGCTGGTGCGAGAAGAATCACTTACCTTCTTTCTCTGTTCTTCCTCTTCCTCTTCCTCCCCCTCCTCCTCCTCTTTCTCCTCCTCATCTTCCTCTTTTTTCAAAGCTTTATTCTTTGTATTAATCTGTGTAGGACTGGTTTATGAACTGAAACTCTTATGAATGATATTGTGACTATTCACCATTGCAGTGAAATTAATTTAAACTTCAAACCCCCGTGTTGTTTAGAACATGAACCGTGACAAGCCCAGACTCAACACACTGGAACAAGAATGGTCCAGTATGCAGGTAAAACACAAATAAAAAAAGAATGAAACATGATACAATTAATAAAAAAAGATTACAAAATAATATGAAAAGGATGTATCCCTCATCATCATCAGCCGTTATCGTCCTCTTGCACCCGCCCTTACAACTCTCTCTCTCTCCCTGTAGAAAATGTCCGACAGACGATTCGTGGAGCTGCGTGAGCTGCAGGGCATCATTGAGGAGATCTCGCGGGCCATCATGTGGGTGAACGAGAGAGAGGAGGAGGAGCTAGTCTTCGACTGGGGAGACAAGAACATTGAGCAGTACATCCCCAAGAAGCAGGAGAGCTACTCAGTAAGGGCCTCTCTTAGACATGCCTCATGGGTTCCATGCTGTTCAATGTAATGACAGTAGAATATAGAAAGTACTACTCAGGAAGCACATAGTGTCGTGTGTTAAAAAAAAAAAAAGCAAGAATGATTAAATAAAATATTTCTCATTCTATAAAAATGTATTCAACAAGAATGTATTACAAAAACTGAGCATCAACATTAATTTAGTTCTTTTGATTTTAATTTAAAGATTCCTACAACTATATAATGAATCATTATTGAAACACGTAACAATATAATATGACATTATATAATAGATGTAGAGAGGAGAACAAGGCAACACATGTTGCTGTTGTGTAGGTAACAGTAGCAGCGTCTGTTCTAACTCACCTTCACGCCACTGTTCCTATCACAGAAGATGATGAGTGCCTTGGAGCAGAAGGAGAAGGAGCTGAACAAACTCAAGACCAAGGTGGACGGCCTCCTGAACAACAACCACCCCGCTTCCGACAAGATCGAGGTGAGCAGTCGATCACTCGGATCACGCAGTGGTCCGTGCAGTTCATGAGCAGAAACTGTAAAATATTGGAAATCTGAAGTGCATGCTTTAGATATGCAATTGTGAAGTCTAAATCACTACAAAAATGTATAATTATTATAGTTGGTCAAATGAGACTATGGTATGTGTCTGCAAAATTATACAAAAATGATTGTTATTCGCAAAGTAAAGATGAACGGATGATTCCTAATGTGTAAAAACAAGGTTATTAATGAATACCTGGAATACTGAATGTTGAAATAATTTATAATATTAATATTTATGCATCAAATAACCAGAACGAACGTAGGTATTTTTATACCATTCGTGCATTATAAGGTTTTGAATAGGTTGTGCATCAGAGGGTTGAACACGCCTTTTGAAGAGATTGACTACCGTGTTTTTTTGTCTGATTTGGATTGTGTTGTTGTTGTTGTAGGCTTACATGGACACCTTGCAGACCCAGTGGAGCTGGCTGCTTCAGATCACCAAGTGCATTCATGTCCACTTGAAGGAGAACGCCGCCTACCAGCAGGTGAACTAAAAAGATGAGATAAGATGTCATGGCTCCCAGGCGGGAAATTCCAGGTGGCATCTGGACTGGATTACTTACGGCATCCAACCCACAAAGCTTTCCAAGAAGAATCTCTTAATCTCCATTTTTGTTTTTTCCCACTCCCTCCAGTTTTTCAAGGAAGCCAATGAGACCTATAGCAAGCTGCAGAGACAACACGAACACATTCGGAACAAGTTCATGTGCGACAAGCAGACCCCGCTGGAAACACTCCAGGATCTCCTGAAAAACCTAGAGGTATTGAAAAATGTGCTACTACCACTAGGAAGTACTTTTGATTACGGAATCAGGTTTGCTTGTTTTGCAGATGTGAAGTCGTGTGTCAAAAACATGCATGTCTCAACACTAATTACACATGGGATGACGTATCTTTTATATGTGAGATGATGGATGTGTAAGCAAAGACAACTTTATAAGTGGCTTGTTGAAAGTGACTGTTCTTGGTACCAATGCAACTCAATGCTTGATAAGCTCATATATTTAATTGGGGCGCATGCAGGGACATCCAGCATAGAGAACAGCAAAATTGAGACGAAGAAGCCCTGCAGCCATGTCAAAATGGCTGCCATCTTGGTTTGTTTCTGTTCTGATTCCTATGCATGTATGTGTGTGTGTAGAAAGAGAAGGAGAAGATCATGGAGAATAAGAGGCAGGTCCAAAGTCTGGTGATCAAGTCCAAGAACATTGTGAGGCTGAAGCCCCGTAACCCTGAGGAGAAGAGCTCCAGCACTGTGATTGTCCAGGCCCTGTGTAACTTCAAACAAGACCAGGTCAGACATGCATCAGTACTGAGCACACTGCACACTCACTACATCAATACACACACACACACACACACACACACACACACTGATGGTCACCTGCTGCTACATAAGATAAGGTAAGATGAGACTTTAATGATCCCCAGGCAGGGAAATGCAGGTGTTTACAGCAGCAGAAAGGCAAAAATAGAGATACGAAGTATAGTTAAAAATGTAATAAATAATAAAATAAAAAGTAAATACAATAGACGAATAATGAACTGCTCTGTCATAATAAATAATAAACTAATGAACAAACATGAAGTGAAACATTTGTGTTGTTTCAATTGTAAGGGGTTTAGTTATTAAAAGTGTCCAAAGTTGGTAAATGAAATAAAAAAGTGTCTGGGTGAAGTATAAAGCTATTTTATATGAAGGGGTATACTACAATCCAGTGTGGAAAGAAGGCATCTCAGGCCTTGTTGAACAGCCTGATGGCTGTCAGCACAAAGGAACGCCTGAAACACTCTGTCCTGCACCTGGGGGGGAGGGGCCTGTGGCTGTAGGTCAATCTGCTGTATTTAATATAATATAATATAATATAATATAATATAATATAATCAGAAGCAACCAATGCTTTGTTCTGATATCATACCTTAATAAACTACTGTGTTTTACGATAATGTTAACCAAATGTTATGTAGCATACAAATATATTCTGGGATGTATCAATATTTAATATAATATATGTATATAATAAATATATAATACATATATACACATATATATATATATATATACATATTATATATTTTATATGTACCAGACATTAAACATTATTCCATGTCACCCAGCCCTAGTAAGTAATACATTTGCAGAGATGATATTGCGTAGAATGTAATAAAACTCCTATGTGTGTGTGTGTGTGTGCAGAAGAGCATTCTGAAGGACAACGAGGGCATCCTAAAGGACAACTCCCAGCGCAGCAAGTGGCTGGTGACGGGCCCGGGGGGGCTGGACATGCTGATTCCCTCTGTGTGTCTGCTCATCCCTCCACCCAACCCCCTGAGCATTGGGATGGCCAACAAGTAAGAGGAAGCGACACAGGGAAATTATGTTTGTTTTGGTTCATGGATGCAAAGCAAAAACAAACAGAACCCCTGCCGCGAGAATTAACTTTAGGTTATAATATATGACCTAAAGTTAGGTAATTTAGGTCAAGACAAGCAAACGTCATCAAGTTTCTGACGTGGTTACATTTAGTTCTGGTTGTGTCAATGTCAACGATTCGATCCTATTGGATTTTCGCAGGGCAAGGGCGAGAACAATGTTCTCCAAAAGCTTGTCATTAGTTGAGATAATCTAACACCATACAAACAAAGTTGGTCTTTTGTCGTTTAAAAGTTTGATATGCTTTAAGTTTTTATGAATCTGGATGATTTTGTTGATTTCTTAATGTGTGATGAGAATAAGGAGCTTTTTTTCCCGTTAATGCTGAGTGGACACACCATCTTGAAGAAGCTAATTTGAGTTGGGTCTCTAATATTTGATAAAATCATCAATATAACATGCCAGTAACTTTGAAATGTATTTCAGCAAAATAAAAAAAGGCAGGCGATTGTTATCAAATGCAGCAGATGGTTATCAGAAAGCCTTAAACACACTGTACTTACATTCTGCTTTACACACACACACACACACACATATATACACACACGCACTAGAGACACCAGTGAAAGTTGACCACTTTGCGTTTTAAGTGCGGCATGGGAAATATCCCATGTGTTCCTGATGTTCTTCTCTTCTTCTCTCCTCCCCAGGAATGAACAGTATTATGAAGCCATCATGGGCATCTGGAACCAGCTCTACATCAACATCAAGAGTCTGATATCCTGGCAGTACTGTGTCAAAGACATCAACTACATCAACTCACTCACTCTCAACATGGTGAGTTTGTAGCAGGTTCCTATTCCGGTTTATGTCCCTGCAGCTATATTCCATTTGTGCTACTATTTAAGACAACAACAGTCACGATTACCACTCCAAATTATTACTATCTCTTGTGAGTCCGCTAACCACATAGCAAATACACCTTGAAACGAGTCAGGTTTGTTTCCCACCTGTGGTCCTGCGCTACATGTCATTTACATTATGATAAAAGCGTCTGCTAAATGCCAAATGACTTCCAGCCTACCGTATATCTTTGTCCTCTCTAACCCGAGCCATGTCTCTCTCGCTCCGTCCCCTGACCATACATATATATAGCTGTCCAAGATGCGTCCTGACGAGTACCGCACCGTGATCAAGCGGCTGGAGACCCACTACCAGGAGTTCCTGCGCACCAGCCAGGGCTCCGACCTGTTCGGCGAGGAGGAGCAGAACAACATCAAGGGCCAGTTTGCCTTCGCCCAGAACCACTACGATGGCCTCATTGTCCAGCTGCCCACTTACAGTGAGTATTGCAACGCTAAATTACATAGCGAAATGGACAAAAAACTAAGCAAATTGCGTGAAATGTATAATATGTCCCATCAAATGCGTCTACTTGACTAAAGCGAATGTTGAAGAATTGAAATGATGAATTGAAACCCCTCATTCACATGCTCAGCTCAAGCTCCCACTCAATTGGTCACCGTGGGACTGAAAGAGGAGGTCATTACGAAACCCGTCAAGCCGCCAGCCGTCAAGCCGCCATCCAGCAAGACGGAAACAGACAAAACCCAGGAGACCTCCCCGCCGCCCAAGGTCCCCTCGCAGCCTCCTCCTCCAGCCACCAGCACCCTCAGCCTGACCCTGCTCAACGACCTCAACGCCCTGCGCCGGAGGCTGGAGGTCACAGAGAGCAGCCTCACCTACCATCTCCACGTACCCCTTGGGGAGAACGGCGTGCACGAGTGCTCCCAGCACCTCCAGAAGCTGCAGGTGTGTAACCTCTCTCACCCCGTAGTGGCCTGACGGACCTCAACCCAGGCAGTGCTTATTCATTCATTAATGATTATTGATGTGCGGTGGGGTCGATTGGTAGAGCACGGCATTAACTTTGCTAAGGGTTAGCGGTTCCGATAGCCACTTGGGCCATCCCACGCTAGTTGTATGCAGTCATTGTATTGCATGGTGTTTTGGTTCAAAATGGTCCACCCAATGGCATAGGCCATCGTCTCATCAAATGATTCCATACCGTCTTTTACTCATCCACATTCATATGCCGATGACCATCCCCTTCACCCGAAGCATTTCAATGATACCACCTATAGCAAGTGTACTTGTTTGAATGAAAATCTTTCATTCTATGTGCTGCGGACGTCCAGGTGGTGAGCAAGGACCTGGACTCCCTCAGAGACGAGTACATCCGTCTGAGAGAGAGGATCCAGAAGCAGCTCGATGGGATCCCTGCCGACTCGGAGCAGGCCAAGTACCTGCGCTCTCAACTGGAATACATCAACCTGAGGATCGGGGATATGCAAGGCCTGAACAATGCTTACTTCAACAGGTGAAGTCAACCACCTTTAAACTTTTTTCAATCTTATATGGATGGAGACTGAGGATGGAGCCCGAAGTCCAAAGCCAACTGAAGTATTGGGGATCTTTTTAACACTACATAGTTGGATGTTATTGGCTGAACAAAAAATTATTAACAGTGTTTCAATGTTAGCATAATGACCGTGATGGTAGTAAGAGGACTGCCAGGTGCATAACGAGAAACACAGTTGCCCTGTACTTTCTTTTCTGCCGGAATTCTCTGTGCGTCATCATTTGGGCCTTTTGCATGCAAGTAGTTTTAGTTGCGACTTTATGAGTCTCCAAAAAATACATTTAAAATGATTAACTATTACATTAAGTATTATAGAACATTATGTTAAGATTTCCATTACAGTTGTGCTACAAAAAGGAACTGAAATTCGCTCTCCGTGTGATTTGGGCTTAAGAATAAGATGTAGTTCTTCCTTTAAATATGGCCTTCTGTGTGATCCAAACCTCTATGACCAGCACTTAACGTAACCTAATGTAAAGGATAATATGGTTGGTGGTCACTAAGGTTGTTGTGTCATTTATTGTCGTTTGGTTGTGTGTTTTGCGCAGGCTGTCCTCTCTGAAAGGCATGTTGCTGAACATGACCAAGGCTGAGGATGTGGTCAAGGTGCATGAGGTGCTCCTGACGGAGAAAGACACCACCTCCCTGGACACCCGCGAGGTGGAGGAATATCGAACCACCCTTAAGGTTTGTGTTTTTCTACAGATTCCGAAATGTGACAAATAGAAATATTCATTGTAGCTATTATCTATGATGAGATGATGTTCTGTTATACACATGTTTTAAATGGTGTAGGTATTTCTGGGTTTATTCTGGTTTTATTTAATGTAGCTATTTTCTATTTCCCACTCATGATGATATCGTTTCATATTATTTGAATTAAAAATGCTTTAGTCATGTAGAGATAAATGTAAACCATCAAGCCTTCAAATGAAAGGTGTGTTTTGAATGGCACTGTTCTTTTTATGGCCTAATAGCAAATTAAACTGAACCTGGATCAGAAGAGAGAGCTTCTCTCTGCGATGGACTCTGAGCTGGCCTCAGCAGTGCAGTACAACAGCCAGATCTCCCAGAATTTCCACAAGTGTGACGTGGATCTGACCAAGTACGCTGAGCAGGTGGGCCAGCTGACTGACCGCTGGCATCGCATTCAGGCTCAGATTGACAGCAGGTAAGATATAATAATAATAATAATAATAACAATAACAATACAAATAACACATTTAATCATCTATAATAATAATAATAATAATTATTATTATTATTATATTTATTATTATTTTAGAATAGTATATGATATAAACAAGATGGGCACGACAAGATGGAATAACACAAACAGCCCCACACGAACACAATTCCACATAAACCCTTGGACAACATGTCTGATACATAGACTGTACAAAATGGCTTTGAGATGGCGTTGAAATGCAGCCACATCCTAGACGGCCACCTGCATACTTACATCATATTTGTTCCAGTAAAAAGAGCCCTAAAAATACTCCACCATTCCACCACCCACGCCTTCATTTCCTCATCCTCCCGCTCTTTCCTCCCCCCCCCCCCCCCCCCCCCCCCCCCCAGAATGTGGGACCTGGAGAAGCAGGAGAAAGAGCTGAGACATTACCAGAAGACCAGTGGTAACCTGGAGACATGGATAGACAATTCCCGGATGCGGCAGGACAGCCTACAGACGGTCAAGTTCACCGACATCCAGGCTCTGACGGATCAACTCAACCAACAGAAGGCAAGTTGTTTCAGTCCAACACAATCACACTGAATCACACAGTGCTGGTGAATTGAAAACATCCACCTTTACAGTTATTATGTGTTTATTTATTTGTTTTAATATTTGTCTTGTTTAATATTATTTGTAATGAAAGTTCTAAGTAGTTAAAGATACATTTTACGGTAAAACTAAGATACTATGAGATTCAATGAATGTACAACTAGATATTGGAAGATGTCCCTGTATGTATATTAGGCTTGTGATTAATTGGGAAATGGGGAAAACTCGAACGAATTTAACTGGCAAATGGTATTTTCTTGACAAACCAAAATGTTTAAAGAACTGACTTATTATTCTTATTATTGACTGCCTACCTTATTGCCAATGTCCCTCCTCATTACTGTAAGTAAGATGACAGAACATTTAGTCGTGATACATGGAACCTGATATGCTTAATATGACATCAGCTAACATTAGTCTCTCTTAATGATCATTCACCTTTTGCGCAGGCGCTTTATAATGAAATCAAAGGAAAGCAAGAGAAAGTGGAAGATGTTCAGAAGGATGCAGAGACGTGTGCTTCTTCCATTAAGGTTAGTATTAATGTACACACACTATACACTAAATATATATTTACACGTTTCAATTGTTTGTCACTATGCCTCTGACGCTACAGTTAGCCTATGGAGTTGTAATTGTGTGTAACTATATATATATATCCCTTGTTGTGTCTATGCAGGACTATGAGCTACAGCTGGCCACATACAGTGCAGGTCTGAAGACATTGCTCAACATTCCCATCAAGAGAACAGTGCTGAAGTCTCCTGCCACTACGGTCAGGCAAGAGGTAGGAGCTCCTTTGATCCAGCGTCAGTTTACTGTTACCTATCATCAAGGGGGTTATTTGTTAGTTATTAGTTATAGAGAATTTACCAAATGTTTTCTGTCATATGTATTATCTGTAGTATTCTGTATTTGCTAGCAAGATGTGAGGTGTCGAAACACTGTCGACTATTTGGGTGCTACCATCGCCAAATTAATATCCTGTTCAATGGCTCATCAAATTGCTGCACTGTACACTCTTTCACATTTGTACACCGTCATTTGCATTGCATGAACATTTGTGTGAGCTGATACTTATCTTCTGATGTTTTTTCTTTATAAGGCGACAGTGCTTCACTCAAACTACGTCGAACTCCTGACCCGCTCCGGTGACTACTATACGTTTTTAGGAGAGATGCTCAAGAGTATGGAAGAGCTGAAGGTAAGGCTTATTCATGCTCTCGACATCATGCATTTGTTCTCATTCCAAGTCTTTGGAAAAAAATGAGACATTAATATATTATTGCACACAATTTATTAATAGAGAAATGATTTAGTTAAGTGAAAACGCCTCTATTGACTTGCTCTACTTTATGACCCCACCAGATGAGGAACACCAAGATTGAGCTGCTGGGGGAAGAACTGAGACGTCTGAAGGAGACCTTCCAGGACTGCAACCAGAAGAACCAGTCTCTGGAGGACGCGCTTGCCCGCTATAAGCTGGAGCTCAATCAGTCCAAGGAGAAACTCTTCTCTCTGGAAGAAGTGAAGATGACCTCAGCGATCCAGGTCAACGCGACCAGGGAGAGTCTGGACAGCACCCAAAGCCAGCTGAAGGATCTTAACGACAAGCTGTCCCGCCTCCAGTACCAGCTGGACGAAGAGATGCGCAAAAGGAGGCTGGCTGAAGAACGTTACACCACTCAGCAGGAGGAGTATGAGTCTGCGGTGCGCCGCAGGCAGAAGGAGCTGGAGGAGCTGAACTGGTCAAAGATTGACCTTGAGAAGGTGGTGAAAGACAAGGAACGTGAACTAGACAGGCTGAAGATACAGCTGGAGGACGAGGCGTCGCGACGCCGCGGGGTCGAGTCGGAGATGTCAAAGGTAAGAACTCAGCACAACCAGGAAATTAGTCAACTCAAACAGACCTTCGAGACGGAGATCCACGTCACCAAGACCTCCGTGCAGATGTCCTCGCAGCAAAGGGACGAGGATGCCGCCGGGGTCAGAATGATGTGTGACCGACTCACGGAGGAGAAGAAGGATCTAGAGGATGAGTTGAGGAGACTCAGGCTGTCCATAGCCCAGAGAGACGAGCAGAAGGTCAGGGCAGAACAGGAAGTCCATCAGCAGAGGGAAATGATGACCGAGGAGATTAGGAGGCGTAGCGAGCTAGAGGTGCAGCTGAGAACCCTGGTCCAGAAGAGTGGAGGGGATGACCTCAAGCTAAAGGAGGCAAATAGCATCAATAATGAGATGACCAGAAAGATCAGTCTCCTCAAGCAGAACCTGGAGGAGGAAGAGAGGAAGAGGAGAAACTTTGAGATGGAGATCAGTCAGTTAAGGAAGGTCCAAACAGAACTACAGATGAAAAACGCGGCTCACATTGAGGCAATGAACAAGCTCCAAGCTTCTGAGAAGGAGAGATCTGTCATCCACTTGCAGCTGGAGAAAACAACCAGTTCAAAAACCAAAGCTGAGCAGAGTGCTGCCAGGCTGCAGAGCCATACCCAGGAATTGCAGTGCTCACTGGACGCCATGGAGTCCCAGCTAGAGAAGCAGAAGATGGCCTACCAGGAGGAGTTCACGCGCAGGAAGAGGCTTGATACCGAGCTCGAGAGGGTGAAGAACGCCTGCCGAGAGCACACAACAACCATTACCAGCCTGCGAAGCATTCAAGAGGAGGCGTCCAATTGCGAGAGAAGATATGACATGGACGTCAAGGCCCTCCAGGAGGCCCTAGATAAGAGCGTCCGGGATTTGAGGCTCACCACCGACAAACTGAACCAGATTGCGGAAGAGCTAAAGAAAGTAAAGCAGCAGCTGCTGCAGGAGCAAGGGCCGTTACCGTGAGCTCAACCAGAGGAGTGAGGGCCTGTATAAGACCATTGAAGAGAAGAGCCGCCTGCTGAACGAAACCACAGCAGAGGTCGATAGGCTGCAGAGCCAGACGCAGAGCATCACGAAAGAGAGACTGAGACTGGAAGAGGAGCTGAGGACGGCGAAACAGGAAAGAGATGACCTGAGGGCAAACACAGAGAGTGTAGACGAAGAGAGTCGCACTCAGATCAGAGCTTTACATTTACAGCTCCAGAGCAGCAGCAAGAGAACCATGGAACTAGAGGCTTTCATCAATGACCTGACCAAGGAGAGAGAAAAACTTAAGTTGGAAATAGACAAAATCCAAAAGCAATCCATTGAGGTATATTTGCGCTGAGGAATAATCCTAGGTTTTTAACTAGTTTTGTTTTCTCTTGCATGACTAGTAATTAGGAATTATGATTATTTCATCATTTGCTTTATTTCAAAACATGGCTTATTTAGGTCACTCTCTTGGAATAATCTGGGCCTTCAAACAAAGATTAACTGCACTTAATTAAAGAAACTATCACATGCCACATAACTGCATACTAATGTAATTTCATACTAATGCTAATGAAACATCATGTTCGTGTCCTATTGTATTTGTATTGCATGAAGTCCTTTTTTTTATTCCAAAAGTATGAATAACTTCTAGTATATTGCTTTCATACTGTTTGCTATGCATTTACACAAGGGAATTGGGAAATATGAAGTGAAATTAAATCATTTAAATTGGATTCTAATATGTTATTGTTTTTTGCTTATGTCTCCACAGACATCAATGATGATTCATGAATCCAAAAGCAGCTTCACTGAGCTGAAGCAAGAGAGGGAGGGTCTGCTGAACAAGATGAAAATGATGGAGCAAGACAAAATCCGGCAGCAGCGCATTGAGGAGGAGCTCACCCGCATTAAACTCTCACTGGAGACAGAGCTTCGCAACAAGCAGCGCCTGGTGGATGAAAACACTTCTGTACGCAAAGATCTGGCCTATTTCAAGAGCCAATATGAGTTGAGGGACAGCGAGAAGAGGCAGGTTGACTCCGACCGGGACAGAGCTGATCGAGAAAGGAGCTCCCTGAAGAGCGAGGTGGAGAGGCTGAAGAGGGAGCTGAGGACCATCGAGGAGACGTACAAGAGTCAGCTACTGATCTCTGAAAAGGAATCCAAGGCATTGTCTTTGAAGAGAGACACACTGGAGAGAGAGATAATGATGGTGCAACAGAGACCCTCCTCGCTAAGCAGACAGACCCAGACAGACGAGAAGGTCTCAACAATAGATCCATCCAAGTTGTTGTTTGACGGAGTGCGCCGCAAAGTTACAGCCCACCAGCTCTGCGACTGCGGTATAATCAGCAAATCAACTCTAGAAAAGCTTCTCAGTGGCAGGAAGACAGTAGACGAAGTTTCCGTGGACATCCAGCTGAGTCTAAAGGGTACTGGAATCATTGCTGGCATGACAAGAGGTTCTCAGGGCAAAATGCCCTTCACAAAAGCCAAAACCGAAGGTAAAATCAGCCCAAAGAGTGCTCTTATGCTATTGGAAGCTCAAGCTGCAACCGGCTATATTGTGGACCCAGCATTCAACGAAAAGATGCCTGTGGATACTGCCTGCTCCAGAGGAATTGTAGATACAGAAGATAGAGATGTCTTGCTGACAGCTGAAGCAGCCAGCACAGGATTCAAAGATCCATTCAGTGGCAAGTTGCTGTCTGTTGGTCAGGTTCTAAAACAGGGTCGCATTGACAAGCCGACTGCAATTCGTTTGCTGCAGGCTCAGGAGTCAGTTGGCGGCATCATGGACCCAGTACTTAGCGTGTTCCTGCCCAAAGATCTGGCTTTGGATCGCAACCTTATTGACGAGGACCTCTACATGACTCTGAACAAGAAGCCTGCCTGTTACCTGGATCCAACTTCAGGGGATAAGATAAGCTATAGCGACTTGAAGTTGAAGTGTAAAATAGATCCTGTCTCTGGCCTGCTTCTGCTCCCTGGCCAACAAGAAAATTCCATGACTGTGAAGGGACTTCGTAATGACGTTTCACTCACAGAGTTGGTTGCCTCCGATCTTCTGAGTAACGCTGACTTGGAGAAATTTAACCAGGGCACCCTCACTAGCCAAGATATTGAAGACAGGCTTAAGAACTATCTTTACGGCTCTTCCTGCATTGCAGGGATCTATGATGAGACCAAAGACAGAACCATGCCCTTCTACATGGCCATGAAAGAAGGCTTGATAATGAGAGGGACTACCCTTGAGCTTCTTGAGGCCCAGGCTGCCTCTGGTTTCATGATTGATCCGGTCAACAATGTTTTCCTGACAGTGGAGCAGGCAGTTAAGAGAGGTCTGGTTGGGAACGAGTTCAAAAATAAGCTGATGTCTGCAGAAAAGGCTGTTGTTGGATACACAGATCCAGAAACCGGGAAAACAATCTCCCTTTTCGAGGCCATTGACAAAGATCTAATTGAAAAGGGCCATGGAATTCGTCTGCTGGAGGCACAAATTGCAAGTGGGGGGATTATTGACCCGAAAGCGAGCCATCGTATTGATGTGGATGTGGCGTACAAAAGGGGCTACTTCAACAAAGAGATGAATGAGATCTTAACCTATGAAGGAGATGACACTAAAGGGTTCTTTGACCCTAACACCAAGGATAACTTGACATATCTTCAGCTAAAGGAAAGGTGCATAAAAGATCCCAAAACAGGTCTAGTGCTCCTGCCACTGAAAGACAAGAGCAAGAAGTCCCAGGAGTTTGATGAGAGCCGCAAAAATGTGCACCGTAAGAGAAGGGTGGTGATTGTGGACCCAGACACAGGGTTGGAGATGTCTGTGAGGGAGGCCTTTCACCGCGAGCTCATTGACTACGACACCTTCCTCAACCTGTCGGAGCAGGAGTGCGAGTGGGAGGAGATCACAGTCAAGGGAGCAAATGGTGCCGTTCGCGTGGTGCTGGTGGATAAAAAAACAGGAACCCAGTACGACATCAATGACTACCTGGAACGTGGTGCAATCGAACAAAGCTCCTTGGACCAGTACCGCGCTGGAAACATCACTCTGACCGAGTTTGCTGACCTCATAACTCAAAAAAGCAGTAGTTCTGAGATGTCTATTACAGCCTGCACCATTGATGATGTGGTCGCCTGTAGCAACCCCACCCAGGCCACGCCGTCCTCCCCAAAAGTCCGCAAGCGCTTCAACAGCATCTCCATCACTCTCTCTCCACCTGAGATGTTTGATGACCTGAGCCCTGTCGGAGCCATATTTGACACAGAGACCCTGGAGAAGATCACCATTTCTGAGGGCTACAGAAGAGGCATAGTCGACACCATCACTGCACAGAGGTTGCTGGAGGCTCAGGCCAGCACAGGGGGAATTATCAACCCTTCTACTGGCCAGCGGCTTTCTCTTCAGGATGCGGTCCATCAGTCCATCATTGATGATGTTATGGCTGCTAAACTGAAAGCCTCCCAGAAGGCCTTCACCGGCTTTGAGGACGTGAAGACCAAAAGAAAGATGTCAGCAGCCGAGGCGATGAAGGAGAAATGGTTGCCTTACGAAGCTGGCCAAAGATTTTTAGAGTTCCAGTACCTGACAGGTGGCTTGCTGGAGCCTGGCTCTGGGCGGCGTGTCTCTATTGAAGAGGCCATTCGCAGGAAGTGGCTGGATGGCCGAGAAGCTCAGAAGCTCCAGGATACACAGAACCACCAGAAGAACCTGACCTGCCCCAAAACCAAGCTGAAGATATCCTACAAGCAGGCTATGGACGGCTGCATGGTGGAGGAGAGCAACGGCATGAAGATGCTCCAAGCCACCTCCATATCCACCAAGGGGATCAGTAGCCCGTACAACGTGTCCAACCCAGGCTCTCGCTCCGGGTCCAGGCAGGGCTCTCGGACCAGCTCCCGCAGGGGCAGTGTGGATTACTCATCTTCGTACACCTTGAGTATCTCTTCTTCTACTGTCAATAAATCATTCAGCACTAACTCTGTCTCTTAATATACAAAATCGGATTTAGGAGATGGCGAGAATCCATCTAAGAGATTGTTTTATGTGGTTGCAATATAATTTGAGTAGATTTTCAGATTTTGTTATGTGCTTTTTGCTAAGTAGTGTTAAAATAAAAGTTGGGCAATCTTGGATTTTTATTTTGGGCTTATCTTTTTTCTATATTGTATTTTACCCAATCTTATAATCCTGAATTACTGTCACTGTTTCATTTTTTGGGATTTTAAATTGGGTTTCTTTGTTTGTTTTGTGTTTAAATATTAGGGCAGATATTTTCATGCTATTTCAATACACTAGTTTTTGTATGTAATGTAGGACCGATTTTTGAAACTAGCCTTTTATTTTTATGCAAATCTTTAAACTGCCAGCTATCTAGCAATAACAATTGTTTAAACACATTGAGTCTACTTAGATGCTACTTTTGATACTACTCACAACTGTTGAAGTTTTACCTACTTAAAATGTATGAAAAATAAAAAGTACATCATTAAAATAATGCATCAAAACTTTGCATAAGAAAAATTAAAGATTTCTTAACATAAATTGTGTATTTGTATTTATTTTTTGCTTTGTTTTTATTTGAATTCCAGATTATATATATATATAAAGCTACGCCATGCAGCCGAGTAAGCAATGATAGGCAGTGTTGCCTGCAATTAAATGCATATTTCTACCTATAGATGGTGCTAACTGTCAATCATTCATTTGGAGGCCTGCCTGAAGCAGCGTGCCACAAATGATGCCACAAATCCAATGTTACCTTGATGACATTTTAAATAAAGGCTATTTCTATTTTAATGTCAGCTGATACATTACTCACTACATTTATACTACTTCAAACTAAAGTTTCACACTGTATTTAAACAATTAACTAAGCACATACATTCTAAAATGCTAATTGTGCAATGCTCAGTTGACAAGAATATTTTTCTGAGAAATTGTAATAGGCTTTAAGTGTGAAATATTTACTAGTGGTTAGTACAGTTTTAGACAAAGTAAAACATTATTGGCTGCATCCCAAACCATGGTATATTATGTAACCAAGCAGCATTCATTACAGCCGTTCATTAACAACAACATGATGTTGGAGGTCTACAGATGTCCGCTTTATAATCTAATACCATTCTCATTCATGTTATGAGATTTAACTTTAGTTCCACGTCATGTAGGTCTAACCTAAATAAAGTCGGTATAGTCAGTAAAATACATTGTAATGTAGGCCCATTGCTGTGATGGATAATTTACGAGAGAGAGAGAGAGAGAGAGAGAGAGAGAGAGAGAGAGAGAGAGAGAGAGAGAGAGAGAGAGAGAGAGAGAGAGAGAGGGGGGGGGGGGGGGGGAGTGAGACTACAGAGAAAGAAAGGGACGGGAGGAAAGAGTTAAAAGGGGCGGGGGAAGGGGGAGGACTATCCCATGCCAGGACTTGTGGTCGCCTCAGCGGCAGTCCTACTGGACGAAGTTGTGTTGGCTTGGCTGGAAATGGGAGCTGGGGGGTTGCTGAAGCGGTGGTAGTGGTGGTAGAGCAGCAGCAGCAGCAGCAACAGCACCAGCTCAGGAGAAGAGCAAGGGCTTCCATTTTAGCACCGATAGCGGCAGTGCAACTGAGCCACAGACTGCGGGAGAGCACGGTGTTTAGAGGGAGTTGGGACAAAGTGAGCCTCACAGGAGTTGTCGATGTGATCGTGAGCACATTCCAGCACGAGGAAAATGAGTCCCCCAGCCTTGGGCAAGCCTGTGTGACGGGCCGAAGCGCTCTTTGACTGTGGACTTTATTGCATCCCTCTCACTGTCTCTTGTGCGTGTCTCTCTCTTTACCATTGATTGACAAAGGGAATCAGTGAAAACACAAGGAATCAAGACTTCGCATTCAGTGGGAAAAGGTAAGGTATTGGATTTCAACTTTTGAGGTCCGTTTTAAGAGTTCGTTACTCAGCATTTGGGCTCTCAATGTAATCTGCTTAAGTGTGCAGCCTTTATGTTACTTGTTGCAACATTGTTTTCAATGTCATTTATCTTAATAATTCAATAAAAACCCCAGGAAAGCTCTGAGGGAGTGTATACACACACACACACACACACACACACACACACACACACACACACACACACACACACACACACACACACACACACACACACACACACACACACACACACACACGTACGTACACGAGCTTGTACGTTCGTGTGCACAAACGTTAAGACTTTGAAGGCTAATAACATGGAGTCATTCAAACTGAACACGCATTTTTTTCCAACCCTATATAAGAATGGGCCTATTACTTTATAGGTGTGAAGAATGGGCTAATCCTTTCAGCACATCCATGTCCCTCCATTGAAATTATGTTACCATGTAGTTAACATTCAGTCCCTGGTTAGAGGTCCCCCCCCCCCCCCCCCCCCCCCTCCATAATGTAAAACATCTGGGCTGATCCTGGCCCCTAATGCTGAGTAAAACAAGCCAAAGAATCCCCCCCCCCCCCCCCCCCCCCCCCACCCCAAAAAAAAGACAACAGAAGCCCTAACAGAGGTTTAGACTGTTCTGCAAAGAGACAACAGGGAGATGTATTTTTTCCCCTTTCTGAGCTACAGCTGCTGCATGATATTTGCAGCCCGGGTGGCAATGCGTCCCCAGTCGGCCATTGTTGATGATCCAAACGAGCCTCCCTTACATCACAGCAGCAAACTCCGGCCCCCTTGTCTTCTACCTGCTTTTCCCAGTCTCTCCCTATCTCCGCTTTGAGTCTGAAATCAGAAACACACCTGCATTCCCCCCGCCCCCCGCCCCACACACATAGACACACACACACACACACACATCTCTCTTTCAAGTGACAGAACACCATGCAGGTTGTTGTGAACGTTTAGCGGGCTAAACTCTTTCAAGATTAGCCTTAATTACAGAGTTGGTTGGGACAGGAGAAACTTAACTGGCAATTATAGCTTTTTCTGCCTGGGTTTATTTAGCAAACGCCTGATAACCCCCCCCCCCCCCCCCCCCCCCCCCCCAATACTCTTACTCAATGTTTGACTTTGTGCGTTATCAATAACTGTCCCATGGAAGGCAAACAAATGTGTGAGAACCCGTTGTTATACACGTTGGGACCCAACGGAAATGAGTTGGTTCTATGGCTTCTGTAGCTGGCTCAATGTGCTGATAACACAGGGCTAGTCATGCCGACAAAGGATTTATGAATGGATTGTGTTGGGGGTAGTGCGGGGTGGGTCCTGATAGTGTGGTTTGGACAGGTGGGTTTGACGACGACGACGAAAGGAGGAGGGGGGATGAGGATAAGGGAGGCATTACTGTGTGTGTACTGTACAGCGGAACTCTGTGGTCTAGGAGAGAGAGAGAGAGAGAGAGAGAGAGAGAGAGAGAGAGAGAGAGAGAGAGAGAGAGAGAGAGAGAGAGAGAGAGAGAGAGAGAGAGAGAGAGAGAGAGAGAGAGAGAGAGAGAGAGAGAGAGAGAGAGAGAGAGAGAGAGAGAGAGAGAGAGAGAGATTTTAAAACAGAAGTAAAGAAAATGAGGCAGCAAGAGAGTGAGAGGGCAGCGTAATACATTTTGGAATGCATTCCAATATGACCTTGGTATAGGAAAGGGGCTAATTAGGGAGCATTTAGGGAGCGATGGCGGGTGTGTACCCATTCACTCCGGGGCTGGTGTTCACTTTTTAATTCTTTTTGCCCTTTCAAAATATCTCATGAAAACGAGCCACTCTGCAACTATACGTTGCAGTGCCAGGATGACTAAATAAACGGACTAAAAATATGGCCTGGACTTCCATGGCAATAGATTCTATGGTTTGTTGATTCACATTCCTCAATGTCCAAAGTGCTGTCAAAGACACAAAGACCGCCGCATGAAATGCATAAAACCCCATGACAGGAAACGGGGGCCCATGTCTGTGGCCGAGGCCTCCATCGACTAGGCCTGTCGGTTCACGATCACTATGGCGATGTAATCACAGCGATCCCAGGACGTGCTCCTTAACATTCATTCCAAGTGTACGAGTGCCCCTGACGTGGTTTGGAGCGGTGGGAGCTGACAGTTATCAGGATTTTAGCCGGCGTCCGTCCACGTCCGTGGGTTTGTACATCAGAAGCTAAAGCTACGTCTTCGAAGATCTGCTAAACCGCAGCTCAGAGAATGTTTTCATCAGCGTCGTTGAAACCACACAGAACAAGTATACGTTGGAGAACTGTGTGTCGTTTCTGCAAGCTTTTTCTAAATGGATTCGATCGCCTGATGGGGAACAGTAAGGTAAAACATGATTGGCATTTCACGGGTTCCCTGCAAAAACATTCCACTGAACCAGCCTCCCTTGCACATGTACACACGCCCACTGCCCCCACCCACCCACCCACACCCCTCACTCCCTTCCTTCTAAAAAAAAAAAGACAGCCAGACTTCCTAAAGCATTTATGGCCCTCTAGGTGTTACTCCAGGGGTTGAGGACAAACGGCTTTGGCAGATCATGAGTCTGCCTGGTGATTAAGCAGAGCTCAGGGACTCCCATGGAGAGAGAGAGTAGACGCTACGTGAGCTGCTCCTGGCAGATGCTTTCCTCTCACACCTCCTAGAGCACAGGTCTAGTTTGCTCGCTTGTCTGGGTGGGCCTGCACACACCTAACAGCTCCTTTTTGACCTCCAGTTTCACCACAACAGGTTATGGAACAATACATGTAGCCCCAGGTGGAATGTTCCTTTGACGTTCCAAATCCAGTTGGGAGTATATTGGGAATGCCGAATATTTTTCAAATATAATATTTTACAATATCGGAAATTGCCGCAGTTCACTTGACTTTAGTGAATATTGGTTGTAATGGATTCCTATGTAAACAATCTATAACTATCTATAATTTTTCTTACAAGTTATTTCATGCCAGCATTGCCTCCAATCACCCTCACAAAATGTTATGTGGTTCCCTCGGTTTATTTATTCATGGTGGACTTTAGTCTTAATCTCTGAATATATTTGATGATTTCCTACTATCCCAAAAATTAAAAAACACAAAATAACAAAGTGGATAAACAGACTGCATTGTCGATTCCCCCCTCCCCCATTGAAAAGTTAGATGGAAAAATATAATCAGGGGAAGCCATGGCGAACGTGTAGCAACCTGTTCGAATAACACGTAAACAAACCTTATATACGTCAACGGATTCATTCACCGTCCCTTATCCTCTGGTTCGGGAGGAGTTCTATCATTTGAGACAAGCATGCAAGCCTCCTGCCAACGATTGTCACCACAGACAGCTCCCCGGAAAAAAAAGAATGAAAACAAGTATGAGGTCACCATTCACATGACTGAACTGAGCTCCAGCGCTCAGAGAATGACCGGCGGCAATTCATTTTTTTTGTGTGTGTCCTAAATGGCGGAACTGTACTTGTTGCTGCTATTTAAGTCTTTCTTCACAATGTTGCTTGGTTATTTAATCTGGCTGCGCTCTTGGCATGAAATGGAAGATTCTCTGTGGGGTGTTGTGCGGCCAGGTGAGGGGTGGGGCTCGCCTTGGCCTACATCAACACACCTCACTCTGACCTACTCACTGTCTTACCTCTGGTGGATTTTAATTGTCCATGTTTTTTGGTTTCGTAATAGTAATTGAGTTTATCTGGATTACAATGTAATTGTATGTGAGGGATTTTAGAAGTCCACGAGCGCGTGTGTGTGTGTGTGTGTGTGTGTGTGTGTGTGTGTGTGTGTGTGTGTGTGTGTGTGTGTGTGTGTGTGTGTGTGTGTGTGTGTGTGTGTGTGTGTGTGTGAGTCTACTCCTCTAGCTCTTACCTGTTAGGGAACCAGACACACCCTAATCCCCCAACATCCTGACCAACTAGACCTGTCGCAGCTTGCTTCACAGTATAGACACGACAACCCCTTTTTCCCTGAATCACCCACGCAGCTTCGCTCCACCCCCACTCCTCCGTCAGACCTCACTCCCATGGGTGGGCTCCAGAGTGAGTTGACATCCTGGGCACTGCTTTTTTGTTGTTGCCCTCTGTAGACAAACGCTGTGGTTTTTTCAAATCCAGAGACAAAAGTAGTCACTGCAAATTAAAGATGAATTATCTTTTTACGGCGTGCTGGGGCAAGTCACTCTGTGTGTTTGTGTGAAGGGAGAGAGTCGAAGAGAGGTCGTCTAGTACTGGGGAAGGAGCTCCTGCCTAATAGCTCACACACATTTTGGTTTGGCTTTGGTTTGTGTACAGGTTCTCAACAGGCTTAGGTTCATTGTTGTATATATAGAACAATGATAGATACAGTACGTATTATAGATGTGTGTGTGTGTGTGTGTGTGTGTGTGTGTGTATTGCTGTATCTATAGCCTATAGACAAATGTGTGTCTGAATTGCTGTGAAGGTTTATTATTGAACCTTTATACATTTGTCCTTCAAATGAGTTTTTTTCTTTTTAGTCAAGTTTTCTTTAAAACATATGCATGTGCACATTGATGCCCAAACAAATCAAAACAAACCAGACCGTAGCCAAGATGTAGCTTAGCATAAGCCTACCGTTCATTCACTGTTCACTCTGAATACAATGTGTCAGTTATATGTCTCTCTCCCTCACTCTCTCTACTGGGCCCAGTGCTAAAACATCAGCCTCCCTTCCCATTCCGGCCCCTCACTGCAACAGAGGCCCTCAGTGTATTGCCCAGTTCATTAATTTCCTCTTAGTAGACTACACACCCAAAGGTGTGTGTGTGTGTGTGTGTGTGTGTGTGTGTGTGTGTGTGTGTGTGTGTGTGTGTGTGTGTGTGTGTGTGTGTGTGTGTGTGTGTGTGTGTGTGTGTGTGTGTGTGTGTGTGTGTGTGTGTGTGTGTGTGTGTGTGTGTTGGGGGAGGGGGGGTTGGACATGGGTGAAGGAGGTGAGCATGGGTGAAGGGTGGACTAGACTCTAACCCCACTATTAGCAACATCAATCTCTGAATACCCTACCCCCAACCTTGCACATGCTGTCACACACACACACCCAGCCTACAGCCCTATTTCCCCGGGTGATGACCTCATCAGACACATGGTCCCTTTCATTCTGCTCTGACGGCTGCTTTAAGCTGACGCTCCATGCACCTCCTGCTTTATGGTTATTCTCAGAACTTTCTGACAGTTGGTTGAGTGTTGTTCTGAGATTAGCATTAGCACAGTACATTAGCATTAGCGCAGTGCTTTAGCGTTAGCAAAGTGCTGTAGAATTAGCACAATGTGTGGGGCGGTCAGAAGGCAGTGACTTTGTTTGTCTTGTCTCTTCACCAGCTGGCAAGTCAGAGCAACAGGGAGGTCATCTCTCACAGATGAATAGATAAAAGTGTGTGTGGGGTGCATGGGGATAGCTGGTTCCATCTGGAATTAGAATCAATTTTATTTTTGAATATTTGTTAATTTTACACAATCTTCTATGCAGCGCAAGTGCATCTCAGAGCTGATTTCATACTTGGTTTGAGGTTGCTTAAAGGGAGGGGAAATTGGATTTCAAACATGTAGAATGGCTTTAATATACTACTTGTGATATTCCACCGACTCTATTAGTACTGCTGTACAGCTAGGCTGTTCCTGGGTAAACAAGGAGCTATGTGTGTGGTTCAATGTGGAGTTGAGGTCACACTAAAGATATCGGCAGGGAACATTAACACAATGACGAGAGCTCGGGACTTTGACCGTTCAATATTGACATCAATGAAGTTACTGAGGTACACTGGGAATATTGTGGAGAGGGAAACTTCCAGGCAATTAAAATCTCAGCTGCTCTTACAAAACCCTTTCTTTCTACTTTGATGTGTTTTGAACAGGAAGCGTCACATGTTCAGAATGGAGGAGGGATACGAGCTGGACTTGACCTACATCACGGAGCGCATCATCGCCGTGTCCTTCCCCCGAGCGTGCTCGGAGGAGATCTACACACACAACCTGAAGGATGTGACGCGCATGTTGAGGTCTAAGCACGCGGACAACTACCTGGTCAGTAGTAGCCTGCTGGCGCCCCCCGCCCCCCCCCCCCCCCCATCGCCCACCCGGGCGACCGAGACCACTCTGTCAATCAAAGTGTAAAATAAAATAAATAGTGCCAATGAAGATGTTGATTGCCTTGAAAGAGGCTTTTACCTGATATTGATCTACGATGAGTCGCTCTTCATGAGCTCATCCATTGCATCAGCCCATCCCCCCTCCCTTTGGTTTCGAGTTCAACAGCCATTAACTTTCAGATGTGTCTGCTCCGTCTGATTGGCTAGACCAGTTTGGTGTTTGTTTTTGCTAATCTGATAAGTCTAAGGTTAAAGAGAGGGGAGACGTTCACTGTGTTATCTCACTGGCTTCTCTCTATGTGTTTTCTCTAGACTATCAACCTGTCAGAGAGAAGAGCCGACCTGTCCAGAATTAACTCTAAGGTACTAAGGTCTAAGGAACGCTTATCTTTGACAGCATGAGTTAATACCAAAACAAGCACCCATGATGAGAATATCATCCCACATACACACAGATCAAAAATGTATACACTTCCATTAGGTGGGCTGGGTGGGGTTTTCGAGACTACCATGGATATTATTGAACCATCTGTGTCTCACCAATCATATGAAACACTAAAGTAGTCACCGACGGGGTTACACATCAGCCACTGTGTAGAGATAGTGTGTGTGTTTCATAATGTCTGTGTACGTATGTCATTGCAGACTCTGGACACGGGCTGGCCTGACATGCACGCTCCACCTCTGGATAAGATCTGCACTATCTGCAAGGCCATGGAGGGGTGGCTGAACACTGATCCGCTGCACGTGGTGGTCATCCACTGTAGGGTACGTCTCCACAACCCCCCCCCCCCCCCCCCCCCCCAATACAGTATCTAGCTGTATTATTATTATTACTACACTAGTGGAAACGTTCTGGCTATTATTGTTATGAATGGTGCCATTAGTGTTTTATGTTAGAGCAGTTTGAGCGATGTTCATGGTTTATTATGATTTCACAATCATGGAAAAGAGATTGTAAATGTAGCATGCAAAGTAAATATGATTTTCCTGTGTGATTTAGGGCGGCAAGGGGCGGATTGGAGTGGTTATTTCGTCGTTTATTCACTTCACCGACATATCCGCCAGGTAACTACTTGTATTACTGTTACTTGCATCTACTGTGTTTTTGTCATTACACTGTTTTTTTAATGATCTTGCCATAAAATATCATTGTTTGAAATGAGCAATTATGTTCTCATGGCTAAAGTGGTCCAACATTATTCCAACAAGTATTTCTTGGAAAGGACTCCTAGTTCCATTGACCGCAGGCAAACACCGTGCTCAACAGAAACCGCAAGAAAAAAACCATAGACACATTCAGATTTGGGGTAAAAGTGAGTCAGACAGTGAGTACAAAGAAGCGTCAATTCCGCAGGTTTTCACAATGATTCACTCCTTACGGTGTGAGCATAAATCAAACCAGAACCATTAGAATGATGAAAAAAGCTTTTGGCCCTGGTGTCAAATTCTTACATTCAACATTTAATCATTCTTAGGGAAACCAGAAAGCAACATGGACGTAGTTTGAGCAGGGGGTATCGTAAAGAACAAAGGGCAGTCATGCTTGTGATGTGTATCCACTGTCTGTTAAAGAGATTTAGAATCGCTGTTTCTCTAATCCCTCTTCTAGAATCAAGACCAAGGGCAAACGTTTCTGAAACACAAATAGAAAGAAACCCCAGCGGGGGTGTGTGTGTGTGTATTGGTCTTATTTGAAGAAGTAGATATTTTCGACACACACAGCCATGCACCTGTGTGTTTGATACTCGTAGCCCACAAGAGCTATTGGCTAGCCAGACCTGACTTCCTGTTTTTGTTTTGTGTTGTTGAAAAGCTAGAGAGAGAGAGAGAGAGAGAGAGAGAGAGAGAGCGCAAGAATCAAGCATGGGTGGGGTCAGGGGTCATGGCAGGTAGAAAATAAAAGCCAAGCGAGGATAAGGAGCTACAGGAAGAGATAGTGGAACAAAAGCAGGAGTTTTACACTAAAATAGATGGGCGAGCAAGAGACTACGAGGGAGAGAGAGGAGGCCGGTGTGGAAAGGTCCCCTGTTGGTTCTAGTCGTGGTGGAATGGCAGTGCTGTGTACACACTCCTGGCCTCCCTCTGTCCTCTGTTCCCCCTCTGTGTTGGCTTAAGGAGGCCATTGTTCTTCCTCTCTGTTGGAACCCCCCCCCCCCCCCCCCCCCCCCCCCCCGTCCCTCTCTCGTCACTTTCCCCCTCTTGACCCACTCGCCACGCGTATGTTTATTTGTGTGTGTATTTTGTGTGGTTGTGTGTGTGCGTTCATGTATGTTTGTGTGTTCATGTGTGTGATCATATATGCCTGTGTCTGTTTGTGTGTGCCCATGCGCATGTGTGTTCATACGTGCATGCCTTTTGTGTTCCAAATATGTGTCTATTGTGTCTCTATTGGTGTTTCTTAATGTGTGTGTGTGTGTGTGTGGGTGTATCTGTCTGCATGTTTGAGTCAGCAGCACGTGTCTACGGCGATTTCTGGTGGGGGTGGGGGGTAGCTACTAGATACGATGATGATGCTGCTGGCAGAGCACGGAGGGGGCCGTGCTGATGACTCCAAATTCCCAAGTCATAAGAGAGTTTGTAGTTTGAATCCCTGCTGTTCATGTTCTAGCGCCGACCAGGCTCTGGACCGCTTCGCCATGAGGAAGTACTACGACGATAAGGTGTCCGCTCTGATGACCCCCTCCCAAAAACGGTATTGTGTGTGTGTGTGTGTGTGTGTGTGTGTGTGTGTGTGTGTGTGTGTGTGTGTGTGTGTGTGTGTGTGTGTGTGTGTGTGTGTGTGTGTGTGTGTGTGTGTGTGTGTGTGTGTGTGTGTGTGATTAGGAAATTTAACCTTTTTTAACCAAGTGGGCTTCTTTTGCCCACTTGTAATACATTTCAGGGCATTCTGGATAATTTCCAGGGCAATTTGATCAAATGTTGGGAAATGCTTGGACTCGTTTTGTAAATATTCATAAACTCCTGAAATGTCTGTCAAACTAATCGCAATCTTTTTCTTTTACCATATCGTTCCACCCTAGCGTGTGCGTGAGCATCCCTTTCTGAAACAGGCACCAGGTTCAAAGCCCTACTGTTCTCCTGGAATACCGTGCGAGATTGTAATTATCAGAATTGTATGCCCTTTTTTCACGGCCCTCGTGTCCCCAGCTGCAACACCTACCCTCCTGTCACAGAACCTGTGTGCATCACGACAATAGACTGCATGACTATGTGCTGTTTTGTCCAATACCCCCCTCCACCCCTCCTGCCCATACACTTTGAAAATGCCTAGCAAAAAATTAAAACAAACCATTGTATGGTTTCGTTTTGGGAATGGGATCTCGTGGTGACCTGCTGGTAATCTTAAACCTTGGGCATTGGCCACTGAGTCACGGTGACTCACACGCAGCCACTACCTGCGGCCAGACAGTCACACTCACACAGAGACGGGTGTTATTTTTTCTTAACAGTTCCCGAAACTGTGTCCCGAGTGTATGGTGAGATCCGACTGTTGCCTTGGGTCCCACACGCACAACCCCATGGGATGTACGTGCGCGTATCTTGAGATACACACACGGAAAGCTATGCAATGAAGATTAGGTTATTAGGATAGCTTAGATTAGGAAGCGTTGTTGTCCCTAAACAGTGACGACAAATTGCCTTTGATAGGGCACTCACGTTAAAAGACGGGCCTGACAGCCCATTTAGAACAAAAAGTCCAATGAGCAAAAAGTTCAGTGAGCTTGAGTGCAATATGGATTATGTCAGTCTGTTAATTTCATGAGGCAGTTGTACTAGAGGAGTTCTTGAAGGTACAATTTTAAAGGGGCATTTGTATTTCATATACTGGGTTTGTCGCCGGTCTTGTGTTTCAATGGGAAGATGATGTGAATTCAGTAGAGCGGTGTGAAGCTTATCTGTTAGCATTAAAATGGCCAGAGCAGTGTTTTTACTCATGCTTACTTTGTTAATTAGTTTTTCCAACTTGTTTTCACCGGCAGCTACGTGTGGATCCTCAACAGCCTCCTGAGTGGTTCGATGAAGATCAACGCCTCGCCGCTCTTCCTCCATTGCATCATTCTTCACGGCCTCCCAAACTTTGACGCCAGTGGAGGTAAAAAATCAACAACGACAACAACAACCCAACAGCGATGTTTACTGTTTAACCACTGCAAAAGGATTAAGCCAGACCCCACTCCAAATGAATTGAAGACATTAGCACCGCAAGGCTGCTCTAGACGACAAACCACATCAGAGGAGCGAAGCAATAAACAAAATATAGGCTGTTTAATGTAACTCTTTGTAGGTGGCTTGTATCTTTCTTGCCATGGGACACACAAACACATAAACACAGCCTCTCTTTCTCTCTCTCTGACTAGCTCTCTCTCTGCCGTATACGAATGTTTGTGTGTGTGTGTGTGTGTGTGTGTGTGTGTGTATGTGTGTGTGTGTGTGTTGGTACACACACTCACACAGAACCACTGAATTACATAAACAAAACTGCAGAGAACTGCATTATGGTGTCTCGGTAAGCCCAAGGGAATCCACGCCCATGTTTTTTTTCCATATAAATTGATGTTTTGACTCGGCATCGCGAGACGGCAACAGTCGTCATTATGTTGTGAAACAAAAAACTTTTTTTTCTTGAAATCACAAGCTTATCCCCCATCAGCTGGCTTAGACGTGAACTATACACAATCATACGAAAGGTCTCACGAATTTTTTCCTTTGTGTATCTGGTTGGCACGATTGTGTACACACAGGCGCTGCATCAATAGAGATAGCCCAACAACATACATTCTTTGTTTCTGATTCCCAGTGCTAAATGAAAACCACGTCTCTTACAGTGTGTCGCCCGTACCTGAAAGTGTACCAGGGAATGCAAGCTGTGTACTCTTCAGGGGTCTAGTAAGTAGGTTGCCAAATAATGCAAAAGTGTATATATAGATTATTGTTTGAAGGAATATGTCAAAGTATGTGTGATATTGGCTCATAGTTCTATGTGAGATATTTATATTTGATGTATTTCTATTAGACGTCTTTCTATGTAATGGCTTTCTACGTGACATCTTTCTATGCAATGTATTTCCATGTGATGTCTTTCTGTCATGCTTTTTTATGTGATGTCTTTCTAGTTGATTGCTTTCTATGTGATGCATTTGAACTTGATGTCTTTTGATGTAACATAATTTTATGTGACATCTTTCTATGTGACATCTTTCTATTACAATGTTCTATATTATGTCTTTCTATGTAACATATTTCTATGTGACATCTTTCTATCACAACGTTCTATATGATGTCTTTCTGCACGATGTCTTTCTATGTAACATATTTCTATGTGACATCTTTCTATGACAGCTTTCTACGTGCCATCTTTCTACATGACTGCTTTCTATGTAATGGGTTTCTCCATGATGGCTTCCCTCTGCTTGTCTTCTCCCTCCCTTCCGCTAAAGTCACATTGGGCCGGGCCACAGGGACCGGCTGTGCATTCCCCTGGAACCAGCACAGCTGCTGAAGGGAGACATCATGGTAAGGGGATAAATACATACAGTAGTTACCTCTAACGTAACACCACCACCACCACTCTTTCTCTTCACCGCCTAACTGTCACCATTATGGAGCCTCTCACTGAAACCCGACCATTTTGTTCGTTGTGATGTTTTCTTGGACAGATAAAATGTTACCACAAGAGCGACGGGACCTCGGAGCGTGAGGTGGTTTTCCGCCTGCAGTTCCACACGGGAGCAGTGCAGGGCTACAGCCTGTCGTTTGACAAGGAAGACATGGAGGCCGCAAACAAAGGTAAGTCGATGATGTGGAAGAAGGAAAACAGGTCCCAGCATGTCTTGTCATTCGGCCTCCGCCAGCACCTCTTCTCTCCAGTAGTAAAAAACAAAACAAACACACAAAACACAGCCTGGACTAATAAGAGTCCATTTTTGATTTCAAGATAGCTTATTAATGTTGTCATCCCCTAATGTGTAACGTTATACAGGCTTTTTCTACTTTGAAAACAGCAGCACCATTGCATTGGACCACCACTCACGGCATTCCTATGTGTTGACCTTGCAGATCCCAGATTTCCGGATTACGGCAGAGTGGAGCTGGTGTTCACAGAGGGCCCAGAGAGGATCCCAGGTATTGAACACATGAGAGAGAGAGAGAGAGAGAGAGAGAGAGAGAGAGAGAGAGAGAGAGAGAGAGAGAGAGAGAGAGAGAGAGAGAGAGAGAGAGAGAGAGAGAGAGAGAGAGAGAGAGAGAGAGAGAGAGAGAGAGAGAGAGAGAGAGAGAGAGAGAGAGAGAGAGAGAGAGAGAGAGAGAGAGAGAGAGAGAGAGAGAGAGAGAGATATGCGCAGAGACACTGAGTGGCACAGTGAGATGCATCGAAAATCAGAGAAAGAGAGGGAGAGAGACAAAGAGATATAAACCGAAAAACACATCTCAAAACAGAGACAGACTGGCAAAGGAGAAAGACATACAGAGAGAAAGAGAGTGAGAGAGATACAAACTAAGACAGGCTGGGTTCTTCCTCTCCCACCTGGCATTCCTCCTCCATCCTGTCCCCCCGCCATACCTCCCTTCCTGTCTCCCGCTAAGAGGAGCATGTGCTCCTGCTGCAGAGACAGGAAGTGGAGAGTCAAGTGTGTGCTGACAGCGAGCTAGAGCAGGACATCATGTGACACCCACCAAATAGCGATTCCATGTGTGTTGATGTTTGTTCATAAGGGGGGGGGGGGGGGGGGGGGGTGGGGGGGGTTGGTATACCTCCTAGAATACATGTGTTATACATATCTGACCTTGTTTTAATGTGTCTCGCAATGGATTTCTCCTTCCAAAAACAATAAATAAATGGATTTTATAAAAAAAAAAAATCTTTTCTTTTCTTTCGTCTGTAGATGCTGAGCGGTGGCACAACAGCGCAGACGTCATGGTGGACTACAACACGGCAGATCCTATACTGCGCTGGGACTCGTATCAGGACATCTGTGACGGAGAAGGTAAGAAAACTACCGCTGTGCTGCTGCTTCGCCCTCTGTGTCAAAGTTAACATCCTTATCATCTGTGTTCCTCGGCATTAATCCAGACCTGTGTGTCTCAGTTGAGTGTTTTTTTTTAATATGGAGAGCAAACCTTTGGGTGGTATGGCATGATCTGTTAGGCCTCTCTTGAAGGTCGGTCCATCTGTCTTTGTCATCATTTCATGTCCATCCATCTCTCGCTCTCCCTCTACACACACACACACTCCTTCTAGTGTTTTTCTCTCTCCAGGGTGTTGCCATGGCAATGAGTCAGATTCTGTCCACTGCTCAGGCCAGCCTGGCCTCTCTACTACTATCATTAGAGTCTGGGTGGGGGCGGTGACTGCTAGGTACGTGATAACATTAACATATGTGCACTCGTCGCTAGCTAGCTAGCTCGTTTATGCGGTGGCCATGGCTAGCTATAAAGGTGGCGGGGAGGTATATATTCCCAGGCTAGTCCTATAGAAAACACGATGTCTCCTCTGTGGTTGCAGGGAGAGAAAATAGCAGAGGAGGACGTTGGTCCTCGTTCCAGGGCCCCATATAGTTTGAATACTCATGATGCTAAGATTATAGTGCTGTGTGCAAGACACTGTGTGGAGGGGGGCATGGGAGGGAGCTGATGAGTTTAACGGAATGATGGGGAGTTGTGTGTGTGAAGTTGAATGGCGAGTCGGCAGGTTGAGTTGAATGGCATCTGCAACACCTAATACTCGTATAGAAACACAGAAGCACACACATATCAACATGCAGGCACATGTGATTGTACACACACAGATATGAATGCACACACACATACTCACACACGCACATGCTCACACAAAAAACCTCCCATCCCTCATTTTATAATTGGTGCCGACACATATTAAGATAACCATACCCATAAATCGTATGAACACATTGACATTAAAATGCACACATACACACACACATACTTCCACGCCCAGTCACTATGTCGGGGCGTCCCGGCCAGGCTGTGGTTGCCGCTCTCCCAATTCTTCTTTACTCGACCACGGAATTCACAACAGCCTCCCAGAATAGGGCCTGGACTGCCCCGGCGCGGCCACCAGAAACACAGATCCACCCTGTTCCCAGCCTCCCAGCAGCCGTTTTATAAGCCAGCTCTGGCTTGATGCTCGGCGTCCAAAACCAGCTAATTGTGTGTCTCTGTGTATCATAAATACAACCCCCCCCCCTCTCCCCTCACCACACACACACGCTTATAGTATTTCTTACACATTAACAGGCATGTAATGAAAGAGCCAACGGTTAAATAAATACAAATGACAATATGAAAGGAAAACAAAGTAATCAACAAAAAAAGAGTGGCTTTCATTCTTTATATTTTTTTGTTGCATTCATGTGGGATATTTACAATCTTGTTTTCCCACGTAAACTCTAAATTTAAAAGGGGACCTTTGCTGGAATTCTGTATCTACTTCCCAGTTCGCTGCCATTTCCACTGTTCTTGTGATTGGTAATAAAAGGCAGCTTCCCACTGCAGTGCTAGAGTAAACCTTGTTTACTTTTTGTCTTTTTTGTTTTTCTTTCTGCAAAAGCCTTTTTTAGTCTTACGTGTAAATTAGGACATTTACTCCAATTGTTTAGTGTTGGATGGAAATGTGAAATATTGTGTAGCCTAAAAGGTTTCTCATTGGTCTTGGCTTAGGATTAGCCCACTAGGATTGCTCAATGCAATGTCATTTATAGACACCCTACTGGCCGTATAAAACAAAGCAACAAAACAGCACATTTTGTCTTTTTTATAATTTTTCACAGCAAATGGCTAGTTATGGAAAGGAAAAGGAAATATACATTTGGTGGTGATTATTAAGATTGTGTCTCACTCAGGTCTGGCATACCAGAGAAGAGTGTGTGAACTGGCCATAATAACTGAGAATGTTGGAAACCTGCACAATAATTACACATTCAGAATAAGAACGGTAGCATACCTTTGTGTGGTAGAACAAGAGAGAGAGAGATACAGTTTGCGCTGTGGCTCGGTCAGCCACAATAGGAACCGACCACAGCCTGCAGGAAGACTCGAATTAAGTTTGCATGCTAATGGAGGTTAGCATTGAGTAACTAGCTTATGGTTCCTTAACCTAAAACATGTCTGGTTGCCGACTCATGGACTTTGGTCATGACTGTGTTTCTGGACCAGAACAAAAACAATTGTTCAACCCCATAATTGAGGTTAGGGGGCACATCTGTTTCATGCGGGTGTTATTCATGAAGATGGCAAGTGTGTAATTTTATGATACACAAAATGCAAGAGGAAAACAACCCGGTCGCCACAGTTCATGAAACGACCCGATCTTGCAGAAGCAGAAGGAGGAGGTAGGGCCAGGCTTCTAATTAAAAAGGGTATTTTTACAGTGTGAACGAGCCTGCAGCTTCAGGAATGTTGTTTTCATCTCCCGGTCCCCTTCTCTGCTCTTTCTTTCTTTCTTTCTTTCTTTTTTCCCTCTCCCTCCCCATCTCTCTCTCTTTCTCCCTCTTTCCCTCCCTGTACGGGGTAGTCCCCTAACACAAGCCTACAGCTCGGGTTACAACTCGCTCTGGGGTCCCCCCCCCCCTTCCCCTCCACGATAAGCCCCGCCCCACTTGTTTACATTCCTATGCCCATATTTGGAAAACTCAAGCCTTCCCCCCAGCCCCCCCTCTTGTGTGGAGTACAAACACTCTCACCTTCAGTGTAGCTCAGAGTGTAGGAAAGCAAGCTCAACTCTGTTAAACTCTCTAAGGCTCTCCTATGCTCTCCTGACCATTATTATTTGGCCAAAAGAAAGAAAGACCTCACGTGTGTAGTCTGAGGTGACTTTGGACGGCGGTCGTCGTTTGTGTTTACCTGGCAGCAAAGGGGAAGGTAAGGGAAACCGCCGGCTGCGTTCTTTTATTCCTCTTCTACTTTTTCTTCAAGGAGCCTGACTGGGGGCCTTGAGAGGGAACCAGAGAGGGGGGGAGGGGCCACGAAGGAGAGAGGCAGAAGGCATAACGATGACAGAGAGGGAGAAACATGGGCTAAGGGGGAGACATCTGTTCTTGAGGAGTGTCAGCACCCTGTGCTAGAGCGGAGCATCGTAGCGGAGAGGCCTTCGGTCTCAGGGGTAGATCTGACCCACGCCGCACACGCTATCAAGCCCCGGCCAGACCCGATGTGAGTTCCACTCCAGTAAAGCTTGTTGTTTTCTTAGTGTGTAGTGTGAGAGAGGGGCGGGGGGGGGGGGGGGGCGGGGAGGAGGTGACCAGCAGCACAGGAGCCTCTTGGAGAACAGGGGAGGGGAGTCTTTTATTATGCATGTCTGGTATTGGGATCCTCCGGTCATGGCCTGGCCGAAAGGCCTGCACTTAGGGTGTTAGGAAGAGGGGCTCGGCATTAGAATCATGTTCCTGCTCTCTTTTGTCCAGACCCCAGGCTGAGTGACAGTCACACAGCATTTCACATGCCCTTGGACTCCATGTAGAAAGACAACAACTACAGCTACTGCCCTGTTATTACGTGCTAGGTTCCGCTAAGCCCCGGCTTGTTTTTCATGATCTCTTTAGAGGCTTTTTGTTCGGATACAGCGATGGATTTGTTGTTTGTGCCCTGCAGATGACCACGTGACCTTTTGTGGGTTTTTTTTCTTCTTCTTCTTTTCACTTTGTGTCCTGGGATTAAGGAGGTTGTTTGGACATATGCTGGAGGTCAAGGGGCGAACCAGAGGCGGTTGTGTATGTGTTGGGGGGGGGGGGGGGGGGGGGGGGGGGGGGGGGTTAGGTTAGGTTAGGTTAATCACAGCCGGGTGAGGAATGCGAAGGTTGGACTCCCCAGAGTCACAGCCTTTTGGCTCACAGAGCAGTACAGGTATGGTCCTCAGCAGCTCTGGTGTAGCCCACCTATGGTCCCCCCACATGCGTTAGGAGCAAGCACTACTGAAGCAGTAGTGCTTTTCACAGACAAATACAAACAGTAGTAGGGCAGCCGAGATTTGATATAATTTGATTGATAGTTAATAAAATATTCTGTTTGTATTTGATTCATGGTTGCATACATCTAATCATACACAAACATCAAATGGGCAAAATAAACATTCATTGTGTCTCGGTCAGTATGTCCATTCCTATTTGTTTTGTGTTGGTGGGGTTCTGCTGTCCGTCTCCATGTGTGTCCGCTCCATTCCATCCTATCAGTTTGATCACGGCTTGTCGTTTGCTAACAGTGTTTATGATATGCACAGTAAATGGTGTGTTCCCCATTGTGTCCGCGTGCTCCGTCGCTGCTGACCGTATGAAGCGCCGCGTCTTTTCTCATTGCAGTGCCACGTTCTCAGGGCTTAGGCCAGGACAGAGCAGCTCCCGCGGCCAGCAAGAAGAGCCCCGTCGCTGCAGGGGCCACGCTGTGCCGAGGGGCCCGCACCGCCTCCGCCACCTCCAGCCCCGATCACAGCGACCACGCTCTCTCTGCCAGCAGTGATTCGGGCCTCTCCAGCACTTCCCTGTGGACGGACAGACCCACACCCATCGCCACCAACGCCAACAACACCGTCACCACCCCCATCCCCACCAACACCAACACAGCCACCAAGCAGCCCAACCAGGGCCCAAGTCGGCAGGAGAAGGCCGAGCTCAAGCGCCTGCTGAGCGGCTTCGGTCTGGAGGAACCCTCCCTGGAGGAGATGGACGACCGCGGCCCCAGAGCGGCCGTACTGCAGCAAAAACAACAACCCCACCCGCAACCGCAGCGGCCAGTCCCCGCCCAGGTGCACATCAACGGAGACCCTCGGACCCGGGAGCGGGAGACGGACATCCTGGACGACGAGGTCATGATGACGGGTCACGACCTGCACAGCGTGGACAGCCTGGGCACGCTGTCGTCCTCCTGCCACAAGAGCAGCCAGAACTCCCTGCTGTCTGACGGCTTCGGGAGTCCCGGGGCAGAGGAGCATCCGCATCATCAGCATCATCATCAGCAGCAGCAGCAGCAGACGCAGCTTCAGCAGCAGCAGACGCAGCTTCAGCAGCCACCTCACGGCCAGCTCCAGCACCAGCAGCATATTCTCCACCAACACCAGAACCAGAACCACCACCCTGGGCCTGCCGTCATGGACGACTACGAGAGCAGGAGGGGCTTCCTGGCTAACCGTAGCAACTCGGTAGCGTCGGCGGCCCCCAGCGCCGTCGCGGCGGCTGCGGTGGCCAAGCAGCAGCTCTTCAGGCAGGGCAGCTACTCCACGCACTCCTGGGTGCGGCAGCAGCAGATGGTGGCCGCCCAGCAGTTCGGTTACGTCGGCGAGGACAGCGGCGGCGGCGGTGGAGGAGGGGGCGATGGGCCGAGGTTCATGGGCTGCAAGCCCGGGAGCAGCCCCCCCAAGCCGGTGGAGGAACCGCTTTTCCCGGCCAGGGATACGACCGAACAGAACCTGAGGAAAACCATGACGACGACGATGGCGACAACGGCGCCGGTCATTGACGACTGTCAGCCCGCCACGAACAATAACAACAACAACTGCTCACGGGACGAGGAGTTCAAATCCCTGACGGTTGACATTGATAACTCCATCGACCAGCTGAACCAGCTCATCATGGACCTGGACCCCACCTTCATGCCGGTCTCGTCCCGCTCCGGCTCTGTCAAGAGGAACGGGGGTGTGGTGAAAGCCTCGGACACCAAATTTTCCAACGGCACTGATCACAGACTCCACAGTAAAAGCGTGACCTCCCTGCATCACACACAGCAGACAGGTAAGAGATGCGGTCTGGCTGCGGTGGTAATGGTGGTGGTGTGTAAACTGTAAACTGTGGGTGTGTGTGTGATACTAGGGATTTGGAAGTACAGGCTTGCTTCAGGGCAATTTAGTGGCAGAAGGTCATATTTACCCAGATAAATTCAATTTATAAATCCTGACGATTCAAATATTGACCCTGTCAATAAACGCAGTGGATTTTTTTTAACCAAGGTACGGTCGTAGTTTGGCATATTTCCTCTACTTTATCACCATCTATTGTTTTCCTACCTTCTTAAAACCAGCTTGAACTTCTTAGAGCAAAGCTCTGCTGTAAGCTCCTTCTCCACCCCCCTGGACAGAGTTAGTGGGCTGGAAATAGCTGGGTGGCTGCCAGGTTTTCAGATGTTTTCAGCAGATATCTAAGGTGAAAAGAGTGCTGTCGAGACATGCCCACCGGCAGCTATCTGAGTCGGTGATCAGCCAGGTACACAAATAGCAAGGAGCAGGACAGCCATCTTCAAGCCTTCCTAAACACTTCCATCTCACAACGCTTCATTTGTTAAGATAATGGGAGTTATGAGAGCATGCGGAACAGGCTATTTATCACCTCCTCTGGGGTTGATTTCTAGACAGCATAAATTACGACAAACTCGTAATTGAAGCTGTTTATTTCTGTCTATTGGGTTTAATTCAGCATGTACTTTTTGACTATATTATCTCATAAAGCCAAACTATTTTTCCTCAGCATTTGCCATTAAACTGAGCATAGGGCATTTTCCTCAAACTGTGATTTTTATCAAGGAAAAACAGAACAATATGTTTATGTTCCAGTCAGTAGGACCAAGGTATTTCAAACTGGATGTCGTTCAAATATCCAGATCATATCCAGATCTCATTCAAGCATTCAAACGTGAAAATATTCAAAGAATGCTTCTCTCTTTGAACAGGCCTCATTAAAGTTGTTTCTGTTCAGGATTAGTGAGGCTTTTAATGTCACACACCCTTGCCATGCTTTGTTTTTCTCAACAACTCTTAAAGACAGAGTAGCAGAGCAGGGGGAGTCAACGTACACTCATCCATTTTGTATTTTCTATACCTGTTCAATGCAGTGTGAGATATACAGCGATAGAGAGAGGTTGACTTATAGCTGCCCGACATGTACCTGTGCTTAGCCTGAGGCCAATATAAGAGAGGAGGGTTGAGGAAATTCCAAGAGAGGAACAGGTTTGCCCCGAGGTAAAGCATTTTCCATCCGATTCCAAAGGCGTACCTGTCTGTGCATATCAACTACACTAACATGGCGCTTCATAGACCAAGTGCTGCTGGCTATGTATTGCCAAAAGTCTTCTATTATTTATCTTCCATTATTCAGCCATATGGTGTTTATTAAGTCTGGATAACTTTAGTAAGAGCCACTTTAGAACATTAGTGATTCATGATATCAGGGGGTAATTATATTAGATTGTATCAAGGATATGGATAGAGATAGTGGCTACATGTGAGAGAGGAGCAATTTCAAAACCAGAAAGATGCAACCACCAGCGTTCTTTATTTTTATGCTGTTTCAAATTATATACGCTTTGGTTGACGGGTTAATCGAATTGGAGTTGGATTCGCTCACTGCTTCTTTTTTAATGATCTTTTGAGCATGGTTTTGCAAGGTAAAGGAAAAATAATTGGTCTGTTCAAGTGGTGAGAGATGTTTTGGCTGATGGAAGCCTTGTGGTTATTAAGAGCAAAATAATTGGTGATATATAGTATGGTTCTATTTACTGCCAGACCCCGAAGACAGAATTGAAACCAACACGTCAACTAATGGGGGGAAGAAATATGTTTAGAGAGAGAGAGAGAGAGAGAGAGAGAGAGAGAGAGAGAGAGAGAGAGAGAGAGAGAGAGAGAGAGAGAGAGAGAGAGAGAGAGAGAGAGAGAGAGAGAGAGAGAGAGAGAGAGAGAGAGAGAGAGAGAGAGAGAGAGAGAGAGAGAGAGAGAGAGAGAGAGAGAGAGAGAGAGAGAGAGAGATTTATAAATTTATTCTTTTTGGACATTTCTGTAATTTACTGCTCGGGAAAGCCCTGAAAATGTCAGTTAATATTTCAGTTCATTTTCTAATCTCAAATTCATGGGATATTGATTAGGGTAACCAAAAAAAGAGAGAGAGACTTAAAGTGACTAGGCCAACAGTGAGAGTCACCAGAGATAAAGAGAGCCGCACTGCTCGTCACATGGGTAATGACTCAGCCATTCAGATCAGTGACCCCGCAATGGACTTCAAGTCTCTGAATGTCCCACTCAACGACTATGCAGACAAACACACTCGGATAGAGTCACACACACACACACACACACACACACACACACACACACACACACACACACACACACACACACACACACACACACACGCCCTCCCTCTATAAGCATTAGCACCTCTCCACCATTAACATTTTTCCAGGGATGAGATAGATACAGGGGTGTGTGTGTGTGTGTGTGTGTGTGTGTGTGTGTGTGTGTGTGTGTGTGTGTGTGTGTGTGTGTGTGTGTGTGGGCTCAAATTAACACCCGGGTGCTGAGTGGCGGCTCTCCCTGGGTCGCCACATATATTGTCATAACACTGCCCCCCCCCCCCCCCCCCCCCCCCCCCATCCCACCCCCCACAGCAATTCCCCCCCCCCGTAGCATTCCTCAGCTGTCCTTTCCAAACAGCGGTGGTTCACTACAGTGCCATCTCTCTGTGCAGAATTTACTTCCTGTGAAATTAATCGATTATAGAAGAAATGACCACCCTGAGAACACACACACACACACACACACACACGGTGCTGGAACTTCCGTATCAATATCGACTGTGATTATGATATTGGAGATCCCAGAAGGCAAATTAAACGTACAGATCAATGAATGTCTTTGACAATGAATGTCTTCGTCCAATGTTCAAAAGCATTAAGAAAATCAATGCTCATCAATCAAATCAGTCTTCTGTATCTTAAGGTACAGGCAAAAGTAAAACCCTAAATTTCTTCCTGATTGTCGGGATGTTTTTACAACTATATAACACGTTTTTGATGATTGATTTAAAGAAAAGTTAATTTGATTTACAAATGTTTTGACAATTGATATATTTTTGTTTTCAATTAGATGTGAAACTAAAAACTCTCTCCACTGGTGGTCGGTATGCATTGTTAGGTGGTTGTGGACGCAGGGTAATAAACAACATCTTCCTGTGTGTGTGTGTGTTCAGCTGTGGGCCCCGGGGAGAACCATGGAGAGGCTCTGCGGAGTGTGAGCCGCCAGGGGGGTGACGCCACGGACCCCCCAGGATACTGCAGCTCAGGCTGGGTCAGCTCGGAGGAGTTCAGGGGTGCCCGTACCTATTCCCCCAGCATGCCACCCTCCCAGGTAACTCATTGGGATTTTGTCTTTATGGGAATCTCCTCTTTACAACCATGTCTAAGTCTAGGGGGATATAGTTTGGTTTGAACTGAGTTGGTCATTTGGCATGTAAAAGCATGTTCACACTGTCCTATATCCAAAAACCAATACAGCAATTGTCTTTTTCTCTTCAAAAGGCACATGACATGACATTTTAGTAGTTGCATTTTTCGGTATAAACATTGACATTTGCTACATAAAAAAGAGGAAGATTTAAATGTTAGTGCAAAAGGTCAATAGTAAACACAAGCTGGTCTAGCAAGTTCCCCTATTTCTTATAACCAGCATAGGCCAACGTGTGTATAGCAGTTTTTTGTTTTGGGTTTAGCTGTCAAGTGGATCTTATTATATGTGTGTGTGTGTGTGTGTGTGTGTGTGTGTGTGTGTGTGTGTGTGTGTGTGTGTGTGTGTGTGTGTGTGTGTGTGTGTGTGTGTGTGTGTGTGTGTGTGTGTGTGTGTGTGTGTGTGTGTGTGTGTGTGTCAGCATGCCATGCTGTACAGGAGTGACAGCGTGGACTACAGGGCCCAGGGCCCCGACATGGACAGCGGGATTGAAGCCGGGAGTGACATCACCCCACCCACTCCCTCCTTCCCCATCTCTCCACCCACACCTTATGGTGAGTCTGTTACCGTTGTGATCGACAGGTAGACATGATATGAACATGAACACGTATCTCTGATGAACCGGGCGGGCACGCTACGAAGCATGCACAAGTTTGCCCGAACATGTGATTTTTTTAATGGTGTTAATATTAAAAGGTTGCTTTCTCGTTTTGCGTTCCGCAGTGAAAAACATGTCAGAGTTCACTCAGTTCAGACAAGCGTCCTACGGAGGATACAGGCCCGAGCACGGTACAGTAGAAAACACATTCATTCTGTTTCTGTCACACAATCACCCAAAAGAATTCTCTGGCAAACACTGATGTTATCTCCATCAGAATATTATGCATTTGCCAATTTGCAAAGGGCCAAATAAGAACAACTGGAACTCGATAAAGGGACAATTTGGGTTAAAATGACTGACCTCATGGTTTCTCTTAATGAGCAATGTGTTACTATGATATGATATTACTAACTGCCACAAACACACACCAAGCAGCATATAACATCCATGAGACAAAGCATTTGACTCAAAAGCAGATCCCATTCACAGCAGTCATTGGACATAATTTGTCTCTACAAAGTTGACAGTCTCAAATGACATAATACTCTCATATGAAGAACACATTTCCTTATGTGTAGAGTGAACAAGAGAATGGAGCTCAGGACAATACAAAGAACTAAATACATGTTGTGATGACAAGCAAAGGCCAGGTGTCGTGTGTGATTGACAGGACAATGACAAGGAACATTGTATTGTCTCGCAAGAGAAACCAAGGAGAGGAAAACAATAGTTACCACATGAGACACTAACAGCCGTGACAGTTAGTTAGTTCTTTTTCCATTCACAGCAGCCGTGAGTGGCTGTTTTTGTTGACTTGTTTACTTGTCTTTTGTTGCTTAGAGGTGCTTCTGCTCGCCATTCGCCTTGTCTCTGCTCTGGGCTTTTTTCCCCCCGTGCCGTCAGAGCTAGCATTGTTGCCGGTACCCTACCATTACATTAGCGGTCTGGTGCAGAGGACAGACAACAAAGATGGCTCCTGGATGTGTGCAGGGGGAGATTCCTGGAACATTACTTAGATGGCAGCGTTGGGTTTGAAAGAATGTCAGCCGTGTGGTCGGTGTCCTGAATAGAAACCACCTTCTCCAAACGCAAAGGCAACGCTTTCTTTTTAGTAGGTGGTTTAGCTGCGTTTTGTTGTTGTTGTTTTGGTGTGGAAGGTTCTGCTGTGGAAGGGGGGGGGGGGGGGGGGGGGGGGGGGGGGTTGCTCAGTGGCGGAACACACCTTGGGCCTTGAGATGGTGTAGGAAGCGAAGAGGTCTTGAGAGAGTTGTGTTGTGAACAGTGCATTGTGTGGATGACATCTGTGGACTTTTTCATATTTGCTTCCCCCAGTCTTCATAAATCAATATTTACATCTGAAAAATGGCGTTGATAAAGGGCTCCTCAGACAACAGACTGAGCCGTCTTGGCTCAGAGCCTGTCTGTTCGGCCTGTTTAATAAAGCCTGCACTGTTTGAGGCTGACATTCACATCCACTGTTTTGGCATGCGAGGCGAGACGCCAGAACGGCGAGGTCAGAGGTTAGATGCATGCAGACGGGCGATCTCATTACAGACATGATGACTTTCATGTACATCTTGACCTCACAGAGACCCCTTCAGGCAGCCCCGTTTCCATAGCGATCCCTCCCGGGAGGCAGTGCATTTCTCTGCCCCTACAGTGCCTGTAAGCCCACACTACACACTTGGGTTAAGAGCAGCACCTCATTCAGCGAGGTGGATTCCCATGGCTACGGCACGTGGGAGGAACCTGAAGGGAACAAACCCATTTTTCTTCCCCAGTGAAAAGGGTTAGGAGAGAACTGGGACAACTGGGACAACTAGGAGCCAGCAGTCTTGTAAGGCTTGCGACTCAAGTATTGCCAATGGTGGAAAAGCTGTCCAGCCATTGCCACTGTGGTTTCCAGCTAGAGGGAATGCTTGGCTGTTAGTGGCTCCAGGCAATGATTGATTAACTGAAAGCTTTTAGATAATTAGGTCGTGGGGGCTTTTAATTTGTAGCCGCCATTGAGTTAGATTGTGTGACTCTGTGGTCTGTAGAAGGGATAATCTATCTGCTGGCGTTCCATGGTCGAGGTCAAGGCAACCGGCGGCAATTTTAATTGCGTCATTTGAACTGGAATGCTTTTATCGATGGAATGACTCTTGATTTAATACATTTTCATTTCTCAAGGGGATTGGGTATTTTATCATTGATTTCATGGAAGAGTCTAATTTTAAAACTGTCATAGGATTTTTTTTGGTGAACTCTTTTTTCTAAATTCATAATTCTTAGAGCTTCGTGAATACTCGGACACCGTCGGCCACATTGGACTCGTCAACGAGGGAGATGCCCCCATCAGCTGCCACAGGTTGCTTAGCAACTCCCGCTCCAACAGTATCGGTGGGACACTGCAGAGGACCGACTGGTAGAACTCCAATCCAATGCGATTCCTTTTTTATTGATCTTGATCTCCAAACTGCAAATATATAACTACCATTCTTTTACTTTGGATTTGCTAACCCTCACTTTGTACATTTATTTCAACATATATTTGCCTCTTGTTTCAGCCAATCAATGGGTCACTCTTGGCCTGAGCATCCGGTCCTGAGCCGCCACACCTCCCTGGGCAGCTACTCGTCTGCAAAGCAGCACCCCCAGCACAGCGTGTCTGTGGACTACGCCCACCACTCGCCCCCCTCCCCCTCGCCTCACCCCGGCCCCAACGCCCACAGCTCCCCGCAGAGCATTCAGCGGAGCCGCCAGGCCTGCTACGCGCTCAGTCGCAGCCCCGCCCACCTCTGCGACGAGCAGGATGTCCCGACCCGAATGGACTACGGCGGCACGAACGGGGCATTGGACCGTGACCTCCTGATCTCTCTGGACGGCAGTCACAGCCAGCTGGCCCACACGCTGCAGCCGCCGCCGCCGCTGCTGCCCGAGAAGAAGAGGGTTTCGGATGGGGAGCACTCCCTAGGTACGGCCTCCCCGGTCCCCAGTGGCTTCTCCAGCCCCCACAGCGGGAGCTCCCTGAGCATCCCCTTCCCCAACATCCTCCCGGACCTCTCCCTGCAGACCTCAGGCGTGGCCTCGCCCCTGCCAGGTGAACCCGCCCCTCCCGAGGCCAACTAGCGTTATTTCCTTGTGATGTCGGTGTCTTGTGTTTGGCATGGATAGACTTCGGCCATCCATGCACACTTTTTATTTTATTTAATTTAATTTAATGGATTGTGTTTTGGGTGGTTCCTTCCAGATGTATTGTCCAGCCGGCAGGTGACGGTCAAGTTTGTGCAGGACACTTCAAAGTTCTGGTACAAGCCCGACATCTCCAGAGACCAAGGTATGGAGGCTGCTGCTCACTCTCCACCATTATTATCCCTAGAAGCCAAAAGTAAGATTGTTATCCAAAAAGCTGAACCGGATTCAATGGATCGATGTCATTCCCCCCCACAGCTATTTCTGTGTTGAAGGACCAGGAGGCAGGCTGCTTTATTGTGCGGGACAGCCACTCCTTCAAAGGGGCCTACGGGCTTGCTATGAAGGTGGCCACACCCCCACCCTCAGTCCTCCAGCAGAGTCGGAGAGGTACAGTAACACGCGTCCACGAGACCCATTACCAATGCCCAAACGATTTGTATTTTTACTGAGAACGTCCCAAAAGCGCAACATTGAAATCAAACCCTTAAAGCCACAAAAGTAATCGATATGTAATCATCGTCCATCTTTGCCCTTGTAACATTTCACTTAAGATCCCTGGATTAGATCCACACAGGACAGGCTTTTTCTATGGGAAATACTAAAAGAGAGAGGCATATGGTTACACAGCCCCGTATCCTCACGCATGGAACCTGAGAGTGCTCCTTGTGTTTGTGTGGGAGAGAGAGAGAGTGACGCGCTCTGGGTCTCTCTCCTGGGCACTGCTGCCATGTAGCCACACAGGCCCCTATTGCTGAGGAGTCTTAGATGTGCAGCTAGGGTTTCACCTGCCAACAATGGCCCAGCCGGGGTTTGTAAGCCTGCCCTGATCCCAGGGTCTTTGCCAGGGAAGCCCTCTACCCCCACATAACTCTGTATGTAGGATTTGGACGCTTAATCAAAGGAAGTTCCGAGACTGAGGGCTGTTCAATACGTTTTTGTATTATTTGTTTTTGTCACGGTTGTTTTGAGTATACACTGTGAAATAGGGTGGAAAAGTAAAACTCATTGCCATGTTTGTTTGTTTTTGGCTCCTCCCCTGCACTGAGCCAGGTGAACACTGATTGGTTGTACCTCGGGGTTGGGCTGATTAGCATTCAAAGTGGTTGACTCCAATTACTGGGGAAAACCTTTCCTGATTTGGAAATGCTGAGCAGCTCTACGGTGTAATATTTCTTTGATTTTAAGTTGAAATAGTAGTAGCAAGAATAGTGATATCTATCTATCTATCCATACCCTTGTTCCATTACAGGATGTTTACAGTAATGACTGCCCCTTCTGTCCTTTTAAATAATGTGCTGTTGTTTGTCCTCACCTGTGGTGACATCATCACTACATGGGGCTCCTCTGCTCAGCTCCGAAACTGTGTAACCCAACCCACTTTACGGAGACCGGTCTCTCTCTCTCTCTCTCTCTCTCTCTCTCTCTCTCTCTCTCTCTCTCTCTCTCTCTCTCTCTCTCTCTCTCTCTCTCTCTCTCTCTCTCTCTCTCTCTCTCTCTCTCTCTCTCTCTCTCTCTCTCTCTCTCTCTCTCTCTCTCTATATCTCTCTCTCTCTCTCTCTCTCTCTCTCTCTCTGAGGTCTTTGTGCTTTCTGTGGAGACATTCCATGCATTCACTCTCCCTCAACCCCTTTGTCTAGTGTCCGCCAACAGTAAAATTTTCTTGAAACTGAAACCAGACCTGTACTGTAACTAATATGATGGATGAATCACTGCAAAACCACTCTCAACATGTTCTGGGTTTTGTTTCTGTCTTTGTTTCTAGCAGGAGGGGATCTGTCCAATGAACTGGTGCGCCACTTTCTGATCGAATGTACACAGAAGGGCGTGAGGCTGAAAGGCTGCCCCAACGAGCCTTACTTCGGTACGGTTGTCCTCTCTTCTGTACACTCTTAGTTTAACACTTAGCGACCCCCGGTGGCTGCTTCGCTGCATTGCACTATTGATCAGAGACGACCTTGAAATACCGCCCTCTTCTGGTGAAAGGTTGTACTCAGTTTGACACATTCCCAAATCTACTGAAGCTGGTGGTAACATTCATTCTTCATTTATTTTAAATTCAAGCTTTTTAAGTAATTGCATTACAATTTTTGTTCTTTTCAGGTAGTTTAACTGCATTGGTCTGCCAGCATTCAATCACACCCCTGGCCCTCCCCTGTAAACTCATCATTCCTGACAGAGGTGAGTGAAATAGAGACACATTGGAAACTACTACAACCCAATTCTCTAGTATTAGTATCTGTTATTACCTAAACAGTTCATGCCAACTTTTTGTTTTAACTAAGTGAGCAGAAATACCTTTCAATGAATAACATGAAAAATATGAAGATGAACACAACATAAATAAGACATATGAGACTTTCAGGTTACAGTTGACACATATTTTACGATACAATAAATATAAAATCGGGCAGGAAACCAATTAAGGATGATGAAAAGGTCCCCGACGACATTTTAAAAGGCTAGCTCTGTTTTGTGTTGACAACAACAATTATTCAGCCAAGCATCAGGTTCCTGCATGGCCTTTATAACCCCTGCTCTCCTTCTCTCACTCTCCCCCCATGTGTGTAGACCCCCTGGAAGACGTGATGGAGAGCACCTCGCACTCGGTCTCCAACTCTGCTGCAGAGCTGCTGAAACAAGGAGCAGGTGAGCATGCGTCTCTAGTCGATTTATTATAAGTCATCACTCACTCGTCATGATTGATGAGTGACCTAATGCTCCGCTAGCTCACTTTTCACTACATGTTTTGGCTTTTGTTAGAATTTATGTAGGTTACTCATGTAGGCAATTATGATCTCCAATTACATTTGGTCTGTGCTGACAAATGGCTGGAAAATACAATGAGAGGAAGTGGCGTCAAACTAACGTGATAAAGTGGAAAACCAATGTTGTTTTGGTTTTATTATGAACATAACAAATAAAAAAGATGTCACTATGATCTGACTTGAAGCAACCAACGTTCTCTGATGCTAACTCTGGCCATGAGAGATTGCTACTGGGCAAAGTTACATATAATTTCTTTGAGGAGAGGAACCATAGCGTATGTTTGTATGTAAATGACATAACGTCATGTTAAATCTATGTAGAGGCATGTCATGACGGTGTCAGTTTGTCACTATGCAACAATTTCCCACGCTGATCACACAAATGAGGTTCTCATTTAGCTGGAAGGCAATGTCACAAGAACACAAATTAGCACTGTGCCAAGAACACAAGTACTGTACCAATTTTTGTATTTGGCAGTAGAACTGGGTAATATAAATATTATTACATGAATTAAGTTATATCATTATAGCCTACATTAATTAAGTTACATCATTATAGCCTTAAGTGTTGTCATTTCATGAAGTAACAATAACGTAATTACATTTTCTGATTGTATTGTACAATGGCCGCCTGTACCTGACTGAACAACCTATTACTAAGAGATAATTAGCTAATGCTAAAACCTTAATATATCTGCATATCAATTTCCTGTCATTGGCTCAAAAATTTTGTCATATGTCAAATATATCCCCCAGCACGACTTGGCACTGTGTAACATTCATAGTTGCATAGTATATCCATTGAGTTCTGACCATCAATCATTTAAACTCTTTCTAAAATGATTGTGTAGTAGTGATCAGGATTGTTTGATTCCCAAGTGAAAGGTTCTGGGTTCGAGCCTGCGGGTTCTTCAGTCTGCCTTCAGACATCCCTGAGCAAGATGCCTAAGCCCAATATGTATCTAAAAGCTCAAATAAACTACTAAGCCACTTTGGATAAAAGCACCTGCTAAAAGACTATGCCGTAAACAGTAAAACCCTGCTTCTCCTCGTCCTCTCACACAGCCTGTAACGTGTGGTTCCTGGGCTCCGTGGAGATGGAGTCCCTGACGGGGATCCAGGCGGTGCAGAAGGCCACCAGCATGACCCTGAGCTCCGACCCCCTGCCCACCTCCACCGTGGTCCACTTCAAGGTGTCCTCCCAGGGCATCACCCTCACCGACAACCAGAGGAGGTGAGTCCCCGCGTCACACACACACACACACACACACACACACACACACACACACACACACACACACACACACACACACACGCACACACACATGCACATATTCATGCATGCTCTGTCTGTTCAACCAATTTTACATGTCAATGTCAATTCTTTCTTTCTCTTATCCTTTCTCTTTACTTTGTTCTTCACATTAACGTTTGTAACATGGTGAATCACTCCTCTTTCCAGGCTCTTCTTCAGGAGACATTACGCCGTGAATATGGTCATCTACTGTGCTCTGGACCCTCAAGACAGAAAGTGAGCACCACCTTTTAGATGCATTATAGACAAGTATACATTCTGTACGGGTATACATTATATACATTAGTGTGTTAATTAGCTCTAATAAGTCATGCACTCTAGACAGGAAGAGATTGTTTTTATTGGTATACATGTGTATTCAATTAGCGTTCTGGATATATTTAAATAGCCAACATGCACAAAAATCGGAAATAACATTCACTTTTATTAACTGTTTTCCCCGTCATAGGTGGAAAAAAGATGGCTGTCCTGCAAAGTAAGTCTGATATGATATTTCCTCTAGACACACTGACATTGAATCCAGATGTGTCAACAATTCATTTACCATTTATTTGTGTATTGAGACTCTTCCTCATGATGTGAACGTGTCTCCATTCACCCTGCAGGATCTTTGGGTTTGTGGCTCGGAAAACTGGCAGCGCGATGGACAATGTGTGCCACCTGTTTGCTGAGCATGACCCCGAACAGCCAGCCAGTGCCATAGTCAACTTTGTCTCCAAAGTGATGATTGGCTCCCAGAAGAGTAAGTAAGCCTTCCGCTGATTGGATGGAAATAAATGGCGGGAAAAAACGAGGAAAACAAAAAAAACAAAAACAAAGCTACCACAAACAAAAACTCAAACAGTTGAAGAGTCTGGATGAGAGCGAGTGTTTCAAAAGATGAATGACTTGAGTAAACGTTTTTGGCACACGATAAGAGGAACAATTGTACAGGTCCTACATCTTCAGCCAGCACCAATAAAAGCAGTGCCATCTTCCAGGAAACCAAACCTTCGGTTCATTTTCTTTTTTTTCTGGCCTGCAGTGTTGGGACATCTGAGGAAAATGATAAAACTAGCTCAAACATTGTCAAGAAATATACAAATTCATGATCATTATGCATTTTTTATAACGTAATTTTCTTTGAACCCTTTTAACACTATACATGACTGCATAGCCTGGAGGTGTTTTGAAAGGGTCTGTGTGGCAGGAGATTGGTCTGTTTAAGTTTAACCATAAAGGCATCTTTTTATGTGTATGGTTCTATTGAGAGCGTGATGGTAAAACTGCAAGCTATGTTAAATAAGTGAGGCATTTAAAAAAACAGCTGTACTATGAAATATTACAGGTTCATCTCATCAGTATCTATGCAATGTATTTACCTATTTTATTTATCACATATCAAATGTGCTGCACACATTTAACCTCAAATGTACACAAATGCCACATGTTGCCAATGACCGTGTCAGTAACTAAACCGTTTTTTATTTGATGAAGTTGGGTGTTAATAGGACCACTTAAAAAGCTGCCTGTGTTGTTATGAAAGAGATTAGCGTGCGTGTTGAAAATAACAAAAACCACAGACCGTAAGAGGGAGCATAATTAAATGCTGATTTAAGAATAAAGTTGAAGTAAAGTTGATTAAAACCACACCAATACTTTGTGTAAGACACTGCAAGTTACCTCACTTTACAGCTCTCAAATCAGTCATTTCTATATGGTTGTCATTACCATAGACATATATACATAGACGCCACATTGACTGCTTCGACACGTTGGCTGCCTATTTGGAAAGGCAAAGATTGGCACGTAAACAAATACAAGTCAATGGAGGAGCTCTGGTTTTTAAGGATAAAAAAAACACTATAATGTTTATATTTCTCATCGGATTTCAATAAGTCGTTTTATATAATCAGATTTAATCATATTATAAATATTTGATCTAAATATTTTGTTTAGATTCTCTTCATAATATAAATGTTTTACTCCACTCAGATCTTAAACCCTTAAATAAAAACCACTCATTGTAATCGTTTGAGAAATGTAAACTGTATAGTGCTTATTATCAAGAAAAACCACTGCTCCCCTGTTTAAGTGTATTTGTTAACAATATTATCCCCAATATTGCGACGACGTTGACGTACAATTGGTCATTACCAACAACAGCATCGTAAGATGCTTGTTTCACCTCCATATCAAATGTGTCCAAAACCCTTTTGGTTGTTTTTTGTCTTTGTTTGTTTAAAGTATGTATAATATATATATATGAAAATATGGCCATAATGTTAATATAACACACGCTTTAATGGTTCTTAGTGAAAGCCCCAGATTATTATATGATATTCTTTAAACATCTGTCAATGACATATCCAACATCTTTGCTCTGGAATGATAACATGTTTGAGATATACACGGAGAGCTATTTAAAAGGATATGGAGTCTGTTGAGGAGAGTCATGTTGTTGATAAGCTCTCTATTATAAGCGCATTATTGTTTTAATATTGTCTGAACCTATATGTGGTTTCTTTATATATTTTTTAAATGTAGTGCATTGTTTATGCACCCTTGTCTATAACATGCTATATAAATGGATTATTTGTATATTTCAGATGTCAGTCATGTAAATAAACAAAAGGGAACATTTGTTTGGCTTTTTCCATTCTTAAGATAATTGAAATGTAGCCTGTCGAGAATACTATAAGATAAAGATAGTTTAATATTATTTTAAACATGCCATCAGATAACAGGTATGTACCTTGCTAACGTAAGCCAGTATATTTATCTTTCATCAATGCAATTACAGTAATAAACGTCAATGCCGAAGTACAATATGCAACCAGCAGAGGGGGATCGAAACTCAACCTACTTCCACACTCATCCACTAGAGTGCAGTCTAGAGTATGAAAGAGATAGTGACGTGGATGTTTCTCCCGTCAAAACAAACTCCAGATAAAAACGCTGCAATCATTTCCAGCGTATATTTCTAATTTCCATATTGTATATTTCCAACAAGCATGCTTATATGTGCATTCTCTCTGTCTCTCTCTGTCCCTCAAACTTACACCTACACACGTGGCCGCTGTGTGGTGTTAGCTGCTAAGTGGAGCGCAGGGAGAAAGGCCAGCAGCAACAAGCCTGGGCAGGTTTCTCCATGGACTGGGCCAGTGGCACTGAGCAGAAATTGCATATATTGCAAATTGCAGGAAAGAAGAGAGGGGAAAGTGAGGGTTAAAGGGGGAAGTGGGTTAGGAGTGGCCCCTTATGTGCCTCCACAGGTGGTGAAAGTGAAGAATTCCCGGGGAGGGCAGGAAGGAAGCCGTGGCGGCCCAGGTGTGGTGATTCTCCCTCTGTTATTTACTGTGAAGATGCTGGGGGAACTCCACACACACACCACACACACACACACACACACACACACACACACACACTCAGATACACACACAGCATGGAGCACTCTGTCTAGCCTGCCCAGCATACAGGTAATATACAGTGTGTGTGTCCGTCTAGGCTAATGCATAATGTGTGTGTGTGTGTGTGTGTATGTGGTGTCAATTGTGTACAGGAGAGGGTTATTAAAATGTGTACAGCAAGCGTTTTTGTTTGTGGTTTGCTTGTGACATAAAAACAAATAATAAATCCTTCCGAAAACTCCCTAATTGGGGGGGGGGCATCTCTTTCGACCCTAAAAATGCCTGCCGCTGATGAGCGCCTGGAATAGAAACACTACCATTGTGCTGTACTGAGCTACGGCTCCAAACACAAACCGAGTCTTTCATGTAGTAGACAAACTGACATTTTCAGATAAATATCCTACATTTAAAAGAGTGGCGTTCATGGAAAACTTAGCTGAGGCTTGGGGAGTAATGTGTTTGGGTGACGGCTTCTGATTAACACACAATAAAACAACAGTTTATGCTCTGCTCACATTCACCGCTTCAATTAGTGCCCAGAACAAAGGTAGGGAGTGGAAATAGGAAACACACTAGCCAGCAGAAGGCGGAGCCCCCCTTTGTTTTCCAGGAAACATTTTGAGCCAAACATTATAACAACTAAAAACAATATTGATAGTTTGTCTCTGTGAAGAATGTGAAGATCTCTTCATATGGACAGATAGATAAGCTGGTCTTTCCATCTATTGGTTTGATGTTGTTGTAGTCAAAGGTCCACCAAATTAGTGAAGTGAAGAAAGAAACCAAAGCAATATCAGAAACAACTGTAGCTTAAATAAACGATCACTAAATGAACACAATATTCAAACACTAATTTCATGGATTGCCACCTACCTGAGCTGTGACTGTATGTGATGAATGCAAGAAAATGTTTAATACTGTATACTATATGGTTGCAAAAAGACCAAAACGAAAAGAGCTAAACTATAAATGATTGTCAATGTATAAACATTGTTAATGGTCAAATTGGGCCTTTTTAAAGGTAGGGAAGGCAATTTGGAGAAAAAATAAAATGCTGACAAATACGCAAATGCAAATTAGTCTGGAACCTCACAGTTCATTTTCGATTTCCAAGGGGTTGTATCAATCTCACCAATGAAATGTGTGACTAATCAGTGGCTGCTGTCTCTTGGTTGTTTTTGAAAATGCCTCAACTGCGCTCCCATAGGGCGTCCTCTAGTCATCGTAGTAAACCCACCCCGCATTCAATAAACAGTTGTGATTGGCCTGACCCTGGCCGGGTCTGTTGGAAATCTGTCTGAACGGGAGGGAGGTCAGATGCATATGCCAGAGCAAATAAAACATGAGCTTGCAGATTTGTCTGGTTCCCAGGCTAAGAGTAAGCAACATTTTGAGAGTATCCAACCAAAGAAATCCCACCCATCCCTTCAGGCCGCCCTACAAAGCCACTCCCCGAAAACATCTCGCTAGCTTTAGCAATAGATCTGCTTAGCCTTGTGACATACTCTGGTCTGAGTGCGCGGGCAGAAAGCGTGCAGGTAGTCGGGTAGGTAGGTAGACAGACAGGCAGGCCATCCAATCATCTCATTCGGGCCAATGGAAATTATTGGTTGGGCCTATTATAGGCCTGTGACAGCCACAGATCGCATATTATTAAAAATAAATTGTCAGAGCAGCATTTTATATATTGATTGCTGTCGGGATGTAAAGAAAATGTATACAAATATGACAAAAAATGCTTCTAAATTAAATAGCCTACCCTAGCTTTAACATACATTCAGAGAGTACTAGAGAGAGTTTTTTACACGTCCTTCAAACTCATTTCCCTCATTCACTCCATCTCCTTTCCTCCCATTTGCAGGTGCCTGTGTGTGTGTGTGTGTGTGTGTGTGTGTGTGTGTGTGTGTGTGTGTGTGTGTGTGTGTGTGTGTGTGTGTGTGTGTGTTTGTGTGCACACATTGGACACATTTAAACGTATGCCTATATAAGGTCATGGGAGTCATCAGAAGAGACCACATCTTCTGACAGTTGACTGCTTGATTTGCGACCGTGATCGCTCTGGTCCCGTCCCCCCTCGTGCAGGCGGACCGCAGCTTGGGAACCGCAGTCAACTATCAGTTCTAAAATAAATAGAGCGGTGAAGGGGGCTATGTTTGCCAATGATCATCGCCCTTTTTTTCCAGCAGCTATCATTTTCTCATTGTTCACCATGAGAAATGGTCTGTATGATAATAATAATTCCACCAGTAAAGATTTATAAATCTGTTTCTCATCTCATCAGGCCACATGTCCTGTGTGTTTGAATTTGTTTGTGTGTGTATGTGTGTGTGTGTGTGTGTGTGTGTGTGTGTGTGCGCGCGTGCGGTGTGTGTGGGTGCGTGCATGTGTTTGTGTGCATGTGGGTATGGATATATGAGAGAGAGAGACATAGAGAGAAAGAGAGAGAGAGAAAGAGACTGCAAGTGAGTGATAAAGAGAGACGACAACACTATGCACTCTCTCTAACTCTCTCACTCTCCCTCTCTCTGCCTCTCCCTCTTTCTCTCTCTCTCTATCACCTGTGTGCTTGTGTGTTTCTCTTCTCTCTCTCTCTCTCTCTCTCTCCCTCATGTCACTCTCTCTCTCTCCCTCATATCTCTGTCTCTATCTCCCTCTCTGTCTCTGTCTCTCTCTCCAGATTAAGGGGGGCCCTCTGCCATCAGTCAGGCTGAGTGCTGAAAGCTGCTCTCCACTTTGCTCCGGCCTAATTAGAACGTTGGGCTGCCCCAGGGGCCCCGGGCTGCAGGAGTGGGGAACATGACAGCTCCAGACCAAGACCAAAAAAAGAAAACGGCTGGAGAGACATGAAAGGTGGCCTCTGGCCCTCCCTTTCAACTTGACATGTATTTACTCTTTCTATATTATAATATCGTAATATTATTACAATTTTTATGCGCTTTTGTTTAGCCCCATGTGTCTTAATGATCACACCAGCGGCTGGATGTCTCTGTGTCGCCAGATGACAGCAGGCCACGTATGTGTGTGTGTGTGTGTGTGTGTCTGTGTGCTTGTGTGTGTGTATGTGTTGTATGTATATGTGTGGTGTGTGTGTGTGTGTGTGTGTGTGTGTGTGTGTGTGTGTGTGTGCATGTGATCTAATGTGCGTCTGCGGCGGCAAAAAAACGGCAGCAGACTAGGGCAATTATATTTCGAGACACACGGGACTATAAGGAGCGGTGGGTGCGTTTAGGTGGTGGCTCGGTCAGAGGGTACGAGGGTGGTGGTGGTGAGGGGAGGTAATATGGGGGAGGTTGCTGTAGGGGGGTTTGCCTGGGACTGACCACACCACATTTCTCTCTACCGACAGTCTCGTTCTCTCCATGTTTTCTGCCCGCTTTGCATCCATGGACACACACACACACACACGCACACACACACACACACACACACCACACCACACCACACAGACATACCACCCTACCTCACCACCGATAGAGGCGATAGGGCTAAATTATTGGTGGTGGAGACTGAGGGACACTGGCGTACGCGGTACGGCACCATCTGATTACACTATTAGCCCCACTCCCGTCTGTCTCTTTCTTTGTCCCTCTCTCTCTCTCTCTCTCTCTCTCTCTCTCTCTCTCTCTCTCTCTCTCTCTCTCTCTCTCTCTCTCCCTTTCTCTCTCTCTCTATTGTCTTCAACCCCAGCTGCAGATTCTTGGGTCTTTTAGAGGAAAAACGTAATATCTGTTTGTCTACCCACGGACTACAGAGCCAGCTAACATAGTGCGACTCAACAATAAGATCCCGTTGGTTAATCTTTTACAGTACATTCACAAGAGGACCAACAGGCTTATGAAGGTTATGCATTTTATATTGTGTTTAAAGTAATGAAAAACCATGTTAATCATTCTCTCATTCACGGATTCGTTAACATTGTGGGTTTCTTCTGCCATCGAATCACCAAACATTGATTTGGGAAGTGAGAGAGAGAGGCTAGGTGATGGATCACCTAGCGAGAGAGAGACCACAATGTGTGCCTTACACACAGGGCGACCTGAATCATGGGGATTTCAAGCTTTCACAACATCAGAAAGCATTGGAATTCCTCGCATTAATTGGCTAACCGGGAATCGGGGACTACATTCCGGACTTCTAGACAATCTCCCAATGGCTTGTTTATATTTAGCTGAAGGGCTTCTGTGACAGCCTTTACTTAGTTACAGTCTGCTGGCTTCCAGAGTCAGTGCAGGCCTCTCTTCAGTCCACATGCACGCAACGGAGAGTCTTTGTGTATCTGTGTGTGTGTGTGTGTGTTTGTATGTGTGTGTGTGTGTGTGTGCGTGTGTGTGTATGTGTGCGTGTGTGTGTGTGTGCGTGTGTTTTTGAGTATTCATTTGGGTGGGTTGGAGGGTTAAGGGTTAAACCTGACCTGATTTGCTGAGAGGTGGCCATGTCTGCCTGCATCTCTGTTCCTGTCGACAGTGGGTTATGTTAAACATGCGTACAGTAATATCCTGTGTGTTAAACGGGACATTCTTCACACCCCCACACACTCCCCTCCTTCCCTTTACGGAGCGGCTGCAGGACAGAATTCCACCAGAAAGTCATCCAGCAGCGCATTAGCTTTCCGACTCCGTCCTCCGCTATGCCGAATATGCACAGGTGGTCAAAGACAACCCGCCCAACACACACACACACACACACTCACACACACTCACCGACCTCCATTCATACTCCCACACACACACACGCACACGCACACACATCGCAAACACACACACATGCTCACACACCACAATCACACACCTCCCTTCATACACACACACACACACACACACACACACACACACACAAACACACACACACAAACACACACACAAACACACACACCACACTTATCCACTTCCCTTCATACACACACACACACACACACATACACACACACACACACCATACACACACACACACACACACACAAGGTCCGTACAGACACACACACACACACACACACACACACACACACACACACACACACACACACTAACACTCACACACACACACACACACTGCACACCACACAACACACCTACTCCAAAAGGGCTTGAACCAGAGAAGATGGAGAAAAAAGTCTTCGGGTTTTTGCCAAACAAATGTTTGGCATTCCTCTGTGTGCTGCGCTGCTGTAGACCTGTCAGTTAACTGGCCAGGCCTTCTGGGTCGCTTAATGGGCTGAAATTCCCTAACAAATAATACAGGGGAACTGTTAGTGACTACAGTGACTCACCTTTTCCTACTGTTTTTCATTTTTTGTGTGTAGTGCATTCCTGCTCTCAGCTGAAACTAATGAATAACGCACTTCAAATCTGTCACTACAATTAGTGTGGAATTCAACGCTCTTACATGTATGGTGGGCTTATTTTTTTTGGGAGGGGAGGGGGAGTCCTGCTTTGAAGCATTATCAACCAGAACAGGTCCGAAACCTGTTCATCATATGTCAATGAATTACATAATCCAGATAGAAAAAGGTCCGGTTGTCCACGATAAATAGGTCTATGACACATGGCATGACGTGAATGTGTTGAACTGCAGATTTTAGCTAGCTTAGATTTTAGCTAGCTGAAGTAGTGAGTTCTTATACTTAAGATTAATTAAGATCAGTTGTTATGTGCTAAGCCAATAAAACAACATAACATTCAAAATGGGTTGTGTTTGCTATAGTGACAGTTATGGAATTACAGAACTAATCCTCTGAGGTCCTTCTGACTGCTGAAAGAATAGATTAACTATAACCTTATACAAATGGTATATACACCTCATACAGCCATCTAACCCTCTGAGCCGAAAACATGAAGTCTTGTTTTCAAAGATGTGAGTAAGACGCGGCCAGACGTTTGGGAAAAGGCTGCGCTCAAGCTGTGATGCTAAATGTTTAGAATATGCGGCCCACACTGCCTTCTGCACAAACAAACATTCTGAGAATAGGTTTACTGTGGCCATTGAACAGGAATCATTATGTTGAACCTCCCATGTTAATGAATCCGGTGCTAGCATGTCTGGAGCATAACCACAGTCTCCATTGGGGCCTACGCCACCTACAAGGCCCTGTGATGTATGGGCTGAATGAGACCAGGTGACACAGCTTCACCAGGCTGCAATGAGACCTACTGAACACATGTTACGATCTCCCTTCTCTGTACAACTCCAACATGTAAACACGGACATGTACACATTTGCACTAGCTCATTGTAAATCCAGTTATAAACCAGTCACTGTAAACACTTTTTTTTGTCATTTCACTGAGAGGAAGACCTATTATTGAAATGATATAAAGATGGACCACTCGGATTGCTTATTGTGTAAGTTATCCAATTAGAACAAAAGTACGGAAGTACAGTTAAAATCTCAATGTAGGTCTTTATCATCATTTTCTTTTTACCAACATATCTAAAGTTGAGCACATTGAGCCTGTATACATTCCTCATGTCCCCTCGTCCCCCAGTATGGTATAGTGTTTTGTTATATTATGTTTGCTGCCACTTACGCAGTCTTGTATCTATTGTAGCCATGCTTTCATCTCATCCTGACTTGATTACTGTAATGCCCTTTATTCTGGTGTTAAGGCCTCCCTCTCATGCTTACAGTTGGTCTATAATGCTGCAGCTCACCTTCTAACAGGAACAACCAAGCGAGAGCACATCACCCCCCTACTGGCCTCCCTTCACTGGCTCCCTGTACGTTTTAGGATTGATTTTAAGATTGTATTGTTTGTCTAAAAAGCATTGAATGGGTTAGCTCTAACCTAGCTCTCTGACCTTTTACAACCATACATCCCATCAAGGGCACTCAGGTCTGCTGACCTGTTGCTTCTAGTTGTCCCAAGATCGAGGTTGAAGAATTGGGGAGGTCATGCCATTGCAGTTGTAGCCCCCAAAGTCTGGAATGAGTTGCCTCTGCATGTTAGGCTGGCCCCCACATTGCCTGTTTTTAAATCCAGTCTTAAAACACATTTTCTTCCTTGTTAACTCAGTATGAGAGTTGCATTTCTTTGTTCTTTTTTTGTTTATTATTGTGTTGTTTATGGCTTCTTTGATTGTACAACACTTTTGCCGTTGTTTTTAAATGTGCTCTATAAATACATTTGATTTGATTTGATTCATGTTAACTACTAGGCATTTGAGAATAAACACTCTGATATATATCAGAGACCACAGCTGAATATCTCTGTCTAACACTGGGATATTTACAGAAATGTCTATTGCTGTGCACTGTCCCTGTAACACAATACATCTTCTCAATAACAAAAGCCCTGCTAAGTATTTATATTATGTAATACATAACTTGTTATACTTCCATTACCATAATCAGCATACCACTTTGATTGGACACATACACACATGAGCCAGTGTCTAACTCCACTGCTTGGAGATCATATTTGTTATCCAGATGTGATGAAACTACACTAGTCACAATAATAGTTGTCCAGGGAATTGTTCGTCCAAGAATGGTGGGCCCAGGAAAGCAGCCTGTGAGCTATGTTACCCCCGTCCAAGTTTATTTTTTAGGAACCCAAAGCCTAAGGACTCCAAGGGCCTTTTCCTGGGACATCAGGCTCTGTCCTGGGACCGTTCCCCATCTGAGATCCTCCTGAGATAATTTTTCAGGAATCTGGACCCCCATGGGCCTGGGGGTCCCTGGGGACCCATCCTGGTACAGTAGGCCCTGTCCTTGGACTGTTTTCCAGGGAACCAGACCCCAACGCTAAAACCAAAACCAAACCCAAAACCAAACCCTAACCTTACCCAAACCCCAACCAAACCCTAAAACCTAACCCTAAAACCAAGCTCTAACAATAAAACCAAACCCTTACCCCAAAAATAAATGTATATTTACTTTACTTTATTTTACTTTTTTATCAGACATTTTCCGTGACCCCATCTGCGTGTCAGGCGAAGATTGAGAAGCCCTGGGCTTATAACAACACATATGCAATGCTATATATTCCATCACATCCATTGGCCTAGCAACGTTCAAGATTAAGCTTTATTAACAACTTCCAAGTAAGAAAGCGATAACGCCCTATTTATTTGTAAATGTATAGCTGATTGGTCTAGGAAGTTATTAAAAGGAGTAGGACTCTCGCTGATGTCTAACACAGTCCAACCAATTCACATGAAACCGGCAGGCTGGTTGGGGGAGTGACTACAGTCAACTATATATTGTGATGTTTTGTTCGGTGGCTTTATGTGAATGAGTCAAGCGCCAACTTCACTAGAAGTCACTGAAGTACGACACAGTGTAAGAAGTTTGTATCAGCAGCGTAGTGAAACCTTACGTTCTCGCTCAGAAAAACACAACAAACTAAACAATTACAATGGATGCTTGTTTCCGTTCGCTGTTGTTCCGCGTGGCTTTTATTTTGGCGGCGTTTTTGCGGGGATCAGGTGCAGCAGTGGGACCGGTTATAAGATGCGAACCATGTGATGTAGCCGCGCGCCTTTTGTGCAAGCCGCTGCCCAAGGACTGTAGCGAGAGCCTTCGCGAGCCCGGCTGCGGGTGCTGCATGACTTGTGCGCTCAGCTTCGGACAGCCGTGCGGGTTCTACACCGGGAGATGTGGCACAGGACTCGCTTGTCAGCATCAGACCGGTGAAACGAAACCTCTGCACGCCTTAATGCAAGGACGTGGAGTTTGTGCAAATGTTACTGACAAGGGAGTTACTACCGGCGCTCCACCAAATGAAATTCCAGGTAAACCCTTCTTTTTTTTTTCGAAAGAGATAGGCTTGCTAGGACATAATAATAGAATAGCCCACGAACGATATAGCTACAGATCATAGCCCGAAGCAGAAGTTTTTACAGTATGTATGTACTGTATGTATGTATGTATGTATGTATGTATGTATGTATGTATGTATGTATGTATGTATGTATGTATGTATGTATGTATGTATGTATGTATGTATGTATGTATGTATGTATGTATGTATGTATGTATGTATGTATGTATGTATGTATGTTTACATGTATGTGTGTATGTTTGTATGTATATATGTATGCATGTATGAATATGTATTACGCAAGTTTGTGGTATTTGTTGTATTTGTGCAAATATTCCTCTTTACATAGGACCTATTAACCACTTATCAGTACTTATCAATATGTTATTGAGGGCATTGCTGTAGAGATGGAGAGATAGATTATTGCAATGTACTGCAACTGACTTTAATGCATTCAATGGAAAATGTACATGGTTATGCAGCACCCATACCTGTAGGTTTCTATATGTCTGCAAGTGACTTGTTTTTGTCCAACTAATTCGCTAAATGCCGTTCATAAAATGGATTAGAAAACTAAAACATACATGATCAAGGATGGCTTTTTTGGCCATACTTGAATACACGACAAACCTTTCATACACGGAAAGTGCAATAACAAGCCAACAATTTGTGTATGAATAAATGCTTCCGTCAAACCCCCTACAGCAGAGAATGTGGAGAATTCGGAAGTGGAGCAGAATTTCACCAGCGCGGGTGTACCCAACTCTCAGAGTCCACCGAGACCCGCCGGACCCCTAAGGCTCAAGCCCCCTCACCCCTTCTTCTACTCTGCCAAGGCTGAGATCATGAAGTGCGAGCAGAGGAAGAGAGCCCAGCATTTCAAGCTAAAGGAGGTCCAGGGTCCCCTCAGCACAGACCAGCAGTCTCTATCTCTTTCTAGCTCTCCCTCTCTCTACTCACCCAGCTCTCTCTCTCTTTCTCTTTCTCTTGCTCTCTCTTTCTCTCCCTCCCCCCTCTCTCTATCCCCCTCCCTCTCTCTACCCCACCCCACCTAATCTACTCTCTTCACCATCCCCTCTCTCTCTCCCCCTCTCGCTCTCTGTTTTGGTGTTTGGTGCAGATGTTTTTTTTGTTTTGTTTTGTTTTTATGCTCTCTCTGCGGGTGATGAAATGTTTGGGGTAGCGTTGCGGAATGCTGGTCGGGGCGAAGGCCGGCCAATAGGAGGGCACGGTATTGGCGAGGCGGTAGGGTACGGCGGCCCTGTGGCTGACCCCCAACGTGCGGCCGGGCCGGTTTGGTCCTAAGGCGTCCGCGTGCCGCGCCGGGCCCCGGCCTGGCCCGAGAGGAACTCTGTGATGGATTGGCCCGTGTGAGCTGTTTGGGGAGAGCCACGCTGCTATTTTCATACGGTCTTTGGCCAGAGGAGTGTGTGTATGTGTGTGCCTGTGTGTGTGTGTGTGTGTGTGTGTGTGTGTGTATATCTGTGAGTGTGTCTGTGTTTGTGTGTCTTTGACCGGGGCCACTTTGATTAGTGACTTCGAGTCCTTGGCTCACAGGAGCAGCCAAGTGATGTGGGCTCAGAGAATGCCCATCGTATCCTCCTGTCATATTTGTGGCGCTGAGAGTTTTATAGCGCACATTTTGGTACAAAGTAAATACTTGCATGCGACCACAAGTTGGTCAGAATAACGCATCTCTCACCCGACAAACTGTTGTGGATATCAGACTGTTTATTGAGGAGGAGGACTAACTGGGGCCATAATTTGATATAATAATAATGTTTAAGTGACATCATATTGACACAAAAATGTTCAGATCTTTGGTCACAGTTAAATGAGTTATTTTCCGAAGATATGTCCTAAAATGAATCACGATCTGAAGTATGTATGAGGTGTCCAATCAGCTTATACCTTTCACTGTAACCATGAACCTCTGTTTCTTTAACATGCAATGTCGGTGCTCATAAACAGATGTTGTATATTAATATCGTGCAAAAAAATGAATAAAATAAAAACATCCCCTATGATTATCATGATAATAACGTCTTGAGTCAGTGCGGTGCGGTCGTCGCTCCAGACGGATTAGTCCATTTCAGAACGATGACCACAAACGTTGTCGTAAAAAAAAAAGTCTCATGGTAAACAGTTTTTATGTTTTCTCTCTGGATCTGGAGTGGTGTGGTGGGATGTGCCGCACTGGACAGAGCTGGAGATTGTATTGGATGTTCTGGAAACATTACGTGTTTTTCGTTATGTTCATTTCCTCTTCCTCTGCTGCTTGCAGGGTCCCTGCCGGAGGGAGATGGAGCGCGTGCTCACGAGCCTCAAGATGGCCGACATCCTGAACCCCCGTGACTTCCGCATACCCAACTGCGACAAGAAGGGTTTCTATAAGAAAAAACAGGTAACAAACGAACAATAACTTAGATCCAGAAGTCCGACAATGCTATAGCCGAACTTTGAAACTGTACAGCGCCTGGGAGGGAAAACAGAAAGTGAGCGGGTCGGAGTTACACAGTGAGATATTCTTCCGAAGAGAAAGTCATTCGTGAGGGGCAAGATAGAGGTTTCAGAAGATGATTTTAACAAATGTATTTACTACAGTGACCTACTACACCGGTTTGATTTTAAGCCATTACAGACATTTTGTCTAATGATGTTGGTGTCCAGACAGGACGTTTTAGTCTTCCCCCTAGCAACAGGAAAAGTTTAGTTTACCAGTGCTGGCCGAGATTGTCGGCCACGGAGGTATACTAAAATGGGATGACAATCCTCGTTTTAGTTACCAGTCCTCTTCTTGATGAATGGTCAGCCATCATGCTTTTTGTGGTTCCAGCAGTGGTTGTTTCCAGTAGTGATCCATTCCATGTAACACGCAGATACAGGTCCCAGTCCCCAGCAACATGATTGGTCGAAACTCATATTAAGCAAAGGAAACTGAAACGCCCCATTCATTTAGATTTGAGCTTGTTTGCCATCAGACTTTAGATGCCTAATATAATATATACTTATTCATTTCAACCCCCCCACCCCCAAAAGAGTTTGGGGATATTTACATCCACATGCAGTAATGTCCTACACTGAGCCAGAGCTCTTGGCACGGTTCAGGGCTGATGAGCAGTTGTCCCCCCTCCCGTGTGTGTGTGTGTGTAGCCTGTTGGTAGTCCTTACAGCCTCATCATCATAGCCCCACCGCTGCCCAGTGAGGTAGACCCCAGCCTCCTGGCTCCGTGCAAGAGGAGGCCCGGAGAACCGTATTGCAGAACAGACCCCAAGGCGAGGGTGGAAGCTTCTGGAACAACGTCCAGTTTTTAAACGGGAACCCTCCCAGGGAGACAGACGTCAAGGTGGCCGACGCGCTCGCCCCATAATTGCCGGACTTTTGAGACGCGGGCACCAAAATAGACCGGCGGGTGTCTCCTCAATCCCCCCCCCCCCCCCCCACCCCCACCCCCCCCCCCCGCAGCGGTCCACCCCAGCATGTAATAACTGAGTGGTTCTGACGCATTCATATGGAGCCACTTAAGAGTTCCTCCTCGACACGCCATCGCCGAGAAACGGGAACATTTTGAAAAAGAAATGTTTTTTTTTGCCGCTAACGGCTTCCCGCCTAATGGAAGCTGGAAGTGTTCCTCCCTCGAGGTCCGGAACGTTCTTGTGGTGTCCTTATGGCACCTCTGCGCTGCATGCGCCACGTGCGCCGATGTCTCTGTGTGTCTGTTTATGTGGACTGGACACAAAGTGAAGTCAACCCCACCCCTAGAGATCAGCCAGTTAAGGACACTGTGCAACAACACAGCAACGAATACGGTTCGACCGCCAACCCCCCCTCCCTGATCCACCATCGGGATTCGTCTGTGAGCGTCTGCAGCGGTGGCGGTGGCGACGGCATCGGCGTAGCCCAGCATCGCTCTTGCCCTTCAAATGAATGGCTGAATGTTTTACTAGAGTTTTACGTTGACCTTTAGTCAAATTGGCAGTAAAATAACAGCCCTGGGGTAGCTCCATACAGACTCTGCAAGTCATTTGTAGTACCCATCATTTAGAGCTGTGGGGTATAATCAGCAACAGATGATTTGTGCTGGCCACCAGCTTCTGGAAATAGATCCGGTGCTCTTGCAGTTAGTTGCTCACAAAAACGGGGACTGGAGCAAATCTTTTAACCAGGTCTCTCTGTGTTTACCTTGAAGGTCTCCGTACTGTACATGTTCGTGTGTGTGTGTGTGTGTGTGTGTGTGCGTGTGTGTGCGCGCGCGTGTGTGTGTATAAAAATACCACAGCTCCACTGGACGGGCCGGGCTCGCTCAACGCTGCACAAGCTGACCCATTAATGCCTCTTAACTATTTCTGTTGCCCTCCGTTGACTCAGCCAGGCCTGCTGCCCATTATACACAATATTTAACTGGGTTTATAAATTGACCACCCCCCAACCATCACCACCATCACCTCTCCTCCCACCCCCGCACATATTTCACACATCACTTGGGCTCACCCCATCCCCCTGTCTTTCCTTCCTCTTTGCTCTCTCTCTCCCTCTCTCTCCTGCAGTGTCGTCCGTCCAAGGGCCGTAAGCGCGGCTTGTGCTGGTGCGTAGACAAGTATGGTCATCCCCTGCCAGATTTCGATGGCAAGGAGAAGGGAGATGCCCAGGACTTTAACTCAGAGAGCCAGTAGGTCCCGAGAGAAGCAGGGAGGTGAAGGACTGGAGAGGGAGAGAGAGAGAGAGAGAGAGAGAGTGAGAGATTGAGAGAGAGAGAGCTGGGACAATATATGGATGGCTGCTGGTAATTGTTTGCACAGTGGACCAAGGCAGAATGGAGACACATTACAATGAAAGGGGGGGGGGGGGGGGAAGTGTTTTGTAGTCTCCTGAAGACATTGGCTCGTTTGATGGGCCAGACCAAGGCTGGACATCATCCTGACAGAACAAAGTCACCCTTTAACTGTTTGGGTGTTTTTTCTTAAACAAATATTTGAGGTCCTGTACTTTCATAATTAAAAAATACTTTTAAATTTGCATCGACAATGGACCTTGCTTTTTTTTTGTGCACAATTAGGTGCCACTAATTGTGTGTGCACGCTTGTGATGTTTAATTATGTGCTTGTGACTTTGAGTGTTTTCTGTTTTGTTTTATTTTATTTGGTTAAAGAAATGTAATATGTAGTTGTTTCTCTGTGATTATGATTGCTGGCAAGGCAGGTGTACACAGGTGTATGTTCTTTTTGTGTTATGTGTGCAATATGTTTTCAAGAAGAAGCATTTCTGTGCTTGTGTGACTTAAGGCACCAGGATGGGATGCAGCCCATTCCTAGTAAGCTATACCCTGCATTCCTATTGTACACAGGTGATTTACCTACGCCGTCATTCATTTCATTTATTTGACACTTAAGATAAGCTTTGGAGGGGGAGTTTGTTTGCGAGAGGAAATCCGATAATAAAACAAGAAGATATTGCCTATGATCAATACTGTGTACATTGTTGATTTTTCCAGTTTTTCATAAGCTAGGCTGTTGGGCTAAAGGGTTACAGCAATTTCTTTTTTTGATTTTTCATGTGATAACATGTGTCAAGTGCCTTTCAGGTTAATACGATGTGTGCGTGTACATTGCAACCCTCAGACGTCTATTTTTAATTAATAAAGGCAGTGTAAACTGAAGCATGTGCCGTGTCTTCTGTTCTGTGTGAGAAAGGTGTTGAGTAAGACTCCAATAAGACAACGTCATTTATTACCAACTCAATTTATTTTAAGCATATTGCATATCTACATATTTACAACATCCAAAATATATACACATAAACAAAACAAATAGGTGGTCAAAGCAGCCACATTCTGGCTTACGTTTTAGACAATAACATATCAAAGAACATACAACAACTGGACCCTTATAATAAATACAGACAAATAAAAACATCTCTTTAGGTACAACTCCCAAGCAGATAACGTGAGATGATCCTCCCTAGCCTGGCGGATCCAGAGGAACCAGCAGACAGCAAGCTGAGGTAGGCAAACCAGCCCAGGAGAGACCCGTCATCGCAGAAACCTCGCGGCGGCCTGAGTGAGTGCTGATATGTTTGCGTTTGGTCACCACACATACTTGCGGCGCTTTAAGTATCGCCCACCCCTGACCCATCCACCCCCCCCCCCACACCCCCCCCCCCCCCCCCCCCAATACCGTTGAGGAAATGTCAATGGAGATACATTCCAACACTGTCAACATGTTGGATGAATGAGTCGTTGTGTGGTGGCAGTGCACAGTCCCGTGTTTGAATGAGTGAATGAAAAAAATAAAACACACATGGCTTCAGATTGTGAAGCCTCTGAAACAGGCCTGGAAGAGCTACAGACCTGTGGTCTGTAGCCATGGAGTTATTTAGCTGACTCAAATGTATACAGTGCTGCCCTATTTACAATAAAAAAAAAGTAGGCAAACATATTAAATGTCTAAAAATTACAAGCAGGTCCCAAGAGTGCGCGTTTACAAATTTAGAATAAATAAGACTCGATATATACATTATGTCAATACATTAAAATGATTTGTTTTCTCCTGCATTCACATAAAATCATTTTATGTGAATGTGGGTGTCTTAGCGGCTATATAACTTATTTAATATGTTGTTTGTACATTGTAATGTATCAATGGTGCATCTTTATTCACCTGAAGCTCAGGTTCATACATTTACCACATAATAAATATATATAAACTATTTGTTTGTTTGTGTTTGTTTGTGTATTTGTGTGTGTGCATGTGTGTGCTTGCCTGTGTGTGCTTGCCTGTGTGTGTGTGTGTGTGTGTGTGTGTGTGTGTGTGTGTGTGTGTGTGCACGCACACGTTTGTATTTCCATGTACATGCGCTCAGTGTGTGAGCTCCTGATTGCACTCTGAGTCCATAGGGAGGTCATTTGATCCTGGAATCTTCTTTCCATTCCAGGAAGAGACACACCAGCAGCGAGCGGGAGGACCAATCAAGGAGGACTCACACTGAGGAAGGGGGCGGGACAAATAGAGAGAGGGAGAGTCAATGACACAAGTCATAAGGAAGAGATGACATGAGAAGAACATGAACATGAGAAGACTAGAGGGCTTCATGGTCCATTGCTTACCTGCTTGGCTTTATAGTAGCCATACTTGTCACAGTTGGGGAGGTAGAACGTTGTGAACTTCTCTCCTAGTGTCTGCTGGGAGCTTGCGATGACATCCAGCGCCGCGTGCAGTTCAATGTGACACGGGCCCTGTAGAGCAACAGTGAACCGTTAGGAACCATGAGGAATTTAGACAATGGATGCACAATGTGGTTGTTTATTAAGTCGTCATTAGATTAATTCATGGATGATTCTGGTCTCCGTTGCTCTCTGTCGTTCTCTCTTATACACACAAAGCTAATTTGTTTTTAAATGTTTTTATTGTTGATTTGATTTGATTTGAGGTATGGCGTTTTATAGTTAATAAAGAATCAAATGAAAAATGTCATCAGCCTCTCAAACTAGTTATAAAGCTTACTTTTTAATAAAGTATAAATAGTAATACTACTACTTATAATACTAATAATAACTGTCTCACCTGCTGCACTAGTTTTTTTAGGATGGAGTTGACCTTGGCCTTGATGGTCTCCTGGGCCTCCGCAGGGTCCCTGGGGTCCAGGGGGCCGTTGAACCCTAACAGATAGTGCAGTGATTCATGGTCCGGGATGCCGTCCACATCCTCTGCAGAGGGAGAGGTCACATCTCAAATGAATACTGAATCATCCCAGTCATTTATTATTATTTATTTATTTACAATTGACAGGCTGAAAAAAAAAGTGACACACAAAGATTTGTCATTTGGTGCACTATGATCAATAAACAAGGTATTGATACAGCAAACAAAACATTGTCAATACAAAAAACAACCGTAAAGATGCAGTTGAATCCCAACAGTGCACCACAGAGAAGAGCTTCTACATGAGAGAGAGACTAACCTGGTTCCTGGTCCTGGGTGCAGACGCCTTGTCCTCTGATGAGGGCGTGGAGTGGGCGGGGCTCCCCGGGCCGGGCGGTACAGTGGAGACCCTGACCGCAGTGCGCTGTGTGGACCCCGCAGGACACCCCCACCTCCAGGGCACAGGCCATGCAGCAGCCGCAGCCGGGCTCCCGCAGCACCTGCTGGCAGTCCGGGGCGATGGTGGGACACTGGCTGAGCTTCTCCTGGGTGCAGGCGGAGCAGCGGATGGGCTCGGGGCCCACCACCGGGGAACACCTCCCCAGCCCCCCCAAGACCCCCACACTCACCACCACCACCACCACCACCGTCAACCTCCCATTTAATCCAGACATCTCCAGGCTTGAGCGATGTATTCTCTTTAGTTTCTCTTTAGTCTTGTGTATTATTGTCACTTTTTTTCCACGCTGAGCTCAAACCTTCAGCTGTGCGTGGGATCTTGTTTTTCTTCTGAAACTGATTTCCCGCAACCGGCTGAATTTATACACACCTCCAGCCCCCACACTAGTTAATCTTTGACCCGGTGGTGAGCATATGTTAAATATTTTTGACCAAGTTGTGTGACAGGGTCGACGGTCTTGCCTAAAGTGCGTAGATTCCCGCTTCACAATGGCTGCGGTCAATATTGACTCGGGAACATTAAGTGATATACTGCAAAACAACCTCAGGTGAGGTTATCCTCTGGACAACATCCAAAACATCCAACCATGTTATGTAAATAACGTAATTTATTCAGTACTAAATCATAAATCATATATATGTATATAAGAATTTGTACAGTCATTTCATTACAGTACAGTAAATGGGCAATTGTATAAGAGCTGATTATATGTAGGCCTACCAGGTTGTTTAATACAGGTGACAGTTGAGCAATGATGATGCAGCCTGAATGTGTCCCATTATTACATTTTGTTTACTAAAGAAACCAAATAACATGTGTCACTCCAGTCCATTTGGTGAAGGGTCACCTTATCGTTCAGGCAGGACAAACAACGGCCTCATGGCCTTTTAACAGAGCCTAACCCCGAACATTATGGATTCCTGCGCTGCAATCACAACATGTTTGTGTGAAGAAAGCCGGTAGTAACTGATTGTTGCTTTGGTGTAGTATTACATAGGACTTGAAAAGAGCCTAGCTCTGTTGTAGTTATGTTTGAATAGTAAGAGCAGAAAGGTGGGTCTAACATTTAACCCATATCACATTAGGAATAGCCACCATAAAAAAGGTCAACAAACGCTCTGATGTGATTGTGCAACAGTTTTTTATTTAGGACTTTTATTTTGATATCACAGCTACTCTTATTTTCATTTATTTTATGTTGTTTTCTTCATGAAAAAATACCTGGATTGTCTGTGTGACTTGAGCCAAAATAAAAGTTAAATGTCAAAAATAAATTGAGCTAAAAGTAAACCTCTACTCTCCCAGTGAAAATATCCCACAAAATACAATATTACTACACCATTGAATGAAATTCTGACACCATGCAACAATCCGTTATGCCTATGCATGTTGATATTCAACGACCAGCGCATGTTTCGTTGCTTCCTCAATGTTAAACATGAGCTCCACCAACCAGCCAGGGAGGTCTTCCTCCTTGGGAGAGATGAGTTTTGAGGGGAGAGGGGGGGTTAGTGCGCATTGGTGTAGCATTATATTGAATGAATACTGTATTGAATGTCTTCATTGACACTTCTGTTGCCTACATCCGGTGGAACTCTTCTCTTTGGCATCCTTCTTCTCTTTGTCTGCTCTGCTGATGAACGGCGCCTCACATTCCATGCCCAGAAGTAGAACTAGAGGACAACAGATACAGTGCAAACTAGAAATACACCCTGGGTCTTCATATCTTGTTTTTAAAACAGTGTCAAGGAACATTGGGGAAACACATACCTTCTTGCCTGGGAGTCCACTGCTCCAACTGCCGCCTGGTCGAGCCACAGGGATGTGTTTGGGTGGAGCGGTGTGTTCTGATGAAGGGGTGTGTTCTGATGGAGGGGTGTGTTCAGGTGGAGGGGTGTGTTTGGGTGAAGGGGTGTGTTCTGATCCAGGGGTGTGTGCGGGTGGAGGGGTGTGTTCTGATCCAGGGGTGTGTGCAGGTGGAGGGGTGAGTTCTGATCCAGGGGTGTGTTCTGATCCAGGGGTGTGTTCGGGTGGAGGGGTGTGTTCTGATGGAGCGGTGTGTTCTGATGAAGGGGTGTGTGCGGGTGGAGGGGTGTGTTCTGATGGAGCGGTGTGTTCTGATGAAGGGGTGTGTTCTGATGGAGCAGTGTGTTCTGATGAAGGGGTGTGTGCGGGTGGAGGGGTGTGTTCTGATGAAGGGGTATGTGCGGGTGGAGGGGTGGAGGGCTGTGATTCGGCTGTACAGAGGGAGCTGTCTTCTGACCCAGACTCACTCTGGTCATTTTCCATGTAGCATGTCTCTTGGAAGACGACGTCGAAGCCACGAGACAGTCGCCGGGGTCTGAGCACCCGGAGGGGCATGTCGGAGTCTTCCTCATCTTCTTCTCCTCCCCTTTGGCTACTTTCATCTTCCTCCTGGTCTTTATCTCCCTCATCTTCTTCTTCTCCTATTTGGTCCACTGTCTCCTTTACGCAACCATTTTGGGTCTCCTCTCCGTCCCCATCAGACCCTTCGCTGTCTTCCATTCCAGCACTCACTCCCATATTTGTCTCCTCTACCTCTTCATCACCCTCCTCATCCTCCTCCTCCTCAATAGGAGTTAGGATTGCCCTCCACTCCATCTGTGGGACAACTTCAGTCATAAACCTTTTTCACAGAGGTGTCATCATAGGACAGACACAGGTGTTGCTCATAACATTAATTATGGGTCTGCTCTCTTCATGTACCAGGGCACAGGTAGTAGACTAAACTAGTATAGAGGACACACAATTGCCTTGTGCTTTGACACACAGATAAAACCCCTGCCCATAGTACCCAATGTACATTTTGGAGGTTTCAGAGTTAGCCCTGCTAGACAGGTCTGTGAAAAGGCTCCATGTCTGTGTATGTGTTATCTTCACTAGTTTAGTCAATACCCTTGCCCTGGTAGTTAGTGTTATGAGCGACAACTGTGTTTGTCTTACGACGACCGCTCTGTGAAAAGGGTGTATAGTCCTTTCCAATCCCATATTCATTGTGCTTTTTAAACAGATTTTTTATTCAATACAAAACAATTCAAATAATTTGATTTATTCATCAAAATTATGATTCACATGTGGATCAAAATGCTTTAATTGCCTTTTTCCTTTGATCATAAAATAATTGAATAATCACCGCTAACACTATTCAACTGTATTTTATATTTAACAATATATTACAATGTACATGTTAACTTACATATTCTGGCTGAAGGTCCATTTGTTAGTTGCTGTCAAACAAATAAAAAAATAGTATTAATAATAGTCAAAAGAAAAACATTAAGGACTATTATGAAGACAACTCTGGAATTGTCACAAACCAGTTTGACCCCATTCAACTTCTAGTTTTTTTGTGAGGTTAATCAAATCACTGTTTACCTTGGATTTCATCCCATTACTTAATGTCCATACCTGCGTGTTTGCTAACCTATTTCAAGCACACTTACCTTTAAAAGAACATCCTTGTCTTATTGTGAATAATTGACTGTTCTTTTCTGAAAGCAAACCTAAAATGTAACAAACGTTTGTTAACAATGTAAACTTGGACTTAAACTAATGCAGCTGTTTCTAGTTAATTCATTTAAACAAGACTGCTGTTTGGTTGTTGCTGTCTTGATTGCTCTTACCAACAGATTCCTGCAGTTCTATTTTATTCGATTTGTATTTTTTACTTAATAATTGTTAGGAAATCTGTGTTATATAGGTGAAGGAAAGCCTAACTTTGTTGAATTTGTATTTTTGTTTGTAGAGTCTTTAATGGAAACTGCACAGCTTTTGCCAGTTAAGCATGATGACCAGTAATGATGAGATGTTTTAAATGATTCGTCATGTTTGTCCTACCATTAAATAAGCATCGACTTTGTACACTTTGTTTGAGAACACCGATTTTCACATCGATTTATTTAAATTATAGTATGCTTGTTTTGCTCTGATTGCTAGTTACTCTGTTCAATCTAGTTGTTTTTTTTATTGGTCATGCAGCACATATACGTTTGTATGTCTGTTTAACACTAAATGTAACAATTGTTGCTAGTGAAGCCGAAAGCATTAATTGAATAGTTCACAAAAAACATTCTAATTAAAGTCTGAAATGTCATCCTAAAATAGTTTAATTCTAAATACATAATGCTGTTGTGAGACATTGATTTTGTCTCACCACATAACTGAGCAGCATGAAATACATTCCCATCGTAGTTTATTAAATGCAGTATTAATATAAAGTGTGTGGTAACTGAGAGTACAGCTCTCATACTATTATTTTTGGTGGCCTCAGAAAAAGGTGACTCCACAACAACTCCTGGATGGCTGCCTGAGTAAAAGATTACGCAAGCCGAGCCATTGTTGACTTGACACTCGCAGTTTGAACTCTAGCCAAGGACACACTAAAGAGAAAGCATGGGCCCTGCTTGGTCCCAGTCAGATGGCTGTGTCTGTATGTTGACCCTTAGACCACCATCACCGTCGAATGTTCCCTGCCAACACTTCAAACTTAGACCATTTCAGGACAAAGTATAACTTGATGAACAAACCATCAAAAACCAGCTTGACATTGTGTACACCAATACTGAATTTATTCCAAAATATTCAATCGCCTTACTTTACACTGGACAAGATACAACAATGTTGACAGTTCTTTTGGGCTATTTAAAAGTGTATAATCATTATATCAAAGGGAATATAATCCAAAAAGCATGTTTCAATCACTGTAGGCTTATTGTTTGGTTAAACAAAAATAAGGCAAAAAACAAGGTTGTATGTACAACCACTTGGTCATCGATCATAGAAAAAATATGTACACCTCCCCAGCTATCACGTTTTCGGCCTGAGAGACTACAGTAGTTAAGAGACATGCACTGGTGGCTCTGGCCTCTAGAAAATATGTGGATATATACTGTTTATTTCCAGAGGTCGAATGTTAACCACTAATTCACCTCTCCTGGGGTACTCCGTATTTTCTATGTGAGGGTAATGTGAGGGTAGTGGATGTGCGGGTATTGGATGTGAGGGCAGTGGATGTGAGGGTGGTGGATGGGAGGGTAGTGGATGTGAGGTTAGTGAATGTGCTGGTAGTGAATATGAGGGTAGTGGATGTGAGGGTAGTGAATGTGCTGGTAGGGAATATTAGGGTTGTGAATGGGAGGGTAGGGAATATGAAGGTAGTGTAAAAACTAACTTGATGAATGCCCTGGCTTTTATGAGTGTGTGTGCGTATGTGTGTGTTGTGCTGGTGTGCACTTTCTCCAAGCCTACTGTAGGGTAGCATGTCCTTTATGTGCCACATTTATCTGCACTACTTTACAGCAAGTACAGGTTTGGCATTAACTACTGTATCAATAGCAGCACACACGGTCGTCTACAGCAGAAGGCATTGCTCCCTGGGTCAGCACAACATCACCACCCCCTCACCTGTGCCCCCCACTGTGTACTCAAAGCAATGGTTTATTACATTATACGTACAGCATATTTGCAAAGATTCACTTTGTGACACAGAGACGCAACGCAGATCTTTGCAGAGCTGCGTGCATTTATACTTCCATGTCAAGCTAACATCTACACCAGGGAGCAGTATAGTGTTTCTGACCCCAAATGTACATTAACCGATGAGCAAATCTGAAACAGAACCGGAATCGGAAAAGGGTTATTTCTCTGTAGAGATCCTTTCCATAATGTAAGAATATAATCTGAGCCTGTCAATGGCAGAAACAAGCACTTGTAGAGGACGTACAATGACGGGGAGCTATTGCCCCAAAGGATTACATTGCAGCCGGCTTTCGTGGATTAACAATGCAAGGTTTTCACTCAATACTGGACCAACCACCACCATTTATGGCACTGATTTGACTCCATATATGTACTTATTGTGTTTATACATAGGTTGATGACTAACATTGACACTTACATACGCACCCACGTGTGGAACAAAGCCATTGTATGACTGATAGTTGATCTCATCCAGAACATCAATCATCTCTATGGAGTAGTCCACTATGGTGCTCAGGTGGTCATAAACAGACTTCTCGGGCTAAACAGGAAAAGTGTGAAGTTAATTAACAAGTAGTCTAGTGCGAATGCACACATACAGTGGGGGTAGAATGAGGATTTTGTTGGTAGTCTCAAGCACTACACTCCCATGTTGTTGCCATCCTGCTCGATGTAGGATCGAGGCAAACAGGACACTCACTTGGGAATAGGACTGATAGTACAAGTCCTGAAGTGGAAGGAAAAGAACATGAATGACGTGACAGAGCTAACTCTCTACATGAGTAGCAGGACGACCGTGGCTGTCATCCTCACCTCTGGCTGGCTGCCCATCTGTGTTTCTGTCTGTATGTAGGACTATTTGCATGTCTGCCTGCAATTTCTGTCTATTTGCATGGATGGATCTAATTGCCTCCATGCCGGAGAGCTCTCCTCGAGTGTGTGTGGATGATGGCTGGTTTAAGCAGCCTCACCTGGCCCGAGTCAGACTGATTGGAGTCTGGAGCTGGGTGAGGCTGCACACCTGTTGCACATTGAGCAATCAGTGTGCACAGGTTAAACCAGCCATCACCACACACACTCGAGGAGAGCTCTCCGGCATGGCACCATGGAGCACTAGCTGCATGCCTCATTTTATGCAACCTTAACAATAAACCGGTTTTCAACATCACCACCCTGTGTCCATTCGTTTGGAGGAGCCCGAGGAAAGTCACCTAGGTGGAGTACGGGAGCCACCTAGGTGGCGTGTAGTATGGGACTATGCTACAGCCTGCCTATCTGGCTGGCTGTCAGCCTGTCTGTCTACCATAAGGATCGCTATCTGTCTATATGTAGGCATGTCTAGCTGACTACCTGTCTGTCTATAGAGTTCTGGTGTCTCACTATGTTCCTGGAGTTGGACAGCAGGAAGTGTTGGGCCAAGTGTACTGGCAGCAGGTTGAACAGGATCCTCCTGTTGTCCAGCTTGACCTTCTCCATGCCATCCCGCTCCTTCTCCACCTGTCGGGACACACACACACACACACACACACACACACACACACACACACACACACACACACACACACACACACACACACACACACACACACACACACACACACACACACACACACACACACACACACACACTAAGCTACAGTTCTAACTTCTCACCACATGAGTTCAGCAAAGGACTACATTGCGCAACATAATATACATGTGCTATATTTATACACAACCTGGTTCTATCTAAGCCAACAGGACATCTGTCACAGGTAAATGTAAATACACTGCTCAAAAAAATAAAGGGCACACTAAAATAACACATCCTAGATCTGAATGAATGAAATAATCTTATTAAAAACTTTTTTCTTTACATAGTTGAATGTGCTGACAACAAAATCACACAAAAATTATCAATGGAAATCAAATTTATCAACCCATGGAGGTCTGGATTTGGAGTCACACTCAAAATTAAAGTGGAAAACCACACTACAGGCTGATCCAACTTTGATGTAATGTCCTTAAAACAAGTCAAAATGAGGCTCAGTAGTGTGTGGCCTCCACGTGCCTGTATGACCTCCCTACAACGCCTGGGCATGCTCCTGATGAGGTGGCGGATGGTCTCCTGAGGGATCTCCTCCCAGACCTTGACTAAAGCATCCGCCAACTCCTGGACAGTCTGTGGTGCAACGTGGCGTTGGTGGATGGAGTGAGACATGATGTCCCATATGTGCTCAATTGGATTCAGGTCTGGGGAACGGGCGGGCCAGTCCATAGCATCAATGCCTTCCTCTTGCAGGAACTGCTGACACACTCCAGCCACATGAGGTCTAGCATTGTCTTGCATTAGGAGGAACCCAGGGCCAACCGCACCAGCATATGGTCTCACAAGGGGTCTGAGGATCTCATCTCGGTACCTAATGGCAGTCAGGCTATCTCTGGCGAGCACATGGAGGGCTGTGCGGCCCCCCAAAGAAATGCCACCCCACACCATGACTGACCCACCGCCAAACCGGTCATGCTGGAGGATGTTGCAGGCAGCAGAACGTTCTCCACGGCGTCTCCAGACTCTGTCACGTCTGTCACATGTGCTCAGTGTGAACCTGCTTTCATCTGTGAAGAGCACAGGGCGCCAGTGGCGAATTTGCCAATCTTGGTGTTCTCTGGCAAATGCCAAACGTCCTGCACGGTGTTGGGCACAACCCCCACCTGTGGACGTCGGGCCCTCATACCACCCTCATGGAGTCTGTTTCTGACCGTTTGAGCAGACACATGCACATTTGTGGCCTGCTGGAGGTCATTTTGCAGGGCTCTGGCAGTGGTCCTCCTGCTCCTCCTTGCACAAAGGCGGAGGTAGCGGTCCTGCTGCTGGGTTGTTGCCCTCCTACGGCCTCCTCCACGTCTCCTGATGTACTGGCCTGTCTCCTGGTAGCGCCTCCATGCTCTGGACACTACGCTGACAGACACAGCAAACCTTCTTGCCACAGCTCGCATTGATGTGCCATCCTGGATGAGCTGCACTACCTGAGCCACTTGTGTGGGTTGTAGACTCCGTCTCATGCTACCACTAGAGTGAAAGCACCGCCAGCATTCAAAAGTGACCAAAACATCAGCCAGGAAGCATAGGAACTGAGAAGTGGTCTGTGGTCACCACCTGCAGAACCACTCCTTTATTGGGGGTGTCTTGCTAATTGCCTATAATTTCCACCTGTTGTCCATTCCATTTGCATAACAGCATGTGAAATTTATTGTCAATCAGTGTTGCTTCCTAAGTGGACAGTTTGATTTCACAGAAGTGTGATTGACTTGGAGTTACATTGTGTTGTTTAAGTGTTCCCTTTATTTTTTTGAGCAGTGTACTTTGACAAATGTTCACATGTCCACAATATAGTGCCACAAATCAGAAATTGTGACCAAGGATTGAATCCTAGTTGTATACCTGATATCTAAGAAAACACATATTTCAAATACATATCTATCCAGCCTCACTCTAGGTGGAGCTTGAGGTCCAGCTGACAGGAGGTAGGCCAGGGCGCTGGTGAAAAGCAGCAGGGAGAGGATGGGATTGCAGCCGTGGATGTAGAGGGACCCCCTGCTGTGGAAGGGACCAACCCCAGTGAAGGCTGGTGACATTAGAAATGACAGAGGACCGGATGCATACCTATTTTTAAGTAGGCTATATGGAGCATTTATTCCTCAAATAAATCATATTTTGAACAAGTAGTTCAAAACATTCTTCATGATCCCATGATGTATTCTGTAAAAGATCCCCCCACACACAAAACACACGCAATCTATTAATAAAACGTTGTACAAAATTGTAGGCTATACGTCATATTCAGTGTGTTGGCAAATGTGCTTAAGCTCTCTGCAAAAAAACTCTATAAAAAGATCTCCTCTTGAGAGAATCACAATTTATTCAAAAAAAGATCAGGCCCATATCTACTTAACCAAGGTCTGGACGGACCTTGTATGTAATTAAGAATAGCATTTTTAATTGCAAGATGTATAAATGCAACATAAGGTTGGATACTGATTGACTACACTCTGCTATACTCTAACAATAGGTTTATATAGGCCTATGCATATAATATATAATAAACATAAATCAGAAATATGTTCAGAAAATATGCATTTTCATCGAGGGTAGCCCTGTTATTATTTGAACTCACTATTAGAATATGTAACTATTATGTTTGTCATATAATAGAATGATACACTAGGAATGAACTGAATGACACAAGAACGCAGGTAGAGGCATTGGTATCCATTTGAACTCTTCTTTACTAGCCAGTAGAACAATGTATACATTACAATTAACCCCCGCCGCAGAGCGCCACCTAATGCATTGGGATAACAAGGCATCCAATTGGCACTATCAATTGCATACAAAACAGTAACGTCATCGAATTTCTATTAAACCATGGTAACCGAAACTCAGGCATTCGTCATTTGTAACCAACTTGGCAACGATACCGCACGGAAAGGGAAAAGAGAGAGACAATAAGAGACAAGAAGACGAAAAACAGGACGAAATATATTTCGTCTATTGTATTTTCAACGATATTAAAATCTAGATACGGTTTTCATCACGAATATGGTGAGAACAAAGTATTTTTACTCTGTCGGCAGACTAGTGCACGTTAAAAAAAATGCAATCACTGACGCTTGTTTCCTCTCAAGTTGCGCACGAATCGCTCGCCTCGTGAGACCACCCCGTATGGAAGGAAATCACTGCCATAATGTTTTGAATATTAAAAGCCATTGGATGTTGTATATGGAAATAAACACCTTTGAATTCATAACATTTAAATAGCATAGTTAGAAAACGATCATCTGAATTTATTCGTTTTGCATTTCGCTTTGAAATTCAATATAGTATTTCCAGTTCCATTCCAGTACCATTAAAAACACGTTTTAATATATGTATTTTTTGTCAATGTTCTCTAATTCAGATACAATAATTCAAGTTGCAGATATTACAGATACGATATTAATTGATCATATTCGAAACAGAAAATGAGGACAGGCCTAAGCAATCAAGACTGACTGCTGGCATAGGGCGAACAACGGGGGTATGTTGTTCAGAGCACAAAACCGAACAATTTAGCAGAGCCCCGTCGTTCTTCCAGTGCGCGCCATCGGTGGGTTTAATTCTCGAGCCGTTTTCTTTGATCACGTGACAGACAGAGTGCGCTCCCAGGCCAGCAGTCGGTTCGTTGCATTCAGTCTCGATTGCTTTGGCCTGTCCTTGGAATACCCTGCTACTTCAGTTACTTGAATGAGTAATAAAGGTAGGCCGTATTTCGATGAATTCTGATGACTTTGCTTTCAAAGTATAATATTTTAACGTTATGAATTAAAAGGTGTCTGCATTCCCTTATACCAAATCCAATGGCTTTTGACATTGAAAACAGTATGGCAGTGATTTCTTCCATAATCTTGATCTGGCGAGTTCACATTCTGTTTCTCTGTGCAGATCATTACTAAACGCAAACTTTATTATATATATATATATATATATATATATATATATATATATATATATATATATATATATATATATATATATATATATATATATATATATATATATATTATTTGTGCGGTGGTCTCACGCACACGATCACATCCACTTTTTTTCAATAAGGCCGATTGAAGTTTACGTTGAAAGAATTAAGTAAATTACATAATGTATACAAAAAATGTACCAAATAAATAATATAACTTTATTATTTGAAGAGTACACGGAGCGAGCAGTGTGATGCGGCCAGCCATCCACCAGTGACGGAGACTCCGCTCACTCACCTTAACACAACGACAGCACAGGAATCTGCATCCGCTCAGGTATTTCTTTCCAGCTATTTGCAGGTCATTTAAAATGAGCCATGTGGTAACCCTTTTATAAAACTTGAAAAGGTAGCCTAAAACCAATGTTATTGTCCCAGATGTGTCAGAGCGCTGACTTCCTGAGCGATGTAGATGCCTCTTGGAGCGAGAACACAGTCTGTGAGCTGGTGAGAAAAAAAAGATAAATAAACAAATACAAATTGACTGTTCGGTGCTTATGACTATACTCGTTGTCTTATTAATGTCCTGTTCCCACTATCAGAAGAAACTGCTGAAACAGTTTCTGGTGCTCCAGACCCATGGCGACCAAGGGGTCGTACCAGAGACCACCACGCTGGAGGACATGAGTGCCTGGCTCATGTCTCGCAGATGCCCAAACCGTCAGATGCCCAAACTGTGAGTTCACTTTCAAACTTTTTGCCGTCATGTCCATTCTAAAGGTATTAGTAGAGGCTATAGTGTGTAAGGCAAGAAATATTTAGGAGTCTGTGTTTGAATTGAAGGTTCACACTGACGGAATCAGGGTGGACTGGTGACACTAACCACTTGGTAAGTCAGAGGAGACAATAGATAGCTAGCACAGTGATAACTACATCCCCTGGCACTTTCATTTACTTGTTTTATAATTTTTTTGTAATGAACTTGTTTTATTTTTGGACATGTTCAGAAGTGGTGTGTGTACGCCAACCTCATGTTGCGAATATTAGAGCTCCAGGCATGTAAGGAGGCTGCAGTCGACCTCGCTCAGGTCCATGACCCCATTGCATCTGGAGACCTCTCCTTTCTGTGAGTGACCTAGAAACCCAAGGCCTACCTGATCTCCAACTCTTTATTTAGAAAGCTGCCATTTTTTAAGCCATTTTTGATCACAAACAGAAATACATAATATTTCACATCTTTTGTGTCATTTCAGTTGTGAAGAGGTCCATGCTGAGGTGGCAAGAGGTCTGAGGATGGTGTCGCCCTCAGTGACCTTTGAACCCGCAGCCTCCTTGCACAATCCAGCTGAAGTGCTTGTGGACCTGGTTCCCAGGCTGCAGCTGAGCCTGATGGCCCAGCACGGAAAAGCTCTACCGAGGGAACAGCGAGGCTGGCTGGCCCTGACTGACATAGTCCTCAGTGCAGTACTGAGAGTCCTGGACAACCTGGCCTCTGCTCTGGACACCCTGGACCTCAAAGTACACTACTCCCCCGCCACTGGGATCCGTATGGTCGGGTCCATCCAGAAGCTGATAGGGAAGCTCCAGGGCTCTGAGGAGCTCAGCCTGACCAGCAGGATGGTGGATGCCGTGACCATCAAGGTCCAGAGGTTGTTCCAGCAACACCAGGATTGCATCCTCACTGAGGCTGTCTTCATCCACCTGTCTGAAACCAAGGACACAGTGCATAAGAGGGGGATCTTTCCAGCAGGACCAAGCACCCAACCACTGATTCTTCACTCTGAAGACCTCAGGACTCTGGTGGGCCTGGCGGTGGTCCAGATATTTGATGGGCACATCGAGGCTCAGTTGGACGTGTCTAACTGGCCCATCTTCGACGAGGTTGAGAACCTGCTCTATCTCTACAACATGAGAACCTCAAAGAAGATGGAGAAGGTCAACTTGAGGCTCAGCACGGAGGAGATCGTAAGGATGGCATCGGAGCTCCACAACAGTCTCCACAATGCCTTTGGTTCCAAGCAGAACCTACAGATGGCCGTGAAGCACAGGGTCAAGGTGCTGACCCGGTTTATGTGCTACGAAGTGGTGGAGATGATCCTGCAGTTGCGGGATCATCACCTGGTTGAGAGCATGGCTGAGGAGAGCAGTGTGCAGGTACTTTAACCTCAGGATGTGACTGTGTCATAGTCTATAATTATTGAGGTTCAGTTATTGTAAAATCCATGGTGGAGAGTATTTTTAGTAAAATCAAATAAGATTGTATTTCTTATCTGTGCAGTTTGCCATTAACGTTCCTGTGGTGGTGGAGACCTCCACCTCACCTGGCTGTTTCTCTGCTCTCTGGAAGGTCCTGAGATCCTGCTTCACCAAGAAGCAGGTACGTAGCACTGCTTTGTTTCAGGCGATGACATGCTAATATCCCTTGTATTTTTCATCGTCATTTCAAAGTTTGAACCAAACCATCTGAGAACTATATTTAAATATGTATTGTGAGGAGGCTACATGAGCCACCTCACTGGTTAACCATGCACACCTGTGCATGGTTATGCCTCGTTGGGCTGTGCCAAGTGGAACTGAGAGCAGAGGGGCTCTGCCAGGGGTTTGGTTAAAAATGAGGAGAATGTTAAATGTTTATTGCTAACTTATATCAGTCAGATGTGTAAGATAGACACGAGGCATTGGCTTGGTAATGATAGGGCCAACAGCTATGGGGGATACCAAGGGAGAAACTGCAATGCTGTAAAGCACCCCTTTTGGTTATGAGGAATAGTGCAGGCCAAGGGGTATTTAGAGGGAGATGTTAGTTTAGGTGGGGGTGATTGGCAGGGGAATGGCTGCTATGCACTAAGTTGTTTAAATGTGTGTGAGTAAATCCTGCCCTTTAAGGGCCTATGCATTCAACCTGAGTCTTGTTGTCTGTCCACTACATCTGATATAAGCTGCCGACTACCATCCCACCGCTAGGGCCTAACGGCATGCCCAACATGTAGCATGAATTGTTTTGTTTGATTGCGTTTGAGTTAGGTTTTTAAGAAATGTCAATCCACAGAAGGAAGTCAGCGCTGAGCCCAGATGTTCAACGCCGGCCGGGAAACCACCACGGCACTGAACTCTACCAAGAGGTTCTTCATTGTCATTTTACATTTTTAACCAAACCAACCACTATATTTAATTATATATATGGGATATATATGTGGGATATTTATTATATATATTATATATATATTATATCCCATAGATGGACCTGGACGTCAGAGCTGAGCCTGGGTGTTCGATGCCAGCCGGGAAACCAGCCTGGTTCTGAGCTCCACCAAGAGGCCAGGCGGTTGTACATAGTTGTATATAATAGTAATGGATAACCTTAATAGCAACGTTTTAGGAATGTTTTTAAATAAGTTAAGTACATAATATTTTAAGTAAGTGCGTGAGTTTTTTTTTCTCTAAATTAAGTTAGTATAAGTTAAACTAAGTTTTTATATATATATATAATATTAAGTAATTGTTTAATCTTATCAAAAATATATATAATTTTGTTCATTTTGAAAATTAATTTACATCTATTATACAACAATATATTAAGGTAGCATGATTATTGTACAGTACTATATGTAAATAAGCTTTAACAGTGAACTGCCAGTTCTGTGTTGGGTTTCCCTTTTTTTACAGGTTGGCAGATCCTTATTCTACTGAAGGGGAGAAGATGGATGGATGAAGACAGACAGAGACGAAGATAGACGGGGAAGAAGACAGAGGGGGACAAAGACAGAGGGAGATGGAGACGAAGACAGAGGGAGATGGAGACGAAGACAGACTGGGATAGAGAAAGACAGGGATGAAGACAGACGGAGACGAAAACAGACAGGGGCCGAAACAGATGGGGATCGAGGCAGACGAAGACAGAGACGAAGACAGACGGGGACAAAGACAGACGGAGAGTAAAGCAGACATAAACCGATACAGACAGGGGCCGAGGCAGTCTAAAACAGACGGAGACGAAGACAGATGGGGACGAAGACGAAGACAGAGGGAGATGAAGACAGAGGGAGACGGAAGCCAGCCCGGCGCTGAGCTCCACCAAGAGGCCCTTATTCTACTGAAGGGGAGAATATGGATGGAGCTGAAGACAGACAGATGAAGACAGACGGGGACGAAGACAGACGTGGGCGAAGACAGAGGGAGACGGAAGCCAGCCTGGCGCTGAGCTCCACCAAGAGGCCCTTATTCTATTGAAGGGGAGAATATGGATGGAGCTGAAGACAGACAGATGAAGACAGATGGGGACGAAGACAAAAGGAGACAAACATAAACGAGGACGAAGACATACGGAGATAAAGACAGAGGGAGACAAAGACAGAGGTGGACGAAGACAGATGGAGACGAAGACAGACCGAGGCAGACGAAGACAGACGGAGACGAAGACAGATGGAGACGAAGACAGACGGGGACGGAAACGAAGACAGAGGGAGATGAAGACAGACGGAGACAAAGACAGACGGGGATGAAGAAGACATAGAGAGATGACCTGACTCCTTCTCTCCCTCTATAAGGCTCAGAAGAGGGGGAGCAGTGTGGAGAAAGAGGAGTGGAGGGCCATGGACCTCCATAGAGAACCAGGAAGGACCACAGCTGTACCCCAGCACCTGATGCTGCTGCTGCTGCTTTTGACAGATCACCCCCACATCCTCACCTGGCCTTAACACCATGTCTCACTCATTCACACTCTACTCTGTGTCCAATAAAATCTCAGATTTTGGCACATATTTCTGATTGATTGGTGAATATTTTAAGTGAACTTTTGCTCTGCACATTCACAGTTTCCACATTACCTTTATATATAATTACTTACTTATTAACCTTTATATCTGATTCAATCACTTAGGGCACGTGGAACGAAGACTGCTGAGGAATACGTCATTCATCTTTGTTACACTAGGTGAATGGCTTATCTTAGCAAAACGTATCATCTTTATCAAAGAGAATATGTAAAACTGAATGTTTTAATCACTTTAAGCTTATTGTTTAACAAGGCAAACAACTCCAACCATGTTGCATGAAGGCTACACTTTCAAGAAAAAGTTAAAGAATAAGCTAATATTATCTCCAGCGGCACACAGTCCTACCTCGGACGTTCAATCCGAAGGACCTAGCTTTTAAAAAACCCTGGTCATCGATCATAGAAAAAAAGCATACAGTTAGGGCGTCTGCTATCAGGGGTCATTTCTACCAATAGAACGGTGATCTTGCGCAATTAAGACTTGCTTGCGGCTCATTCTTTATAAAGACTCGCCCACGGAGGTCGCCGCCATGTGGACGAGGCGGAGCCCCGTTCCAAAATCCTGTATAAAGTCTGACGTAGGTCAAATATTTTATCATAATAAATGATAATGCTGTTTTAGAAAATATAAAACCAGGTAAATGTGTAGGATGGATTAAAAGAAAGTAAAGCCCTTATTTGGTAAAGCCCTGCCAAGATACACATGATGATATGATATGGCGTTTGTGGTGAGTTATCGATATGTAGGCTAGAACATGTCCCTCCAATCAGATGGTGTAGATTCCAAAATTAAATATTTGACCCTGTCCCTTTGATGTAGAATGTCCACGTTTGTTTTGACGGTTTGATAAAAACAATGTATTGGCTATAATACTGTTTCATAAAAATATAAATCTAATTACACATTTTCTGTTGATATTTATCATGGAGTATCATGATTTATGTAATCAAATGTGTTAATACATTATTGTGGGCTCCTGTTTTGGTTGAAGGTGTAATACGCCGTAAACTAAATTCACCTTCTCAAAGGAATACATTGGTTTCTGCGGTTTGAAGGGGCGTGGTAGCACAGATTAGAGCAGATTTTATTTCTGTCTGAAAGCAACGATTAAGTAGTCACCATAGTAGGAGCAGGTGGGAGGTGGGGTTAGGGGGGAGGGGACGTTACCTTGTTGGGGAGGGCACGAGGGTTGCCCTAGCAACTGTAATCGAACGTAACATCCGTTTATTTAAAAACCCTACAAACAAGATTTACCGTCTTCCAATTGAGGTTATTAACTGGGGCTGAATGAAAGTAATTATTGTTGTTTGTGGTCAGTCACGCAACGGGTCGATAAGTAAGGAACTCGGTGAAGAAGAAAGGTTTTCAGAACATGGAATTCGAGACAATGGCAGAGTCCGTGCGCTCGAGCCAGTTGAACGGGACACCGAGTCGTCACGAGAAAAGTTTGGGGCTCCTCACGATCAAGTTTGTCACACTGCTCCAAGAGGCGAAGGACGGCGTGCTTGATTTAAAACTGGTCAGTGAAGTTACGAAGAAGCTCTCTGGATTTTCGTTATCGTACGAGTGTATTGTTGTTGTTGTTGTTGTTGTTGAGCCATAAGAACATCCTTGCCCATGAACAAAGAGCCCGAGCCGTTTTCCTGTCAGACACAAGCGACCACTCAGGTGCATTTGACCCCCCCCCCCCCCCCCTTCCCCTTCCCCTTCCCCTTCCCCTTCCCCTTCCCCAACACAAGCATCAGGCGTCTCTGTATCCCGACTCAACACGTTGGTCAGCCTATTTGCCTTCAGTCTATGAAGCCAGCTCACTTATGCTAGGTTGCCATGCACATTGAAAGGTTTTTGACCATTAGCTAGTATGATAATACTTGGAACAAATACACATTTAGTTGTACACATTGTATGGATGACTCAACTCCTCTATTTGTCAAAATATCAGGTTGTCGTCAAGCAGTGAGATACTCATGCCATTGCCTTTACTTTTTTAATTTTTTAAGATGGACCATGTTGGTTGGTTCTATTCCTAATGTCCAAAGTTATTTGAAATGTATTGTTGAGATTGGTTACCTCAACAACAACAAAAATCAAATACAGTGAAGATCCCTTATTGCCAAGCCTGCTTTTATCCTAATATGTAGTGAACCACATCAGCAGTGATGTATTGGGTAGTTATTCTCTATTCAGCCTGTCCCCTGTCTGTACATTGTAATAAGATTTCCCTCTCCACTTACGCGCCAAACCATGGTAATGTTTAGCCAGCAGGCTCTTCAGGCCTATGCCCCCTCATTGCCTCCTCTGCCATTGTATAACCCCCATCTTGTTCCAAGTGTTTTGGTTTGTTTGTCAAGCTTAATTAGCCAAATCCTTTATTTCCCGTTCAGTAGGTTCTGCTCTGGCGGTCCCTCCCCCTTCCCCCGTCATTCATTTGGTCTTGATAGACATATCCTACAGGAATGTTGGGTTTTCTGCAAATGACTGTTCAAATGTCAACTTTGAACAGTGGACTCCATGAAGCTGTCACTGATAAACACTTGTGTTTGCTATGTGTTGTCTGACTTGATAGGCTGCAGACAGCTTGGCTGTGAGACAGAAGAGGAGGATATATGACATCACTAACGTGCTGGAAGGCGTGGGGCTGATTGAGAAGAAAACCAAGAATATCATCCAATGGAGGTTTGATATATATTTGTTTCTGGAAACACACTGTGTGTGTGTGTGTGTGTGTGTGTGTGTGTGTGTGTGTGTGTGTGTGTGTGTGTGTGTGTGTGTGTGGGTACATACATATAAATATATGTAAATACATATAAATGGAAAACCTTCTCCCCCACCTTCCATCTTTTTATTGTCTTCAGGGGGGAGAGCATGGGCAGCCAGAGCGAGGAAGTGCTGGAGCAGGTGGAGATACTGAAGGCTCAGATCTCAGAGCTGGAGACCCAGGAGAGACAGCTGGACGACAGGAAGGCCTGGCTGGAGCAGAGCATCAAACACCTCTGCCACGACCCTATCACATGCTCATATCCTTTCTTAGGACAATTATGATATAGAGAATTTGCAGGTGATCATGTGACACCGATGTTATGACTCACCGGGCGGCAGTAACAACGGGTGAATATGTGGGTTTCTTAAAAAATATTGGGTTGTCCTTTTCTCATCTCCCTAATGAGCCGGTAAAACTACAATTGTTGGCTGTACTAAGGAAGGGTAATTGGGTAACTAGCTCTACAAATCCTGATTTCCGGTGAAAACTGTTACGCCGGAGTTGAGGTGGTGAAGGCTCGTCATCTCGTTTTAACATTTGCGTCAACTGTACAAACTGACAGGGGTCAACTGAACACATTATGATAGGCGTTTGTTTAAAATGTTGATGCACAGCAGGTGGATGGGATCTTAAGAATCACATGACTGCACAACCTTGATACAGCGTAGGGAATCAATTTAATTCTAGTTGTTTCAAATGGGGTTTAATTGAGCTTGTAGGATTTTTTTTTCCCTCCATTTGTAATTGCATTGGTCACACTTCGGTCACACGGTCATCTGTCATGCTATACAAACAGTATGTAATGTAATGTTAGTCCAATGGCTTTTACCCAGATCACTGCAGCCTGCAGGGTTGGGCTTCGTCGGGACAACTTAAGTGTTTTCTCCGTCAACATACTTCGGATGATTTAATGCTGATTTCCTGTCATTACAATGAAACCTAATGGGTTTTGAGTTGTAGAATCTGTAACTTTAGTCCCATTTGTAGTGGCCCCACTGATTCTGTTTGAAGGGAAAAGTGATCTGTATGACATTGTTTAGTGAATGGAATGCCTTCTACAAACACGCAGATTATGCTTGCAATATGTAATTACCGGTAGTTCCACATGAAATCTGGGTTAGGCTAATCTGGTCTAGTTTTTCAGGTATTCTCTTCCACTGCGGTGTGACTTTCCTTAACACTCCTTGAACGTATAAGTTTGTGACGCATGACGACATCTGTAATGCCTTCAGTGGGGATACTCTCCTGGCGGTGGTGGCTCCCTCGGGTACCCAACTAGAGGTGCCACTTCCTGAAATGGTTGGTTGATTTTCTCCTGTTGTTGCCTGCCTGCATGATCCATGTAACGTTCAGCCATTCCCTTTCCAATGAATAATTGTGCCAAAATGAGATGCATGTCTGTGCACATGTCATGTGCTCTAGATTGTCAACCAAAATTGTACACTGGGAAAAGTAGTATTTATTTATTTGGACAGATTTCGAATTCAGGTTTTGTATTTGGTATTTATAGTCGTTCAGTTCATAAGTGACACATATTGTTAGGTTTACGTGGGCAATTCATTTGAGGCATAAGTGAGTATAATGTCTCTCGCCACCACCAGTTGCAGTCCTAGCCATCCTTGAAGCCAGATACACATTATACATCACACCTTGGGTATTTTCCTTTTCCCACTTGGTTAATAGGATTTTCTACCTTGCTCATTTTATGGTTTTCAGTTGTCTTTATCTAGAATTGTGATTGGGACCTTTTGCTGTAGACTTCAAATGAGTCTGACATTAATTTATTAAGTAAAGATGTGTCCTGTGTGTTTCTGAAAAACCACTTTACATTTGTCAATGTAAAATGTCTACATTGTATTCTTCAGTACGAGCCACACATAGCATCATATCTCATACTTTTGCTAGTCTGTCAAACCTGTCCTCTCCTCTCTCCCCTCCCCAGGGCCCCAGCGGCCAGAAGAGGTACCAAGTGACCCTGCGCAGCCAGACAGCACCCATCCAGGTGCTGCTTATCAACAGGGAGACGCCCTCCTCCAGGCCCGTGGTGTTCTCCGTTCCCCCGGCCGACGACGCCTCTGCCCTACCCACCCCGCCCAGCACCCCTGCCACCCTGCAGCGCTTCCCCCTCTCCTCCTCCTCCTGCTCCTCTTACGTCTCCTCCTCCTACTCCTCCGGCTGCAGCCAGGACTCGCTTTTCGCCGGCCACCACCACCACCACCAGATGGCGCCGCAGGATGATGCACTCACGCCCTCCTCCACCCCTCCCGACGTACAGATGGGTAAGTAGGAGGAAGGTAGTGGGTGTTAAAAATATATATATACAAAAGTTGCTCGGTTCTACTATGAATGTAACAAGGACCCATTAATTCATCTGATTAAACCTGGCGCAATAGTCTTGCAACTAAAACACTGCAAATAAATATTCACTAGAGAGACTTATTACGCAAGAGGCTCACACCCTCATTTGCAGATCAAAAGGTCTGCTTTCTCTGCCAGGCGTATTCTTTCCTCATGAAGGCCACATCAGGCAACATCTGTGCCTTAAGCAAGCAGGAAGTGGCCAATCAAGTACCCTGCTCCACCCTCCAGATAAAGGGAACCATCCTTTTAGATGCAGGAGATAAAGAAATTGCAAAAACCCAACAAACAAACTAATAATGCTCATATGTGTAAATGTATATGTAAAATGTTTTTAGAGCATAAGCCTCTAAATGATTTGAGATATAATGTGAATTTGTCTTTGCCTGCCCATATTCAGTTTATTGTTGTTTATTTCCAAATTCATCATTGTGCGTCCAGAAGGGGAGTTTGCTGGGTTAGAATTGGTTTTCCGTTAGCCGCTGCCATTGACATGCAGAGTGACAGTAGCCTAGCTCCTGTTCATGTGAGGGGAATACACTTTTAATTACTTTGTGACTAGAATCAATTTCAATGTGTTTCAAATAGTCGCTTAGTCATGTTAACTTATCAGTGATTGGTCGAGCAGGGAACGGGCATCCATTGATGTAGCATTTTGTTTTCAACTGCAACAATAAAGTGACTGCGCCAGGCAAAATCCAAACAATTTCTTTTTAGTTGGAAAATAATCTTTTCCATTTTCAATGCAGTTTCCGGATTTCATCGTAGGTTCAGGTACATTAAGGTTTCGGAAATGCTATACTACCCCCTGTACAAATTAACGTGATGTGGAAGTATAAATGCATTCGGCTATGCGAAGATCCATGCTGTGAATCTTGGTAGACTTGCGGTTTGTAGAACCGTAAATCTAGCTCATCTGTAATTTTGGCGTGCTACAACAAGCTATACAGTTCCCCTGGAGACTTCACTGTTTTGGAGCACATGAAGGATATATCATCTCCTTCACTTTGGTTGCAAATCCACACCGGATTTGCTTGTTGGATTTACAATCCAACATTTATTGGATTGTAAAGGCCAGTGCTAGAAAGGCTGGCTAGCAGTGCTAACATAGTAAGTAAAAGATCAGGCAAGGAGTAGCCTGATCTGTTCCAGCTGTATGGGAAGCGTGCCTCTTACAAGGAAAACAAAAGGACTGAACTGTACTGACTGACCTGGATAAACCCTTGTTGAATGGATTCCAGTCACATCTTTAGAGCAGATGGGAGGAACAGTTATTCAAAACATGCAGGGATGAATCCCATCCTGACCCCGCCCTCTAAAAAGGTTTTGTTGTGACTGTCTAGAGAACTAAATTAGTCACTCGGCTGAATGAGGACGATTTTGTTTGCACTTTGTCGCGATACATTTGTTTATTTGGAAACGGCGATGCTTGGTTTAGGTTATTGTCGAGTAGTGCATGATGAGTCTTTTTCTGTAAGAGCCATGTGATCTTGACTCACCCAAACATCATGTGAGTACACCTATGCCCTCTAATTTGTACATTGTACACACACCCCTATGCACCACTGACGCCCCTTCAATTCAAAGAAGTTATGCATGCAATAGCCTGTGTTAAACCTATAGAATCATCTAATGCAAACCAATCTAAAAGTGGTTCTCCATTAAATCTGACCCTTCCTGAGTGCTGTTTATAGTTTGCTAATAGCTGTCATGGATAGTTTTTTCTATCTGTATTATTTGCTTTTATAGTTTTGATACAGGTCATATTGTTATGCTGTCTGTTGGACATATTCGTAGCACACTGATCATTTACATCTATATCAATGTATATTATGTGTGTGTGAATTAGCAATCCCATTGTCATATTGTGATACATTTACGGAGGTATTTACATGACAATTCTAGTAGTGGGTCGATGTCATGACCAAAACTATGAATATCTGCTCCCCTGCTGCCCATCACATACTCTTCCCTACTCGCTGGACAACACACCGTGCACATCAAGGATGATGCATATGCTCATAGATTGACCTCCTCTAGTCCAGCACATTGTGAACTCCCCTGCGTACTCCTCACCGTGTCCTGCAGAGTGCCACGGGCAGCCGGTGACTCTGCTGATGCAGCAGATGGTGTCTGGGCAGCCCCTCAGCGGCCTAGTGGTCCAGGACTTCCACTCCATGCTGGATGTGAGCAGTCTGCTGAGGCACAGCGTAGCCGGGGACCACCTGAAGGAGGAGGAGAGGGAAGGTAAAGGACCCCATGTCCTGTGTCGTCGCGTTTCTATAGGATGCTATAGAAACTGCTGTCTAAAACAGCGATTTCGGCAAGGTACAATAAGGTTCTTGCGACGTCTGTGTTTTTCGTTGAATGACGCCAGGAGTTTCTTACCATCTCCGTCACTGCGCGTAATCCCCCCCAATAGTCTATATTTTACAGATACCAAATATTTAGAGATGCTAGATACTGATTGAATTATTCACATGGTATTGTTGACCCATTGCAGGCAGTGGTATATTTGGGGGGGGGGGGGGGGGAATTGTTAGCCTGAGCACCGTGCATACTGCTGCGAGAGAAGCCCAATGCGCAGTTTGTTTCTTTGTCTGTGCAAAACACACCATTTTCATTTTAAGTTTATCGGGGCCTTGAGGGAACATTGCAGAGGATGTGTTTGAGGAAAGTCAGCGCCGGAGAGTGCTCCCCTATTGCAGCGGTGACCAGCTTTGTCTTTCCAGATCATGTCATACATTCCTTTGGTTTAAGTGTCTAAAGCAATTTTTTGTTTATAAATAGATATCTATCTCTCTCTTTTAAGAAATATACAATGGTCAAAAAAGATTTATTTCATGTTATGGGGATGGGTTCGACATGTATTGGCATGCAGTTCAACATAGCATGGTGACTAGACCCGCCCAGGGAGTAGCTGTTTACACTAGGCAGAGCAGCTAATTCATCCCACGTTGCTGGATAAGTATCCAATGGAAAGCATGACTCTGGATGTCTTGACTTCTGTTTATTTTCCGAAGGTGTTGCTGACCTCATTGACGAGCTTATGTCCACTGATGGTGAGTGCCAAGTGGTTTTTATTTCCATTATCTACTGCATAATGAACCCCACTTGCAGTAAGGCTTCAGGTGTTACATCATGGCTGGCCCAGGTCCCCTCATGTTTTGAGTTCTCATTGCTGCGCCTCTCTCCACACACAGGAGTGGACTACAACTTCAACTTGGATGACAACGAAGGAGTATGCGACCTCTTTGATGTGCAGATCCTTAACTACTGACAGTATCAGTTCGTGCCACTCTGTTTATACAATCTGTCACTGTACAAATGTACTCTTTTCATGAGCTACTCTTTGCTCTGATGCTTTTTTCATTTTTTCTCATTGTTGCACTGCCACTTCTCCAAAACAAAAAATGTGCCATCCTAGAAGTAGACTTACCCTTAAATGGAAATGAACTTTTGTGCACCTCAAGAGGTCCTGTTTACTGAAATGGCCTCTTTCCCTCTGCCAAAATATGAAGAGATGAATGAGGTGTGCAGCAGCGTTGAGTCTGAAGTCACAACGATAGCAGCAACCTGACTGTTTTTTTGTTGTTTTTCTTTCAGTTTTTACTAAATGGGGAACTTAGGAAGGGACAGGGTAAATGAGGATGACAAATTAGCATCTAGCTTATGGTTTACAGGGGTACATCTGAAACCTTGAAGAAACAATTAAGGTTGCCCTTAGTTAACCGAGTAGAAGCCCTTGACGCCCCTGCACTTGTAACGTGTATTTTTTCATTCTATTGCCTTGTGGCACAGGATTTACCGTCAGGCCTGTGACAGTGTTTTCATTGTCTTGATACCTTTTTACAGACTTTATGTGACTCACTTGTGGCTATTCAGTATTGAAATGAATGGTGTTTATTTAACAACATATTATACAGGGTTATGGTATAAAGTACAGGGTATCAATGATGACATTCTTTGTGTCAAACCTATCCCATCAGAACTATTTCTGATGGGATAGGTTCTTTTGTTGTATTTATGAATGTTTTGGTTGTGTTTCTAACCTTTATCTAATGTGGGAATGCCAAATCGAATTATACTGCTTTGCTTTGTAATGCAACTTGCCAATGTAGGCTTCCAAGTTTTTCTATTAACTATTCATAGTTATTATTGAATATATTTTATATTTGTTCATATTAATTTAAGACTAAACTGATTTTGGTTGTAGTTCATCGAAGCCTAAATGACTGCCTAATTTAAAATAAAAAATATAATTAGTCTCTTTTAATTTTGCGTCTGTGTTGTCATAGGTCAGATGTAAGTGCCTTGGTTATATGATTAGTGTGTTTTGATCGCAAGTGTCATCGCTTAGATTCTTTTCAGTACATTGTGTTGACATGACCCGTTTACACAGCAAGAGACTACTTTAATGATGTCCTCTTGGATCAAACCTACAATTAAACATGTTTTCCGTTGGACTTTCAGGTTATGCTGCACCTTCACACAAATGTGTATTTGTTTTTCAACTTACAATAGTGTGTCTTCTCAATTTACAGGATTGCTCTTACACTTCAGGAAAAAGGTGGTTTAAAACTGGCACTAAACTCAAACTAATGTGACAAACTGAAATGACTCTTGGTTGAAAACCCGGCCAAACAAAAGTTTCAAAAAGTTTAATCCAGTGCAGATCGGTTAGGCCACATAATTAACCGCCTTCACATCAAAGACGATTTATGTCCACTGGGGGTAGTTTGAAATTTGAGCACAAGAACAGGGCTTCCTGTGGTAGAATCCAAGCTCAGTTCTGTAGACCGTTGTGTTTCAGAAAGCAATCTCCTTCATCCTTTCATTGTAATAAAATGGTCAAATCAGAGAGGGATTGCAGTGATGACATGGATGGATATGATGTGGCCATATAAAATGTATACCTTTGAAAGGGTTAAGAATGACTAGTAGCAAGGTTGATAATAATTGAGTTAATATTGACAGTAGTTAGTGTATAAACCTATATGCAACTTTGAAAGCGACTTGACAAAGGCAGCTGGTATGATTGTCCCATGTTAAGGGTCATTCCTGCCAATATTAGGTTGCTCTTGGAAGACTTGTGGAGGTTGCTCCTTCAGCTCTTCCACTATGAAGTAGCGATTGTGGTGGCTTTTGTAATGAAGACCCACTTGCAGATAAATATTGTGGTGGTGGCGGCAAGGGAAAGTAGATATGTGTGTATATTGCAAAGCATAACAAAGTGACAATTTCTTGAGAATTTCTAGAGATACACAAATACTTCTTGCTAAATGTATCGTGATATTTGTAGATTTAGGTCAGTTTTCCACCACATCCAGGTGACTGCATGTTCATGTGGTCGCTTGTTTTTACATTTCATTTGAAACCTTGACAGTATTGCAGCCTTCCTTGTTGTGTTTGGATTAACAGGAAGTCATAACACAGCACTAACGCAACACTACCATTAGTTGTTGAACAAACTGTCTGACACAATAGGCTAAAATCATTTAAATCTTTTGGCATTACGAGACCAGAGTGATTGGACACTTAAGACAGAAATGCTTTGCTTCGTAACCGACTTGATCCAAAATGTTCCCAGGAAGGGAATGTTCTTGAATGCAAAGCACAAAATAAAAATGTATACCCATGTAAAAGCCTCCGGCTAGATGCACTTCATATGGAGAATGTGTTTGTCTCTTGCGATGCACTGTGAGAATGAAAGGACATGTCCATCGCTTGATCTTCAGTCGTTTGCCGTCTCCTCCTCCTTCTCTCTCCAAGCTTTTTTCCCATCTTCATCATGTGCTGCCTGAAGGAGGTGCCCACAAAGGCGTAGAGGATGGGGTTGAGACAGCAGTGGGTCAGGGCCAGACTCTCAGTGATCTGAGCAGCCTGGTCCAGTGCCTTGCTGGTCTCACAGTGAGTCACCAGGTTATACATGGAGTCCATGGCCCTGTAGATCTTCACCGCGTTGTATGGCAGCTGCGTGAACACAAACACCCCCACAACGGTCAGCAAAACCCGCAGAGCCTTCCACTTCCTGGCCCTGCTCTCGACAGGAAGGCCCCGCAGCACCAGCACCACCTGCCAGTAGGAGAACCCCATGATGCCGAGCGGCAACACAAACCCCAGCAGCACCTCCGCCATCTCCAGGCAGCCCTTGACCTCCCTCGCCATATATGGCGGGGAGACTGCCAGACAGGCATTCCTGTCGCCCACCCACCTCACCGTGGAGAAGGCCAGGTCCGGGATGCCCAGGGTCAACGCCGTAACCCAGACGACCAGACACACCTTGCCGCAGTGCTTGCGACTGAACATCCTCTCTAAACATGGCAGGCCCTGGGCGTGGCCCCGCGCCCTCACCGAGGCCAGGTACCGGTCCAGGCTGATGCAGGCCAGCAGCAGCATGCAGCAGGTGAAGTTCACCGTGTAGCAGGCGGACACCGTCTTACACAGGGTCCCGCCCAGCTCCCAGCCCCGGACCGCGTTGGCCGCCCAGAAGGGCAGTGTGAAGAGCAGCAGCAGGTCGGCCACCGCCAGATGGGTGAGGAAGGTGTCCGTCATGGTCTTCAGGTGTTTGTGGTAGGCGTACACGGCCACCACTGTCAAGTTCCACCGCCACGCCCACCACGAGGCAGGCGGTGTAGACGACGGGCAGGAAGATCCCAGCGAAGGAGCGCACGTCGCCCTTCTCGCAGAGGGTGGGGTAGTCCTCGTAGCTGTAGTTGAGACTGTAATAGTAAGCTTCTCCCTCCTCTGAGGCATTCATTGTGATGAGTGAAGGCTGTCGGTGAGAGAGAGAGGATGTCTGAGAACAGTCGACAGTGCTTCAAAGTCTGCAGTGCTGCTTGTACAATGGGGGACAGATGGATAACCTCTCCTGTTAAAGTGCAAATGTTGCGAAATCTGTATGATACAGGTTGATTTCTGATCAAAAGAAAATGTCAATTTCCTTTTGTATTTACCACTTCATTGGTATGTTAAGGTCTATGAAAGGTTAAAAAAAAATACTGGTTTTATTCATTCCTTCTCTGTAGGGGCGTGAAGGAAGAGACCCAACCGTACAGTATGTATGTATGCTACTCTTGGTGAAACCTTACAAATAAAGCAATGGCCCAATTTGGATGAAAGAAAAATACAATTTAACGTCGTTGTTTTATCTTTAAATCACAAGGCTGTTATACACTGGAGATTGTAAATAGTTTTGAAACATGGAAAACATAATACAACTAAATAAATATGGAAACCAAAGCAAATCTTTGAGCTATATCTTCTTGATGTAGGCTAACTTTAACCCTAAATGTGGAATAAACCGCGATACAGAGTGACGTGGGACTATCACATATCTTAAATGCGTGCACCTTTTCACTCGGTAGCCTACCAAATGTAGCCTAAATTTAATTTAAAAATGTGTATGCTACGTAACTTTTTAAACAAGAAACCGCTGGAATTATTCTTACCTTGTCTGCTATGTTGTTACAAAATCAAGGAGTGAGTTGTATTGCACAACTCGAAGCCAACTGTGGAGGTTTTCCGTTGTCGTCTTTGTATTGTTTATATTGCGTGTGTAACCATGTACACACAATGTGAACAGATCAATAAATACATAAATAGAGAGACAAGAGATGTAATGGTCACTAGCCAATAGAGGGCTCTCATGGCGAGGGATGTGGAGAGTAATGGAGTGAAGAGAAAAGGTTTTTGGTTATAATAGTCTGGAGCACAACCCCAAGTACGTGATATGAGAGAGAGAGAGAGAGAGAGAGAGAGAGAGAGAGAGAGAGAGAGAGAGAGAGAGAGAGAGAGAGAGAGAGAGAGAGAGAGAGAGAGAGAGAGAGAGAGAGAGAGAGAGAGAGAGAGAGAGAGAGAGAGAGAGAGAGAGAGAGAGAGAGAGAGAGAGAGAGAGAGAGAGAGAGAGAGAGAGAGAGAGAGAGAGAGAGCGAGAGAGAGAGAGAGAGAGAGATTAAATAGTTCTTCAGGTCCTTTCATTTCATTTAGTTATCATTATAGTTTGATAACAATTACTGTAATGGGGACATTTTGCAGTGCACAGCAGCGCCTCCTTGTGGAAAGGAACTGGTATATTGGTAACAGCGTTGCTCATGTTATTTTGGGGTTTAAGAGGTTTTGCTCGCCCGTGATATCCAGGTTTCTAGGGAGAAAGACAGATTTGTAAAGCCTGTAAATGTCAGAGTATAGACCACAGCTACTAGCAGACAAAGGCTATTGATCAACAGCCTTATAGAAAATAAAATAGGTTATTTGCATACTGGGACTCATGTCATAGCCTATAGTATAGTACTTAGTATTTATTTCTTTTTTCATAAACTATCTCTGGTTTTTGAGAATAGGAAATATAAAAAATACATTTTAATATAGTGTGATTTGCTGATATTTCCGACTGCCAAAGAAATGTCTGCAAGCACAGACTATGTCTGTAAATGGCAAAGAAAAATACATAGCGTTGTAAGTCTTGGTTTAATCTTATTGTCGTTTAGACTGCTATTTTAGCATTGTTAATCGTCAAATATTTTCGGCACAAGAACAACGAAAGGAGTTTTTTCTTTTTTTCTTTTTTCTAATTCCTGGTGGGGGTTTTCGACCAGTGGGCGCTCCGAAGTTGAGGCGAGATCGGTGAGTGTTTATGAATATGAAGCAAATGTTGTCCTTTGTATTGCTTTAGCAGCCTACTCACTCATATAAAACCTCTAAACAAGCATAGGAGATGTTTTGAAAGTACTGTGCTAAACGCTATTAAACACCATTCCTTGTAAATAGCCTGTCTTAAACCCTTGAGATTTTTCGGCTATTCTAGCTCTAACAATAATGATTGTTTCAGGAATGCTTAGTGCACAAAAACTAAGAGACTACTTCTTCTAGACGTCTTTCAACAGGTTGAAATGCCTGTTTCTGTTATTTCTGCACCACTCTCTCCTCATGAACATGTACACTTTCAATGAGTGTATAAAGCACTCATCACTTTTGCGGGTGTGTTTGTGTGTGTGCGGGCGTGTGTGTGTATGTGTGTGTGTGTGTGTGTGTGTGTGTGTGTTTGTGTGTGTGTTTGTGTGTGTGTGTGTGTGTGCGTGCGTGCGTGTGAGCGCTTGCGTGTATGTATTGTATAAAGATGTAGAGAGACAGAAAGATATTGTAAGTCATTTTTCCCTCTGTCTCCCCCAGGTAAGACAGGTGACTGGCTAGCTGGACTGTAGTGATGGGGCCCAAGCTGGACCTGTCCGGCCTGACGGAGCTGGAGGCGGAGCACGTGTTGCAGGTGGTGCAGAGGGACATGAGGTTACGAAAGAAGGAGGAGCAGCGCCTCAGGTGGGTGACCCCCCCCCCCCCCCCCTCCTCCAACATGACACCTATAAGCATGCACACACGTAAACATCCAAATGTAAAATTACACTTTTCCGTCCTCAATAGTGTTTTCACCCATGCTCAATCGGTAGTGCGTCTTTGAGAATCTGAAAAAAAAAAGCGTTTTCAAATGCATCCGCATTAGTGTGGACATAAACTTAATGAGGACAACTCTTTTGAAGGGACTGAACTATGGGCCTTCACTTCTGGGGAAAGCTGTTTGACTGTCTTAGATCTGTGCCTAGTGTCTGCTTGACATGTGTAAAGACATTATGAATTCATTATGGATAGATTTTTCTCTGATGGCTGCAGGGAAAATGCGGTAGAAAACACAGAGGTATCTAAATGTCAATTCTGTTATTTTAAGCAGGGACATTTAATTTGTCCACTCTGGGACGGATAGGGTAATGGACCGTCTCAATTGTATAGACTATCCTTATTTGTTTGAGTATCCTACCTGATAAAAAATATTTGTTTTTTCATTATTTTGCACTGGCCCGCACACTGTAAAAAATATTTAAATGGAAAGTAACCTAATGGCCTTTATTCTTCACACACTTAAATAATGTTAAACTAAAGTGTTGGCTGCCTGCAGTCAAAACGTTATATCAGTGCTGCTTTAAATAAACTCAAAAGAAGAACAAGGAAGAGGAAGAGTTGTTCTGTAATGTCTCCTCTTCTTAGTCAACTTTGAACTCTGTATTTTTTGCATTCCATGCATTTATTAAGGCATCACTGTAACAGTTCTGATTCAGGCGTATGAGCAGATGTCCGTTTATAGAGATTAGTGTTCCCGCAACTCTTGACAGGAAAAGACTTCCCTTTCCTGTGCTATTCTCATTGACTTCCTTATGTTTTCTACTTGCGTCTTCAAAGCCTATAGTCATATCCCAAAGGGGAAACCCTAATCAGGGGAAATAATCAGCGAAAATTGACAGGGAATTAAAATAGGGAGAAAGCCATCTCCATTAGGAACAATAGCATAGCATCTCTATTAATGCAAAACTACACGGTCACATCAACAGCATGTTATAGCACATTTTCCAAAACATAAAAACGAATAACATATGTACTAATATGGGACTAATAAATAAGTAAAGTAAACAATTACATTGTTTTGGAAGTACCTACTGGTACCTTACAGGCCAGTACAGGCCACTGTAGCTTCTCCTATGTCGTTGGAAAAGGAGGGGTGGGGTGGGGGTATTCAGTTGGTTGAAATCTGCAACCTCACAGTCACTAAATCCTATACACTGCACCTTTAAGAAAAATCTGATTTTGTTGAAATGTTAGTTTATCCTGTGTGATCTGATACATGCACACCTGTGTTCCAATGATTTCCACCTCCATGTCCATGCTAATCAATCTACAGTAGAAGCACTTTAGTGGAATAAAGCTATCTGATCCAGATTCAATACACTCACGCCATGTCTACTTTCTCTAAAACCAATTTGGCAGCTGGAAGGCTCCCCAGCTTTCCTCCGTGTGACACTTGGTAAAGCGATTAGCCCTCAATGAGCTTTTTGACCTAACTTTGGACAATACAAGGTGCTAACCAACAGCTAATCTCATTGTTTGATTTCCAACTATGTTTTTTTTTTTTTAAACATTGACGTATTTCAGACCCGTTGCCCAGTATTGAAACATTGTCGGCCAACAGGGGCTCAATGAATGAATGGGGAGAGTGCATGTCAATTGTGAATGTAGCCCACACTCTCATCTGTAGGTATATTGTTTAATGTATACACACATGTACAGGAACACTCAACAAGACAGAAATTTGACCTAAACACACACACACACACACACACACACACACACACACACACACACACACAGTACATACAGTCTCCTTGTGTGTGAAATCATAGGTATGCAATATTTGTTTAGCTTTTGATGACCTCTTTCTTTATAAAAGAAGTCACAGGTTCTTGAGTTTTTAAATGTTTTCATCTACTTGTGTGTGTGTTTCTTTCTCTATGCCATCTTCCTCTTTCCACACACAAAAACTCACCACCCCATTTTTACCTCTTGCCATCTCACTCTGTCTCAATCGATCTCTCCAATCTCTCTTCGTCTCCCTTTCTCTCTCTCCATCTCCCTCCATCTCTTTCTGTCTCTCTTCTTCCACCATACCTCCTCCTCTCCCCCTCCCTCTGCCCATACCTGCCACCCCCTAAACCCCAACCCCTCCCCTATCTCTCTCTCACCTGCCCCCATCTCTCCCTCTACCCTAAACACATCACCCACTCCCAACCCTCTTCTCCCATATTCTATCATCACTATCCCCCCCTACCCTTACCTCCCCCCCCCTACCCTTACCCCCCCCCCACACAGTGACCTGCGACGGGAGCTGGAGGAGGAGGATGGCCGCTGCCTGCTGCTTTCACGCCAGACGCGCTTCAACCAACTGTGCTGCATCCGTTGCTGCTCGCCGTTCAACTTCCTGCTCAACCCGCGGCGCCGCTGTGGCGACTGCCTGCTCAATGTGTGTCGCACCTGCCGCGCGTACCGCAAGCCCGACAGAGCCTGGCTCTGCTCCACCTGCCAGAAGAGGAGGTATATAACACTGGGGAAGGATGGAGGAGGAGTTGGTGTGTGCGTTGTGTGTGTGTTGTGTGTGTGTTGATGTGTGTGTGTGTGTGTGTGTGCGTGGGTGTTTGTGTGTGCTTTGTTTGTATGTATGTATGTATGTATGTATGTGTGTGTGTGTGTGTGTGTGTGTGTTTTGTCCATCTCTACGTGTGTATACATACTTGTTACGTCAATCACCGTACACATGCACGTGTCATGTTTCCTCATGCATTCTGCCAAAAATATCACTTCTAAACACTATCCTATTCACCAATGTTGTCACCCTTATCTCCGTGGACCATTCCAAACTCACAACCGTCTGTATGTGGGACCACCGGGCTGGTCTCTGTGTGTCTCTCTGACAGGCTGCTGAAGACCCAGTCTCTGGAGTGGTTCTATGTAAACGTCAAATGCCGGTTTAAGAGGTTCGGCAGCGCCAAGGTGCTCAAGACCCTGTACAGGAAACACTTGGCGGAGCGGGGCACTGTGGCTGAGCTAACGGGTAAGCCACTCCCATCACACACACGCGCGCACACACACATAAAAGCACGTTTCAAAATTTGGTCATGATCTGCGTTCCACATTTGATGTGGTTCATGATGCTGTAGTTTGTTTATAGTTTTCCGTGTTTTCAGACAAAAACTACTTTCATCCTAACCAAAAACAGACCTACAGTTCTCACATGATGGGACCTACCTAATCTAATAAAAGGCCCATGACAATGTACAAAAAATACATTTGAGACCAATTCTAAATAATTGTTCTACCATTGCAAGATGTCAATAAAGCAAAAAATCAAACAATATCTGACTGTAGCTTTATAGCAAATATATACAGTACATTTAAATATATGTGTGTGTGTGTGTGTGTGTGTGTGTGTGTGTGTGTGTGTGTGTGTGTGTGTGTGTGTGTGTGTGTGTGCGTAGTCATCTGTTGAACTGTGAGTTTGTGTGTGGCTTTAAGAGAGGTGTGATATGGGGGATATCATGAATGAGTGTTTAAAGAGCTTCTGTAAAACGAGCGCAGGTGAAGGGAAACTTAAAGATATATTCCACTTCCTGGTCTGGATTCTATCCTGAACACAACTTCAGCAGATTATTCTGGTCGCCTGCCATACTATCAGCAATGTTTTTCAGCACTGATTGAATGTGTGTTTGAGTCTTCTATATCTCATCTGTAGAGTGTGGAATGTTCTGTATCCCCATGACTTTAAAGATTATAAACATTGGGTTATACATTGGCCTGACATGCATAGGGGTTTATTTCAGTCAGAACCACTCTTTGATATAGTAGGTCCTTTTCTATTAACACTGAAATAACAATATGCTTGATTTAAAAAATGATGTCAATCTCCTTCTGAATTAGTCTCTGAAAGTATTCCAGTTCATAGTCCAACAGAAGCCCAGACCTCACTTTCAATGCTCATGGGAGTCTTTCTTTCATTCACTATTACCGGTACTCTCATTTTTATACTCTCTCCCCCATTGATTATTTTAGTCTTGCTGCTGAAATGTTTGCTAGTCGGCTTTAGAAAGAAAATCGGAATGGGGTGCATCTATTTTCCCTTCTGTGCATTTATAATTATATTCTTCATCATCATTTGGGTTAAGTCTTTCTTCTGGCCCTTTAACGTGATTGGTAGGTGACCTCATGTCCTCTGGACCTCAGAGAGGGGGGATCTAAAGCCGGGGGGGGGGGGGGGGGGGGGGGGCAGATGCCAGCTTATGCCAGACACAAGACCCTTATGTAATGCCCTTATGTAACCATAAACGGCAGCATTGTTGCAGGAACATGTTCACCTATACAATGATGTGGAACACCACCACCCTCAGGTCCAGGGCAGGGGTAAAGGTAGGCGGTGCTGGTGATGGGAAGAATACTTAGGGCTCTGCTTTTTTCTTTTCTGTCACTAGGCTTGAACCCAAATCATAACTATTTAGTCAATTAATTATTCTTCATGCTATCTCTGAAACTTAATATGTAAAGTCTTATGAATGGTGTCAGTCATATTTGAATATGTCTTTAACAACTTTGTGCCAATAAAATAAAACAATATCAATATACTTAGTTATGAATCACATATCTGTGTTCCAAATTCAGAATATAGCTATATATTCATAATGATTTTATTTGCTTGTCTTTGTCTTTAACACTGAGCTGGATGTATCTGAACAGAGCAGTACCTGAGCTGCTTGCATAATGATGTCCTTTTATCTCTCCATTTAGGTGCTCTGATTGGCTGCATCATGTTTCATACCTGTCTCTGTTTGCTGCTGTGCTTCCAGAGGGCAGCACCTATGAGGACAGCGTCTATACTGAAGGCAGCGTCTGTGAAAGCGACATGGCGCTCTGCCGTCAAAGTGAAGGTCTGTGTCTGTTTTCACCATCTTTTATTTGATGCTAACTGAGTGTACCGTGACAATTATGTCAAATTATGGAGAACGAGATTTAGTTTGTGTTATGTATGCAATTTATAGTGTCAATTGGATGCCTTGTTATTCCAATGCATTAGATAGCGCTCTACAGCACCAGTTAATTGTAATTGATACATTGTTCTACTGGCTATTATAAAGCAGAGTTAAAATGGATACCAATGCCTCTACCTGCGTTCTTGTGTCACTCAGTTAATTCCTAGTGTATCATCATATTATATGACAAACATTATAGTTTGGATGGATGGATGGATGGAAGGATGGACGGATGGACTGCGGTAGGATTGATGTCTAAAGTAATGGATGGATAACACATGAATGGGTGTGTTTTGTTCTCTCCCAGAGCATGGCGAGGCTGACACCCTCACAGTGGCCAAACGGGTGGCTGGGGACGCCATAGATGAAGCCATTTCCAAAGCTGAGTTTCACACCGACAACCAGGTGCGATGGATGTTACCCATGTGCCCCTCACCTTTGGGGTCAGAACATGCAACCAAATGCATCGATCTCTTGAATAATATTGAATGCACTTTCAAATGTATTTTATTTGTGCTTATTGAATACATTCAGATATTAAACATATGATTACATTGTGTTCACTCACTTTTCCTCATCAATCAGTGTGTGTGTGTTTGTGTCTGTGTGTGTCTTTATGTGTGTGGTTCAATTCCTCACTATACTTCAGCAGTTTCAATCACCAGGATGTATTTCCCAGGAGATTTTCTTTCCTTCTCTAATCTGAAAAGTATCGTAAGCGTTTTCACAGAGCACAGAGAAAACATTGAATGTGCTAAGAGGAATAATCTGCTTACGGCACACTTTGCCACACAGTAAAATTCCCTTCTTTGTCTTTATGTTGTTTGTTATTGTTGTTTACTGACCAGGCGAAGCAGAACGAGGCACTCTATCTACGGGAGCACAGAGGGGAACTCATCGAGGAACTGGCCAAAACGATTGTCCAAAAAGTACAAAGTTCACTTTCATTTTCATTTTAGTTTTTATGTTTCATAGTTAGTCCAAAATGTTTGAGTTAATTTACTGTACTGCACAAGGAACCGTACGCTGCCAGGAACAGGAGAACCAACTGAACAAGCTTGTGTGGGTGGACATCAGACCAGCTTGTAGAACTAATTGCTGGCATTTACATGAACAGATCATCAGCCGGAGGAAAGCCGTGGCTGAGATGAAGCCAGGATTTGACCAGGAATGCCACCCAGACTCTAGCCAGGACTCCCTCGCCCGCCAGGCCAAGATCTGGGTAAGAGGACCACCCCATAGGCAGGACCATTTTGATGGATGGTTGTGTGTGTGTGTGTATGTGAGTCTGTCTGTGTATGTCTGTGTGTGCATGCCTGTGTTTTTGTGTGTATGTGTTTTTGTGTGTTTTCAGACTTTGTCAACCTGAACAAAACATAACTTGTGATATACTGCCCTCTACTGGCTACCTATAACACTTACATTTGCGTCATTACCTATTTGTTCAGTACGCAGAAGGTTTATATGATAACTCCTGCATTGTCACTATACTGATGTTTGTCATTGTTTTTCCAGAGGTCCCAATCGGCCTTCTCTCTGTTGGACAACAACTCCCCAGAGTTGAATCCTCCAATGGGGCTAAAGAATGAGGGGGGAGGGTCTGCCATGTCTGCCTGGCAGAGTGTGGACCGTCTTCTAGACAACTCTAGTAAGATATAGGTGTCCATGGTGTTAGCTTAAAGATTTTCTTTATTTTTTTGTGTAATATATAATAACAAAATCTAACCACAGTACCAAATACAGTCTATTGCAACTGCTGTGACTGATTGCAGTAACTCGTTCTATTTTTGTGTTTGGTTACTCTTGAAAATGAAGATGTTGTTTGTCCATGTTTGGTATTTTTTAACCTTTTTTTGGCCAGCATGGTACCTTCTATATAGTGGATGAGGTGTCATATCGCCCCCAAACACACACAAACACACTCACTATTGAAAGCACTGTTTGTGTGTTGAAAAGCGCAATATAAATGCAACGTATTACTATTAACAATGATTACCTTACCCTTATGTGTATCTAATGGTTCTGTTATCCCGGGCAACCTAATTGTTCTGGTGGGCTGCGTCCCCAGTGCTGAAGAGCCCGGACGGGAACTGGATCACCCTGCAGAGCGGCCAGCTGTCCCGGCCCAGCCTGCTCACCCGGAGGAAGAGCCTGGTGTTCAGCGCCTTGGAGCAGGAGTCCGGCCTGGTGTCCGCCTACAGTGCCATGGCCTCGGACCCTGAGACCCCGCCCGAGTATTGCAGCTCCTGGGGGGCCGTCCTGCAGGACCTCCACAAGAAGCTGACCGACGGCGGCCTGGACATCCCGGACCTCGAGGGAGATCCGCAGACTCCCTCGCGTCTGGTCGGCCGGCGGTCCAGCGTAGACGGCGAGGGGCTCTCCAAGCACCGCCGGCCCTCGCTGGCCTTCATGAAGAGGCAGCTGCCTCTGGAGATCAGGAGGCCGTCGTCCTCGCGGAGAACCAGCGTCATCAACCTCAACTTTAACCCGGAAGGGACCGCGGAGGGGGAGAGCAGCGGGGGGGAGGAGCTTAAGGACTCTGGCAGGGTCAGGAGATCACGACGGAGGAGGAGGAGTAAGACGGAGAAGGTAAGTTCAAGAGATGATCTATTTATTTTATATAAAAAATAGAGGAATTATTCAATATATTAAACCAGTGAAGCTCAAACAAACAAATGGATCAAATTATGTAGGAACCCTGTTAAATTGAAAAAATATAGTCACATTTGCATGCTTAACTTAATTATCATGAAAAACACCTACCTCAGCCCTTTTTGTTCTTCAATTTACAGAAGTGCAACAAAAATCCCAAGGATGTGAACAATGGGAATCACATGCCCAACTCCCAATCCCAGCATGCATCTGATGCCACCGCTCCCGACACGCTGACCTCGGAGGCCGCCACACCCGACCCCTTTGACCTCGAGGGCGGCGTCCACTGCCAGGAAGGGAGCGTCATGGGCGAGGAGCTGGTGTACAGACTGCAGCAGTTAGCGAGGCAGGGCAGCCTCTCGGACGCCTCCATTGCCGGGGGCGACGACGAAGGGCTCCACCTGGGGACAGAGGAGGAGGAGCAGAAGAAGAGCAGAGACAGAGCGGAAGGGCAGCTGGAAGAGTGTGGGAGGTCTAGCCATGAGGGGGATGAGGATAGGACAAGATCGGAGAACACATTCCAAGAGGACAGGATGGACTGGATATACCAGAAAAGGGAAGAAGAACACAGACACGAGGAGGAGGAGGAGGAGGAGGAGGAGGAGGAGGATGAGGAGGAGGCAGTGAAGGAGATGAAGATGGAATACAACTTGTGTCGGATTGCCACTCAGTCCAGAGTGGCCTACTCCTCATCCACTCATCTGGAGCTAAACAGGGCCTGCCAGAGCGTGGGAGGCTGGAAAACAGGGGGTGGAGAAAGTGAGGAGGAGGAGGTGACTGGGAGAAACGGCCAGACGGCGGAGGAGGAGAAGGAGAAGCTGGTGATCCAACTGCTCCATCTAGAGAGCCAGGTCAGGGCGAACCAGTTCTCCTCCACGCAGGACGAGCTGGACCGGGTCGGTCGAGGGGACGACGACCGAGAGAGAGAGGGCGGCGCCAGAGGAGAGGAGCTGGCCGCCAAGCTGTGCCGATTGGCCGAGCAGGTCAGCGCCCGGGAGTTCTCGTCCACTGATGACGAGTGGGAGAGCTTGGGTCGGAGCAAGGCGGAGATGCGAGGGAGGGAGGGCGGAGGAGGGTCTAGGGGGATGTTGGAGAAGGAGACGTTCCGTTGGAGGAGGGAGGCAGAGAAGGCCTTCCCGCTGTCTCAGCTCCAGGACTCGGACAGTCTGGTCACCGCCTCGCAGTTTTCCTCCACGGAGGATGAGTTGGACCGGGCAGAAGGAGGTGATGGTGTAGGTGGAGGAAGAGGCGGGTGGGAAGCAGTGAACAGAAGTGACCCCGGGGCGGGAAGGGAGACGAAGGAACCGTGGTTCTTGAGGGTGGAGCGAGAGGAGATGTCAATGGAATCGACAGCTGAGATGAAGGGAAGCATGGTGAATTTAGCCAGGGGGAAGTTTGATTGCTTGGATGCCCAAGAGGCCAAAGGTATCCCAAAGGCTGATGTAGCCCAAGCCATGGAAGAATGGGGAATGACCACAGACAGCCAAGACAATGACGGAAATCATGCCGAGTCGTCTGAGTGTAGGCGACATGGTGAGGAGAGGACACCGGAGGGAATAGTCCACCAAGAAAGGACATTGGAGGAAGGAGAACATGAGTATTCAAGTCTCAGTGGAGGATGTGGTGTGGAGGACAAAGACTGGCCTCAGGAAGACCAGATGGAAGTTCTGTCATGTGCTCCCGTCGAACGAGAGCAAGAGAACAAAGAAAGATGGTTACAAACAGGGCAGGGAGAGGAGACTGAGATTTGCAAGGATCCAACTACCACCATAACTGAAACAAGGGTCTCAAAATATGAGATTTTACGTTATAAACTGGGGTTGGATAACTCTGAAGAAAAGCAGGTGTTTCTGGCCAGAAATTGGCGACAAGCAGAAACCAAAAGTGACACGAGTGAACATGAAGAGGTGGGATTGGACAGAATAATGAGCGAGAGGACCATGAGAGAGGAAAGGGACAGCGATCTGTACAAAGTAGATACAGAGAAGGCTGTATTATCCAAAGAGGCGGTGGGGGAACACGGCGGGTATGCGTCACAGGAAAAAGACCATTCTGAGACAGTGGAGAGACAAGGCGATCGAACAACTCTGGGGTTGATCTGCAGCAGCGAGGGAGACTTGTGCCATGAAATGAGAACTGGAGGAGATAGTATGGCAGGAGGGTCGGAGGAGCAGTGGGTGATCGCCAGTGGAAGCCAAGCTGGAGACATTAACCCAGAAGATCAAACATCCATACTGTCCCCAGAGGAGATTCAAAACGTAAGAGAGGCCAGGTCCAGAGTGTCGCTATGGAGGCTAAAGAAAGGCCTGGTGATACACAATGCAATCAGTAGATACAATCATAGTATAAAAATTTTTAATATGCTACATAATGGATACGCTACAACATTTTCCATTAAAATAACATTTGTTGTGCATCACCACCATAGGAGGTTATTTGCATTGCAAGGCAATGGCTATACTAACTTATGTTACTAGAAATTACTTTATTACTTATGAGTGGCTCGCCTTTAACTGTATCTCTATTTCTCTATTCCATTATCCGTTATCTCCTGCCTCTTGTGTTGGTGTCTATGGATTGGTTTAAGGATTTGCATTTGGAGCTAGATAGATGATGCAATGTAATCGCAAAAGGACCTCACTAAAATTGTCTTGAAGCAGTGGTAAAACAATTATAATATCACTAAGTGAAATCAACATCTCTTTATATTTAGCTAACCTTCACCCTTATTGTTTTGAAAGATTTACACTTTTTTAAATTGTGAACTGTAAAATAACATTTCAAATTGTAAGAAATACATGTATTGTTATTGTATCTCTATGTGTGTGTGTGTGTCTGTCTGTCTGTGTGTCTGTTTATGTGTGTGGTTATATGTGTGTGTGTGTGTGTGTGTGTGTGTGTGTGTATGTGTTCATGTGTGTGATTGTGTGTGTGTGTGTGTGTGCGCAAGTGTTCATGTGTGTGGTTGTTTGTGTGTGTGTGTGTGTGTGTGTGTGTGTGTGTGTGTGTGTGTGTGTGTGTGTGTGTGCAGAGGTACTCGGCAGTGTCTCTGCGCAGCCTGACCACAGAGATGCTGAAGGTGTTGAACGCCACTGAGGCGCTCCTCCACGGGGTGGGAGGGGCCAAGGACCCCGCCCCCCCCCAGCTCCTGCTGTCCCTCGACACAGACCCTCTGAGGCTGGACCAGCAGTTCTCCAGGCTGGAGGAGAACGTAAGACGACGTGTCATTACTCATTACCGCCGCAGATGACTGTTTACCACTGAGCAGACGCTTCTATCCAATATAAATTTCATAAAGTAGTAGAATAGATGCCATTGATATAAGAGCACCACGACTCTGGGTGAACCTGCCAGAGGATGTCATGCTAGCAACATCATTCACTTTTAAATCTCTCTTCAAAGCCCATTTTGATATACTGGCTATTAATGTATGCCTCCCTTTTCTATCTGTGATTTCCTTGGACTGTCTTGTTTTATTATTACTCTGTTTTTGCATATGTGTGTTCTGTGTGTATTGTTTTGACTGTTTTCTTGTAAAGCACTTTTGTAAGGATTGTTTTAAAGAAGTCCTATATAAATCAAGGTTAAAGATAATATGGTACTTTATTGATCATAGATGGGACATTCGGGTTAATAAAGTATACCGTATGACCATATTTAAATTCACAATGTGTATCATTTTAACTAGCTCATAGTTTAAAATGACCTGCACATATCTGTTGTCAATGCTGATCGCTAGTGATTTCAATTGTGATATCAATAAAATCACAACCTATAACTGATATATTCTATAAATATAAGATGCTGGCCACCCCATACCTCTCTCTTTGTTAACAAGAATCTTACTATCGACACTCCCAAAACCCCTCTCACTCACGCCACTCATCCAGCCGCTCTACGCTAGCTCACGTCCCACAGTCGTACAGCCAGTTGAGAGCGGACAGATCAATCTAACACATTGAGACTTTAATGGTTAACTATTATTATTAGTAATGATTCCTACATGGGGATGTCCTGCAGGTCTATGTGGCGGCAGGCACTGTGTTCAGCCTGGAGTCTGAGCTGGGGGGCCTGGAGGAGTGTGCCAGGGCGGTGAGCGGAGACACCCCCGACGGAGAGCTGTCCTTCCTGGAGGAGCAGGTGGCCTCGGCAGCCGCCAAGGTGCACCAGTCTGAGCTCCAGGTGGGAGTCGATTCACGTTTTTATTAAGTGACGGGTATAGGAAATAGGGAAACTCTGTGGAAGAGTATTTGGTGCTTGTTGCCCCAAGAACCACCGACCAACTTTGACATAAAATGAATAACATGAAATATATATTTAGCTTCATTTTTGTTTACTACGCTGCAGGTATCGAACATCTCTGCTAGGATCGCAGCCCTGAAGAGCGCCGGTCTGAAAGTAGATTCTCAGTCCCGGATCACTCAGGCCAGGACGATACCCACTATGGTATTGGCAGATAAAAAAAGACATGTGTAAAGGAGTTGAACAGGGTACAAACGCTGCATGTTTTAAAGAGAAGGTTGATTAGTGGTTGACAACACCTGCCATTAACTCACCAGTCTTATAGCCAAGTCCCGAGAGCCACTCCCCCTCCTATCACTATCGCTCTGCTACAGACAGAGCTCAACCACTCAGTGCTGCAATTCTTACTGTATATCTGCTGTCTCTGTATCTCCACTACAGCCAAATGATGTCCCCTCCTCTCGGCAGCTCAGGAGGAGGTTACCTGCTACACCGGTGGAAGGTAAGGGTCCCTCTTCATATCTCATGTACGTGGTGCACACCTGGGTTGTATATTTTCAATATCGTCATCATGATCTTTTAAAAAGAGTTACTAAATGAATACATAAGTAGAATCTCCTTTGCTAGTTAATTAACCAATTAACTTTAAAGTTGCAATCTCGAAGATTTTCATGTAAATAAAGGTCTGTTAAGACACCACCGCCGATTGAGGGAACACAATGGTTATTGAGCCTATGGCCCACTGATTAAAGCCCTTGCTTTTGCAGTATTATGAATGTCCCAAACTGGGTGTCGGTTGGGACATTCCCGTGAAAAATCAGTTAGTTGTGGGTTTTCCATCACCCAGCAGTGGTTCTTCTGCCACAGTAGAGAGGCAAAGCTAACGCAACAGACTGCACTTCAACTCAATTGTATGTGAAGTGGCAGAGCTTTTTTCTGGTTTCTGCTAGCATTGCCAGTAAACCGACTGCCAATTGCCAAACGTCACACAGGTGACACCATATCACCATAGGTGTCACCAAAGAGAACTAAACGAATATCTTCGAGTTTGGCACTTTAATTGAACTTCACTATTAATTTAACATTACGATTACAGATCAATATAATTAAGTTGTATATAAGATATGTCAAATCCCCCAAAAACATAATAGCTAACAATTGTGTGTGAACTACCTTGCAATTGACTGGTATCCCATTCATGGTATCTCTCTCTGCCTTATACCCATAGCGTAGGCTTGGATAGAAAACCTTACTGGAAAACTTTATTATGATAAGTATTACCTGACCTAATTACAGTAAATAACTAGCTGCCTGTGTGTGTTCTCGTATGTCTGATAAGGAAAGGAAGCTTGAGCAGTGTTGCCTAGCGACGTGTGCATACTAAGCCTTGCGGACCACCAGGTCTACTACCACCACCAGAGGAATGCCTTGATCTTCAGCCTCTGCATCTTATAGGGTATTTGAGATGTTCTTAGCCAACGAAGTGATAGCTGCCTTTTAACGACACTAAACCAATAAATATAAATATTTATGGGCTTTTCTATGACCGTGGATTATAGACTTCCTAACGGTATGATCCAAGTGATGATCAAAGTGAGAAATTGTCAAACCATATAATAGGAATTGTTTAATTTAGCTTAAAATGAATATGTCAGCATTGGGTGTTCATTTTGAGTTGTTTGTTCTTAGTTGATCTTTTCTGCCGCAAGGGGTCTCTCAATCAAAACAAAAACAAAAGAAGTAGCATGGGCACATGGGAGTTGTCCTCACCACCATTTCTGGTAAATATATGTGTTGTAGCCCAGTAATGTTATCCATGGTTCCACACATGTTTTGAAGATTGTCAATGTATGGGAAACCAGGATCACGTCGTTTTTTCGGACGGATAAAAATATAAAATAATAAAATGTTTCCCCGGGGGTTAGAGGGTAAAGGGCACCGAATGTAACGGACCGTTACCATGAATAAAAACTGCGGAATTCTCTTGGTTTTACCATTGTTGGAAACACTTGGGATAATGTAGTACACAACTCAACAAAATGTACAGCATAGGCCTAGTCATTTTTTAGATATTTTAATGCAGAAATGTTGCATATTATACCTTTAAGTTTGAAATCCACAGTATACAAAATTATTGAAGGCCTTTCATATATGAAGCCACTCCTTAAAGGCTGTACAGATAACAAAATGCAATCTCCCTTATACACATACCCTTACATATACCTTATACATAAGCTGCATACCCTTAAATTTACTTTACAGTGAGCAACAAATGTTCTGAGGGAGGATTTAGAAATTGGGGGAAAATTATTTTAACTGCGCGATTTGTTATGCTGCCAAATATTTGTCGGTTGATTTTCATTCAGCATTTTCACTGTATTTCTTGGTAGTACAGTTAACAGTAAGATTTAAATGTTTGTTCATCTTTTGGAATTGTGCTTCAAATAAAATAAATTCAGTATTTTCATGGCTATGACTTTAATTAATGACAAAGAAGGTAAAAATGTATAATAAATAAACTTTTAGAGACCCCTACGTTCCAAAAAACATGTTTTATGGTTCAACAAATCTGTCTGATGTGCAGAACTAGTCACCACAGTGTCATTTTCACATTCCTCCACTGAAGAATTTGGCACATGTAAGAGCACAGTTTGTGAAACTATCCCGGTCCATTATATGCTAAATATTTGACAGGTTTACCCCAAGAGCAATGCTGTCCATCCATTTGTGTGTGTGCATGCATGTGTGTGGCGAGACTTCCAAATTGCATATCCATAGACATTATCATTCTCGATAAAAGCAAAAAGCAGAGAACTGTTTGTGTAGTTCATTAAACAACAGACCTAACTCCACTGAAGGTGATTTAAATGGAGGAGCTACTTGTGGACAAGAGGATCTTTTCAAGTCTCAGATAATTTTCACAACAAAAACAAAAGTCAGAGGTCAGAACAAAGCTAAGTGGGGGCGGGGCTTAACTGCGATGGGAACTATGCGCCCGCCATCTGCCCTCCACAAGGTGGACACCGGCCGCTGGGAAATGTGCTCAGTATTTTGGAGCGGAGGAGGAAATAACACTGGTCTGCCACATTCCTCCTGCCCAGGGAAGTGTGAACGACACAGCGCCATTCTGCAGGAGAACGGACGTCTTTGTGAACCAACCTGAACAGACCGTCAACACCGCGGTGAGCGACTTGGGTCTTTGCCTCGCGGTTGACACGCACAGTGAATGACCTGGGCAGACAGTTCAGCAAACACTTTTTTTTAAAGGATTTGTTTGTGGCTCTGTAGTGTCTGGTGTTTTGATGCGTGTCTCAACATGGATCTGTCACCAGGCAGATGTCACTTAAAATGGATTTGGAATCACACCAATACAAACATTCTCTTATCTGTTTCAGTCAGCACTGATGAGAGGTAATGGATCAACAATCACGCTTTCGACTCCGTCTGTTAAATTCATAAATACTTAATTCCTCATAGAGGTTTTTACTTTTCCTCTTCTGGATTCTCTAATTCTTTCCTCAAAATAAACTCGAGGAAAAATCTGCCAAACAGGAACAAATGCAATTTCCCTTTTTGTCACTCTGGAAGAAAAGAGATATGCGTTTCTAGCAGAGCATTCTAGCTCCCATCTTAAGGCCTTCTGGGATATGTAGTTGCCAGTCAGGAGCTCTCCGAGACCAGGAAGCGTTCTCTCTGGTCGGGGACGATGAAGCCCTCCTTCATATCGCTCTCTCTCCGGCCTGAGATGATGAAGGACTGCTTGGGGTCCACGACCACCGTGCTGTCCCTGTCATGGACGCCAGCCTCCACCTCGGCGTAGGACGGGTTCCCAGAGCCCCGGCGGAACTTCATGATGGGCCATCGGGTGGGACGCCTCTGTGGGTCGGTTGGGGTGGTGGGGGTTGCAACGAGAGAGACAAGTACAGAGTCAGAATAGATAGTTAAGAATAGTTAAGGAATAGACAAGAACATTAGATGGAACATTTTATTTAAAGTTTTTGCTATGAAACTAGATTAGCCAAACGTTATCTTCCATCATTCATCCCTCCATTATCCCATTCAGCTGGCTGATATAGGTCAGGAACAAGGTGTGAGAGGCAAGGAGCCATCCTGATGTGGACACCAGCCCATCACACGTACACATGCTCACTGCTCACCATTCACACCCATGGAATTGTTTCACGTCTTTGGAGGTTGAAAGAAAGAGTATAAAGAGGATAATCTGCCCTCCTTCACAGACATGAGAGCAGCCAGGAATTACACCAATATCGAGAGATCTTAGAACACAATTCCAAGCACTGTCATCCTGTCTGGAAATCCAAAGAAAATGACTGTTTTGTCCTGATTTAAACCAACACATCAAAATGAACTGTACCATTGGTTCTCAACTGGTCTAGCCTCAGGACCCACATGTCAATAGCAATGATAGTACATGATATACATTTCTAGAATGCGAGCCAGCAAGACCACAAGCAAAGCTCTTATAGATATTTGGATATTTGTTTAGGTAGCAATACATTTCAACATGAAATGACCAGAAACGATAGCAGTATCACAGACTGACCTCCAGGAGGAAGAGGCTGGCGGTGGAGGTGGGGTGGTTGTACATGTAGACACTTAGGAGGATTGCCGTGGCGATGATCACCATAGGCAGGATGATGGCTGCCAGGAGGCGGGTCTGCAGTTGCTCCTCCCCCTCCCCTGAACTGTCTATCTCAGCTGCCAAAATAGACAGAAAAACAATTGTTATTTATTGATTGTATGCATTAAATATGTAAGATCAAGAATAAATAGACAGTGTGAAATTGATTGTTGAAATACATACTGTTTGTTTTGGCACCTTTTAGAATGAATAGAAGTGTATACAGGTGACTTACGTGCTTCGTTGACGTGCGATGCCATCTTTGTGTTGTCTGTGAATCCAAAAGAACGATGTTCAAGCGATTGCAGGGTAGATATGCCACCCTGTATTTATGAATCCCAGTTAAATGATATTGGCATTAGAATGACATTATTTGGTGCCATTGAGCACAAGCGGGCTTTGTGGAATCCAACTCTGAATCACGACGACATAAATCCGGCTGATTATGTTTACGTTCTACCCATAAACCTCCTTGGCACATGTGACTTCTCCGGGAAAGTCGTTTCCGTCACAGTGTTTTCCAAGAAAGAGCCCACGGCCAAACAAACAGCCACGCAGCCTTGCCGACATGAAGTAACCGTCAGCGAGACATACATACAGTATACCTCCTTGTGTACTTTCTGACCGATACACATACGTAGCCACCGCTCAGCATCTGAGGACAGTATGTAGTATTTAACATGGCGTTGTATATACTCGCCGATGACCTCACGGGGCCATGGGAAATAGCTGACCACTTGACCCTCAAACAATTAGGGCCTGTAAGGATCCCTGGCGGAACACGCTAGGCCTGTGTACCTCGCCATGACAACAGGCACTTATTGATTGGACGATAATGACGCCATACTGCGCATGGGGAACGGCTGACGGTTGAAATCATCATGACTGTAAAGTTTGAGGAACGCAAAAGCAAAAACAAGCGTAGTCACAACATTGACATGTGTTGACCGTGAACGGTTCATGGAAACCATGGACACACAGATGAGCAACCACTGGGACGATTTGAGGGTGGATGTGGTGGACACGTTCTGTTTAAAATGCTAAAGAGGATAGCACGTATTGCTAGCTGACTCCTAACACACCACGCCAATTCCAAACATATGGATGGTCGGTTTGTTTCACCCTTTTGTGTCCGCGGTTTTGTTGTGTCAATTGTAATGCTGCACATACCTCACTTTGCACCTTGATTTAAGAACATTTTCAACACAGAGGTTGACGCAATAAGTCTAAAATTTTGAAAAATAAACGACTTCGCATATTCGTTTGAATGAATTGATTACTCTGATAATGCATCAACACGTTCACCAAGCAACAGGAACTGACCCTCTGCAGGTGGGCTGGTGGGGTCCTGCGATGTGGACGTGGACACACTGCTGCTGCTGGTGGTGGGGTTGGTTGCCGTGGAGATCTTAGCGAGGGTGGTGGAGCTGGTTCCCGGAGCTCTGTGATGCTCCGTGCTGGAGACGGAGACTGGAGTGGATGTGTTGGTGAGGTTGTGGGACCTGGCTTTGATGAGGTTGGCCGGTGAAACGCACCGAGGGTCCCTTCTCTTGAGAAGAAAACCAACACACCTCACTCTTTTGCTGCTCTTTTGTTACTTGAAACCATGATGAAGCGCTGGCTGCAGTGGAATGCGGCTCGGTAACAAAATGATGCATACCTCTTCTGGGCAGCCGAGATCCACCCAGTCCTGGCGGTTTCTGTCAAATCCACTGGAGCATCTGAACATACCGAATGGACAGGCTTAATACTGATACCCACAACCAAACAGCACAAAATTATACTTGTCTGGATGCCAATGATCACAATCTCAAATACAATACAAAAGCATTTATGTGAATACATTTTATCCACAAAAATGTATGAATATAATATAAGAAAAAGATAAATAGATATTGCAGTGCATTTTTGACACTAAATGGTTACCTCTGCAGCCTGGTACACCAGCTACAGTTGAAGCCGATCTGAGACGTTACACAGGTATCACAGCTGGAGAACTGGACACACGCTGTAATATCCATACAAATGTTTGCTGTTAATTTGTCCCTCTTTAGTAAAACACTTTCGGAAGCGATTGAAGGAAAGTCGCCTAATGTGTACTTATAGAACACATTAGATAGTATCTAGATATCTTACTGGGCAGAGGCAGGATCTCCACTGCAGTACAATTGGAGATCTTGGACTTCAGGATGTCAACCTTGTGATATTCATAAATGGTCCTCCGTCGAACATCTGTAAAAATAAATACAAAATAAATGTTTTTCTTACAGATCTCAATGAAGGATCTCATCGGCCAAATAAAAACAATAAATTAATAATCTGAATTAATAATTGATTGCATTAACTCACTGAATCAAGTGTAAGAGCTGGGAAAGATGTGCTCACATCTGACAAATTACACAAGCTAGACTGAATACGTACTGGGAATCTGTTCTATCTTGTGAAGCACAACAAAAGCATCAGACAGGCCCATTTTGACAGGATGGTGCTCAGCACTGATGTCCCCGACGGCAATGGGAACCTAAGACAGAGAGAGAGATAGAGAGAGAACCTCAGCATGAAGGCCAAAGTAACGCATGCAACGGACGACACACAAAGAGGAAGAGACTGACGTCTTTGTAGGCAAAGACGATCCGTCCGTCGCTGTGCAGGGTGGTCTGGAACGTGAAGGTCCCGAGCCTAGAGCCGTCCTGTAGTTGGACCCGGTTCCATTGTACCACTAACGCTGTGCCTACACACATACACACACACACACCACGATATGGAGAGGAATACAACACACAATGACAAATACATACGTTTATTTAAATGAATGTGAGGTATATGATTGGTCATTAGATGATTTTTATCTTACCATTATCTACATAGAATACACTGGAATCTTTGGAAAGGCTGGGATCAAAGTTAGCCATGAGCGGGGCGATGTACTGAGTGGCCGTAAGCATCCAATGGATGATGTCACCAGTGTAGATGAAACCTAAGGGGGGGGGGGGGGGGGGGGGGGGGGGGGGGGGGAGACACACACAAAAGCACACGTTTTAAGTCAATAAATATGTATTGGAGATAATCTTTCTCTAATATACAACCTTGGTTTATGCCTAAATGTAATGCATTTAGTTCCGTTTAGACTTACCTCCAGTTGCCACTGTGATTTCTTTTAATAAGTGGCCATAGAAGGGGAAGTCAAAGGAAAGATTGACTTTCTGGAGGCAAATCAAAAACAGGGTTCTATCATATTAGCATAGCATTAGCATCACTGTTAAATTGTGTCTAAGAATAAATAGCTTATTATTACAAGAATCCACATTACAGCAAGGCATCAGCCAATCAGGAAAAGAGATAGAAAAGGGACGTGCTAGTTGGAGTGTAAACCCCACAGCATCGTGTTAGGACAGACACAAAGTGATCAATAAACTACAACCCTGCTTCATTCACACTCCATGTGCTATGCTCCATTAAAACAATTTGATTATACTTCTTTTTTGGGTAAAGCTACAAATATGAACCAAAATTGGCTTTGTGTGCTTGGGCTTTAGAGATAGAAAATATATAAAGCTTTCTGTACGTACATTGCCCTTGTTTAATGAACAACTATATTCAAGTGTCTTCTCATGAACATGTTCCTTACCGCAGCTTGTCTGTGGGTATTGGAGATGAACCCATGGACCTTCCAGTCCACCTTTGACATTTTATCAATGTCCACCCAAAGAGCTTTACCACCAGGGTCTCCTGGGCCATAGATCTTAGATGTATAGTAGACGTGATCAATGTCCTGTCAAAACAAACAATACATCCTTACTCTACAACTAGCGTAATCAAGCTAGCAAGCTAGTAGTCAGCCAAATGAATCATCGATGACAACAAAATAATTCCTTTAAATGATTTAATCCTGCTTATCACACCATTATTTCTAGTGTTTTGCTTGTGTTGTTCTGTTTGTCTATGGACAAGAACCACCACGACAGTATGAAAAGGCGTACCACAATTTGGGAGGAATTGTCATGTCTCTCCTCGGTCAAGAGGTCTGGGTCGCTGTCTTCTGGCCGATGCTGGTCTCTGTAACGGCCCCTCTTGTTAGGGGCCCAACTAGGGGCCCCAGACTTGGTTCTGGGAGTCCACCTCCTCCACCGAGGCTTGGAGCCCAGGTCTATTTGGGACCCTGTGTCAGCTAGTCCCTGCGTGTCTGCATGGTAGACCCCTGAGTTTAGTGCCACAATGGGAGAGAGAAATGTTGTTGGCATTGCAATGTTGTACAGTCTAGACTTTGTGTTCGTCTTCATGTTGCTGAAACCAATGCCACCGCAGTTGATGACGATGTGCTGCCCAACCAGCAAACAGTGTTTAACAACTGGCCAATGATTAGACATAGAAAACTTATTTCAAGAAGGATTTTGCCATCTTGTGTGAAATATTTTATTTATTTATAAAAACTCCTAAAACAAACTCTTCAGTCACGGACCATGTGGCCAGCACACGTGGACCCCCACCCCAATCACACCAGCATTGACAACACAACAGTGTGTGTCCTCCTGCTCACCAAACCCCTTCACATCAGAGGGTGAAGGAATGCCTTACATTCTTCACACCGACCAGTCCACGTCCCGACGTACGAGGGAGATGTGGGAGGGATGGGCATTTTCCCTGAGGGAATGTCACGGTGGTTCTTTGACAGCAGCAGCAACAATGCGGCTGTATACACATGGTGTGTAAACACACTAAATCAATCCCTCTGCGACGTGTGTTGACGAGTGTTGACTGGAAATGACTTGAGAGGAGGAGAGGCTCTGAACAGAACACTGTTGTTCCATCATAACAGACTTGCTTTTGGTTTTTGCTAGCGCTTAGGCAGGACAGCTTTTCACAGAGATGTCATATTCAGGGTAAACACAGGTGTAGATAATGAAACGAATTATCAGTCCGGTTCCATTACCCAGTAATCCAGTATAGAAAACAACAACAACAAAGAAATACCTTCATGTAGTAGTCGATGCTGGGGCGCCGTGGCATCTGAATGGAATAAACCGCTTGAGTTAATGACACATTGTTTACACTGCTGTGACAACAACATGGAAATGCTAGGTAGAGTTGCCTGATAATGGTGTTATGATTTTTCCCTGTTATACTTTTCACTGTTCCAAGACTGCATAATTGCATTGGTTAAACGCAGTGTTTGGACAGGTTTGATAATAAACTCACAGGGGCATTGACAAAATCAACTTTGGACCCTGAATGAGTTTTGTCTTTTTAATTGTGATTGTTTTTTGTAACTGGCAAATGACTAAATCTATCCACCTTTAGCTGATGACAGGTGTTAATTTTTGACCCTACTCAGGGGTGAACTTATAAGTATATACTTTTAAGAGTGTAATTATAATTAAGTGCAAGTAATTTAATTATAACTAAGCTACTTGCACATGATTATTACTAATGATGGACTTGATGATTACATCACATACAAATATGATGAAGTAGATAGGCTACTTTAAACGTTTTATACTTATAATAATTACAATTTATATCAATAACAATAATACTTTACTAGAGCACAATGGTAAATTATTATTATTAGTATTATTATATATGTATATATTAAGTATTATTAAGTATTACCAGCTTGCACACAATTAAACCAACGCGGGCACCGTGGGTAGCCTTTTATACTGATGTACTGTTTGCTGTTGTATTCCTCAGGATATATAAATATACACTGTGTTTATATGATAAATAAATGGGAACTATGATGAAATATTACCTATTAAAGACACAATTTGAACCAACTTAATGGTTAAAGTTGTAACAGGTAATTTATTAAAACTTGTATCTGGCACGCATCTACTGCTATAGTCTCAAAATATACACCATGTATTGCTATAAGTAATAACTGTTATGGGGATATATATATATATATATATATATATATATATATATATATATATATATATATGGATTTAGAAATCCAATCCAAATATGGATTTAGAATTAGAAATGACTCACCATATGGAGATTTGAACTGCATGTTGCTGATTTGAGACTGAAAAGCCATCCCCATCCCTGCTAAGAGATGCAGTATCTTTGCCACGGTCATAGCCATCCTTTTCAAGGAACTTCAGTCAGCCAAGTCATGAACGCGCTACCTAGTGCTCCACTGCACCTCTGAAGCTAAATGTCCCACTATTGCCAATCTCTGTGTGAAAAGGCTACCTATTTCAAAAAACAAATGACTAGAAACAGAGACGACGTATGCTTGTTGAGTCATTTGAGAAAACAATAAGTACGCCTTCGTTAACGCGCTTTTTAAATAGTCGATAGAGATAGATGAACGTGAAGTTTGTATCATGACGGTTCACCAGCTCTGAGTTACCTGCCTGCTCTTTCCCGGGCGGGCAACACACGTGTCCAGTCTAGGAGGAGTGCCCATTTCGACAACTGATTTATGACTTGCCGTGGGGACTTAAAGGGATAGCATCTGATGATGGGATAGCACCTATTATGTGCGGTTACTAGGCTGACATAGCAAAGTAACTAACAGCGTTTATCCGATCTAGATTGAAACCGCCGTTTCAGTGATGTAGGATTGGCCTTTGTCTGATGATAAACCAGTTACTATATGTTATTATTTCCTCATCCGACTATTAATAGGTCTGATGTAGAGGTCGGTCAATGAGACGGACAGCAGAATCAACTGGGTGTATTTGGCTGTCTGTCTCATCATTAGAGTTGATTAAACTCTGATTTACAAGAAAAAAACAGCATGATTTATAGCATGTTAAATGGTGCATGCAACATAGTAATACACAGGCCCCATCAAGCTATTGCTTCGGCACTGTTTGTTCTCTGTCTATTTATGGCAATGATTGCTATTTAACAAAAAAACGGGTCATGGTACTACTTTTGTGTTTGTATGTAAGCATGCATGCGTGTACTTGTATGTGTGTGTGTGTGTGTGTGTGTGTGTGTGTGTGTGTGTGTGTGTGTGTGTGTGTGTGTGTGTGTGTATGTGACTGTGTTTTAAACTTCAAACTATATGTGCACTGCCTCTGTAGGACAAGATTGGGAATGGTTTAGTGTGATTTGAGTCTTTGGGTTCAGTTGGATTTATAACAAAAAACTAAAGTATTTTCAGAGAGAGGTATGTGTGCCTTAGGCTAGTAAGAGAGCTTTCGATTTATTGATTGCTGTCGGGTCTTAAAGAGATTTCAAGAAATATGACAAAACAATATTCTAAAATATATTGCTTTAAGGGTCCACTGACACCTCTCAAATTCATGTATATGGTGACTTAAGCTTTGCTTCCAGCCAGAAAAGAAATCTGCTCTAATCTGTGCTACCACACCCCTTCAAATAGACAGAAACCAATGCATTCCTTTGAGAAGAGTCATGTAGTTACTAGTGTATTACACCTTACACCAAAACAGGAGGCTACAATAATGTATGTACACATTTTATTTCATAAGACATGATCCTTCATAATAAATGCAAACCAAATGTAGTACACCTTGTATTGTTATTTTGATTGAACAGTATTATAGCCAATACATTGTTTTCATCAAACAACAGACGTGGGCATTCTACAGCCAAGGGACAACGTCAAGAATCTCATTTGAGATTAAATGTCTGTCAGCACACACTGGTGAGACGTCACATTTTCTCCTCCATGACTCTTGTTACTTTCTGTCTCTTCCAGCAGAATGCGCATCATAGCACCATATGGGTATCTTGGTAGGGCTCTACCATTTATTGTGTTTTTATATGGTCTTACACAGCATAATCAATATTATGATCATGATAAAAGATGTGATTTATCTACCTTACTTACTTTTCAAATCAGACTTCATATAGGATTTTTTTGTAAGATTCACATTTTTCACTTTAGAATCCTATTTGACATAAGCGTCATGTATTGTAGTCTCCGCCTCGTCCACATGGGGGCATTATTATGTGCCTCTGCTGCTTTGTCTCTGTCCTCCAGCAGCAGGTGCTCTTTAGAGTCAAAGTTGTCCTTCATGCGCTTCCCCTGCCCCTTCAGTAGCTCCGCCTTCTCCTATCACTTCTGATTGGAGGAGCTAAAAGGGGGAGGAGACAATGAAGTAGGAGGAGAAGGACAACAAGGAAGAGGAGGACGGCTGATTGTGAAATAAATGCTAAGCTCTCGTTTTGGCTTCCTTCAGGGGCCAAATTTAATCTGTAACCCGAACAAGGAAACACTGATTAATTCATTTAAAATGTAAATGCTTTCGGAGACTGACTATATCCGGAGTGGAATCATCCTTTTTTAATCTAAAATTTTTAGCATCAAGTGGAGTAAAAGAGTAAACTCGGCCGGATTGGGGTCAACTCAAGGTCAAAGCTTACTCTTTTATTTTTGTATTGGACGCCAGAATCATCCAAGATTGGACTGAGTGAAATTTAAACGGGATCAAAGAAGGGTGATGAAGGTGCCCTATCTGCCAGTGATTGGTACTGGCTGATTGGTCTTACCTCAGGGAAGCAAGCAGCCTCGCTGGTGAGCACTAGGCAGAACTTCTCCAGGGCGGTTTATTGGCTCTGCCTCGTTGCCACCTTCTTCTCAAGCTCCTCCTCCCGCTGGGCGTGTCTCTCCATCCATCAAGGGCAAAGCCATGCCAGGGCCTCCTCTGGTCCCGGAGATGACCTGCATGGGGCACTACTACAGGCCTCTGTCTGATGTCGTCTGCCCACCGTCTAACTTCTCTTCCCTTCGGTTCAACGGTATCTGAATGCGGCAGCTGAGGACCTGTCTGACCTTAAGGTGCCGGTGAAGCCTTTCACTGACTTCACCATGGTGGACCGGTGGACAGTAACCTCTGGTAGCATTCCTCTGTCTGGGCACCGTCCAAACAAGAAACTACTGCCCCCAACTGGCTTCAGAGACAGCTTGCCTCTCTGTGGGACAAGTCTTGTATCTGTTCTGCACAGAACGCTGCAGCTTTCCTTAACGTGGCCCAGCTCTCCTCTGCCCTGTCAGTGATGACTGTAGGCAAGGAGACCTTTGGGCCGGAGGAGGTGGCCAGGTCATCCTCCAACTCTCCCAGCCGGTGGCTGTGACAGCAGGGCAGCAGATGGGGTGGGTCACCATGGGTCATCGGGCTATGTGACTACTACAGGCCCCTGTCTGATGTCATGGGCCCACTGTCTGCCTTCTGTTCCCTTCAATTCAACGGTACCCGAATGCGACGTCTGAGGACCTGTCTGCCCTTAAGGTGCCGGTGAAGGCTGTCCCTGACTTCACCGTGGTGGACCGGTGGACAGTGCCCTCTGGAAGCGCTCCTCTGTCTGGGCACCATTCGAACAAGAAACCATTACCCCACGACTAGCTTCAGAGACAGCTCGCCTCTCTGTGGGACAAGTCTTGTATCTGTTCTGCACAGAGTGCTGGAAGAGGTGGAGAACGTGGCCAGGTCATCCTCCAACTCTCCCAGCCAGTGGCTGTGACAGTGGGGCAGCAGATGAAGTGGGTCACCATGGGTCATCAGGGTATGTGGCTCTCCTTCACCTCGGTTCCCAACCACGACAGGGCGGGCTTCATCTAGGGCCACCTTTCGTCAGAGGGTCTGTTCTGGCTTAGGTTCTCTGAGTTCCTAACACACCTGCAGTCAGTCATGGAGATCCTATTCTCAAGGCCAGCGCTGGGGAGGCTTCCACCTGTGCCCGGACCCCTTCTTAGAGAGTCAAAAAAGACTGTTGGACTGAACAGCAGTACATCGTACCTTAAGAGCTGTATCTAGTAGAAGATAACGGCGCTCTGCTGCTATTGTGTGTCCTGCTCACCCTGCTTCTGAGAATATATCAGGATTGTTTCTTCTATTTTCTCAGTAGAATTTAGCGGCTACAGCTGGCATGCCCTCCCTCTCCCCTCAACATAGTGGCTGTGAGGTGAGGCTGCGCAGCCTATGCCACTCTTAGCAAGGTCTTCACATTTTCCCTCCAGTTCAGAAGTACCTGACTGCAGCGGCTGACGACCACCGTCCCGAAGGCACCGGTGAAGGATTTTCACTGATTTCACCAAGGTGGAGGGGTGGACCGGTGGACAGTCCACCCTGTTAATGCTCCTCTATCTGGGCCCCAATCCGAACAAGAAACCGCTGCCACCGACTGTCTTCAGAGACAGCTTGTCTCGCTGGAAAGCCTATGCCACTCTTAGCTCTGTCCCTACCGGCTGCCTGCTGTTACATTCAGGTCAGTGGTTAAATATCGGCCTTGAAGGTGCGGGAGAAGGCTTTCACTGACTTCACCATGGTCAAGGGGTGGACCGTCCCAACTGGTAGTGCTCCTCTGTCCAGGTGCCATCCAAACAGGAAACCGCTGCCCCCTGAGTGTCTTGCTGTAGAAGACAACAGTGTCCTGCTACTGCTGTGTGTTAGGCTCATCCTGCATCTGAGAATATAGGATAATTATTTTCTTCTCTCTTCTCAGTACAATTTGGCGCCCACCACTGGTATGCCCTCCCCCTTTCTTCAACCTAGTGGCTGTGAGGTTCCAGTTAGAAGGCGTGTCCTAGCGCGGGTCTCTCTTACTTTCCAGTTTTGCTCCCGTGCCCTTCGTGAGCGGGCTGGGGACTCTCTTGGGGCCGTTTCCATGACCCCGGGTGCCAGTCCCTTTGTCACTGACTGTCTTCTATTACCATTTCACTCCCTTCAACATATTGGTTGTAAGGACAAGGCTTGACAGCCTACGTCACTCTTAGCTCGGCCCCCACCATCTGCCCCTCCATTCCATTCTGTTCAGTGGTTCCATGTCGGCCCTGAAGGTGCTGGAGAAGGATTTCACTGACTTCACCATGCTGGAGGGGTGGACAATCCCCCCTGGTAGCACTCATCTGTTCGGGCGCCATTTCAGCAAAAAACCTCTGCCTGCCAACCATCTTCATAGACAGCTTGTCTCGCTGTGGAACAAGTCTTGCATCTGTTCTGCACAGAGCACTATGGCTTTCAAAAATGTGACCCTGCTTTTCTATACGCTGTCAGCGATGACTGTAGGCAAGGACCCCTTTGGGCCAGAAGAGGTGGAGAAGGTTGTCATGATCACAGGTATCATCCTTCAACTGTCCCAGCGGGGAGGTAGATTGCATGGGCCATTATTGATCACCGGGCTATGTGGCTCTCCAACACATTGGTTCTTGACCATGACAGGGCGGGCCTCATCCAGTGCCCTCTTTTGTTCGAGGGTTTGTTCAAGGTTAGGTTCTCTGAGGTCTTCATCCACCTGCAGTCAGTCTAGGAGAAGATATTCTTAAAGCAGGCTCCTCCCGCCTCAGCACCAGGAAGAGGGACCATACCCATGTCCACCTGACCAGTGCCCGGCCCCCTCCTGATAAAGTCTAAAAAGACTGTTCAACTGAACGGCAGTACATCATACATAAACAGCTGTATCCTGTAGAAGATGGTGGCCCTCTGCTGCTGTTGTGTGTCACACTCATTCTGCTTCTGAGAATATGGGAGCATTTCTTTCTCTTTTTCAGCACGATTTGGCAGCTACAGCTGGCATGCTCTCCCTCTCCCCTCAGCCTAGTTGCTGTGAGGTGAGGCTGCACAGCCTACGCCACTCTTAGCTAGGACCCCACCGTCTGCCCACTATTCCCTCCAGTTCAGCAGTACCTGATTGCGGCGGCTGAGGTCCGCCCCGAAGGCACCGGTGAGGATTTTCACTGACTTCACCAGGGTGGAGGGGTGGACCGGTGACCCCCCTGGTAGTGCTCCTCTGTCCGGGCCCCAATCCAAACAAGAAACTCGTCTCGCTGGATAGCCTACGCCACTCTTAGCTCCGTTCCCACCAGCTGCCCGCTGTTATATTCAGGTCAGCGGTTCCATATAGCTCTTGAAGGTGCGGGAGAAGGCTTTCACTGACTTCCCCAAGGTCGAGGGGTTGACCGTCCTCCTAGTCCTCCTATCTGGGTGCCATCCAAACAGGAAACCACTGTCCTCCCCAACTGTTTTACTGTAGAAGACAACAGCGTCCTGCTACTGTACAGCAAAAAACCTCTGCCCGCCAACCATCTTCATAGACAGCTTGTCTTGCTGTGGGACACGTCTTGCATCTGTTCTGCACAGAGCACTATTGCTTTTAAAAACGTGGCCTTGCTTTTCTCTGCGCTGTCAGCGATGACTGTAGTCAAGGACCCCTTTGGGCCAGAAGAGGTGGAGAAGGTGGTCAGGTTCACGGGTATCATCCTTCAACTGTCCCAGCTGGTGGCTGTTAGAGCGGGAAGGCAGATTGCATGGGCCATCATGGGTCAGCTGGCTATGTGGCTCTCCGACATATTGGTTCCTGACCACGACAGGGCGGGCCTCATCCAGTGCACTCTTTGTTTGAGGGTTTGTTCAAGGTTCTCTGAGGTCCTCATCCACCTGCGGTCAGTCCAGGAGAAGAGATTCTCAAGGCAGGCTCTTTCTGCCACAGCACCAGGAAGTGGGACCGTACCCATGTCCACCTGACCAGTGCCCGGCCCCCTCCTACTAAAGTCTATAAAGACTGTTCAACTGAATTGAAACAGCTGTATCCTGTAGAAGATTGCGGCCCTCTGCTGCTGTTGTGTGTCACGCTCACCCTGCTTCTGAGAATATGGGTAGATTTGTTCTTCTCTTTTCAGTACGATTTGGCAGCTACAGCTGGCATGCTCTCCCTAGTTGCTGTGAGGTGAGGCTGCACAGCCAATGTCACTTTTAGCTAGGTCCCCACCGTCTGCCCACTATTCCCTCCAGTTCAACCCTGGGAGAAGGGGGCTGTCGGGGCCCCTCGATTCTGGGTTTTTATTCACGTTACTTCCTGGTTCCAATGAACTCAGGGGGATGATACCCATTTTGGATCTTTGTGTGGAACACGAATACATGCCATCCAATTGCTGGGGTGCTCACTAAACACAGTGCTTGGGAAACTGCCTGGTTGTGGTGTCTTCTTGATGAACATATTTGCTCTCCGTCATTGGCTCTTCCTCCTTATCTGCCCATCTTCAGCAACGTTGGGCTCATCAGCACTGTGGTTTTCTGCCTGGCTTTGGGTCCCTCTTGTCTGACCTGACACTTCAGCGCAAGGTTGCTGATGGCCTCTTCCTGCACATCATGCTCTTCCCCGGTGGACCTTTCCCACCCACATTCACATCTTTTCATGATCCTTAACTCGTTGTCTGTGTGTGCTGGGGTCGTTTCCGGTGCAGTCTTTCCTGCTGTCATCCAGTCTTCCCTGGACTCCAGCTGCCCTATACAAAGTAGTCATTGTTTTCCCAGGTCTACACGTTGATGATAAGAATGTGGAGACCTGGAAATCCCTCCTGTAAAATCAGTAACAACAAAAATATCAAAATGTAAATGGAGAGAAGATAAAGAAAGAAAACTAGTGTACAATAATAATTGATTTCAACTGATAATATAAACTGCAATTCCAAGATTGAAATAGGGCAATGTATTCAAACTCTGGTGATCGTAACGGTCAAAAATAAGAGAAAACTCTAAAAGACGTCAGTTGAACACCCAAGGCGACAATGTTTTTTTTATCTTCTATCATCCAACTTGTTATATTCTCTAACCTGTAATGAATTCACCGAGCAACCCTTGGTTCGGGCTCTTAGAGAGATGGTGGAGACAGAAGCCGGAACAACCTGCACACCTAGAACAAACGGCTACTGTTAGTCATGTGTTGGTGTTGTGATACATCTCTAAATAGTTTGAGTGTGGCTGATGCTCATGTGCTGCCTTACAATGACGGCAAGGAGGAAGGGGTGCTCGGGCCAGGCCAGGGCCTATGGGGGAACCTGGTGGTCTATTCTGGGTAGGACGACCCGGTCCTACGCAGGTTTTTGTTTCTGCGCTCCTGGCTTGAGGCGGCAGCCAGAGCCCGTGCAAGGAGGGACACGGTGTTGGAATGGGCCGCGGTGATCCAGGCTTCCTGGCTGTCAGCCTCCTTAGCCACAGCCAACTGGGGCAGCATAACCCCACGATGGTGGTCAGGGTTATGGCCCGGTGGCTTGGCCTCAGTAGGCCAGAGGACAATCCTCTCGCTGGTGCAACCAGCTGGGGTAGCCAACTGGGGCAGCATAACCCCACGATGGTGGGAAGGGTTATGCTTCGGTGGCTTGGTCTCAGCAGTAGGGCGGAGGACGATCCTCTCGTTGGTGCAACCAGCTGGGGCAGCCAACTGGGCCAGCCTAACCCCACGATGGTGGCGGGGGTTATGGCCCGGTGGCTTGGGCTCAGTAGGGGGGCCAAGAACGATCTTCTCGTTGGTGCAACCAGCTGGGGCAGCCAACTGGGGCAGCCTAACCCCACGATGGTGACGGGGGTTATGGCCCGGTGGCTTGGCCTCCGTAGGGGGGCTGAGGACGATCCTCTCGTTGGTGCAACCTGCTGGGGCAGCCAACTGGGGCAGCCCAACCCCACGATGGTGGCGGGGGTTATGGCCCGGTGGCTTGGCCTCAGTAGGGGGGCCAAGAACGATCTTCTCGTTGGTGCAACCAGCTGGGGCAGCCAACTGGGGCAGCCTAACCCCACAATGGTGGCGAGGGTTATGGCCCGGTGGCTTGGCCTCCATAGGGGGGCCGAGGACGATCCTCTCATTGGTGCAACCAGCTGGGGCAGCCAACTGGGGCAGCCTAACCCCACGATGGTGGCGAGGGTTATGGCCCGGTGGCTTGGCCTCAGTAGGGGGGCCGAGGACGATCCTCTCAATGGTCACCTCGGCGTGGGACTGCCTGTCGTCCGATATAATGGAAGCAGGGGCCATGGAAGTCCGCAAAGATAGCAATTTCTTTCTGTTCATCGTCGCTGTTTGATAATCTCTCTGTAAGTGTCTGAGTGTCTGTAATAAAACATATTCACTTTATTATTTGATTAATGGAGTATTTACCACATATACATTAAGGATTTGAGTCACATTCATTTTAGATTGGACCACTGCTTAGGTCCGAAGCTTACTCATGCAGTATTAATTTCTGATTCAAGGAATGAAGTGTGGGAGTAATGACGTATTACCCCCATAGGGGCGCTGTAGAGAACTATTTGTCATGTGACAAGTGAATAAAACGGCATTGAGTACGCTCCTATCACGGTGTCTCATTAAGTTTACAACAACATAACGTGTATCAAGAAGTGGATAAAGACACAGAATAACGGAATAAGTCACGGTTGGACACAGAAACACAACAATGACCGTGAGTACAGCGCATAAAGAACCGTGTAAAATCACAAACGTTAGAAAAGTTAGCTACTAGCTAGTAAGAGAGAGTTAGCTAATACAGTTGTAAAATACGGAGCAGCGCTGAACATCCACCACCAGCAGTTTCAGATTATCACCCTCATTAAGTATGATTGCTTGAGTGCATGCAGCACGAACGTTTCACAAATGTACGGCGATGTATTTGTATGCGGTATTACAGTTACTAACGGTACTATTTTCCGACTTTACTCATGCAGTAACGTTATTGGTTACTGAAGGTTACGACGATTACCACGACATCGATCGGTGTTTTCACTGTGAAAACACGAGTTTCAATTACAGACATAATTGTGAGCAGTTTCGATCAGTTCGATGATTTTCAGAAATTACATTTAACTTGTCGAAGCGGTGGCTGGTGCTCTTTCGCTTTAGGAGAACAAGGTGAGACCGGCTTGGCGGGCCCGAGGGCCACGACGCGACGACAACGGCTTTTCCTCATTTAAATTGAGCTAAATGTCATAGATTTATCTTTTACATTTCAATACATATTTAATAGACATGATATCCTTTACAATTGACGCATTTATAATAGAATTGACATAAACTGGGACCACTTTATTAAGTATAACTATAGTTCATTACTTACCTCTACTTGGCGTTGAAGGCGAATGAGAACTTTGGAACTTTAGCAGATGTTTAATTGATACAATACTGCATGACACTCGAACCCATCATTGAACGCACTATGACCTCACAGTCATTTGTGAGTGTGTGTGTGTGTGTGAGTGCGTTGAACGTTATATTGCCATGGAGCGTTATCAATATACATTTTCTTATTTAGTGTTTATATGAAGTTAGTAAAACGCTATAGCTACTTGATATATGCGTGCCAACCAATCAATATACCAAACATGTTTATACAGGAGACGCCAGATCTTGGAACAAAAATATCACAAAACACTGATGTTTTGCATCATTGCGTCTGCATGCTACTGATAAAAAATTGCACCAGCTCAATAGGTGTGACCGTGTGAGGCATAAACCAACCTGAGTAGGACACTAGTTAATCACAGATGCATGTGAATATTCAGAGGAACTCCCCACACACTGAACGATATAATATGCAACATTTCCACATTAAAATATCAAATAATATTTGATTATCTAAACAACTACAGTTGTATGCATGACAAGGTTAGTGTTTTGCAGCAGGCGGCAGTCTAGGACCAAAAACACAACTGTTCAAACACGCAAGACATACTCACACCAATTTAGGGCCCCAATTTGAACCCTTTAGTGCCACCCACAGGCCAAAGTTGGGCTTACTCTTGTGTTCAAAAGTTGAAAACATGGCCTGTTTCCTTTTTTTCCTTTCTGCTCAGAACAACACACTATTCAGTTATGTGTTTTCTTTCTATGTCGATTTTAAGACACTAGCCCAAGACAGAAGCTTAGTGTCCTATGGCCTATTGTTGGCTAGGTATGTTGGTTTACGGCCAAATAACACCCGACTCTATGAATCAGAGACGTGCGCCGGCGGCAGGTGAAGAAAGAAATGTGCCAACATATTTATTCTTCTCAAAAGTGAATTTCCTCAAATGTATATTGGAATAAGTCATAACAATAATTACAACAGTCAATCTGTGATAATCTAGTTTGCCCAAAATAAATAGATATGTCGATTAGCTTTTTGGACGTCTTGCCCTTCGGTCCTTCTCACGGTCTCCTGCGCTAAATTTAAAGTTGCCCGAGCCTTAAAAGGTTGTGACGGTGTCTTGGACATTCTGCCGAGTGGCAGCATTATTTTTGTTCTGTGGACTGTCGTCCTGTCCACTGCCTCGCACCCAAGCTCCTTTACCCCAATCTGGACTTGCTTTAGTTTCCTTTTGGACTGGTACCTCGCAATTTCTCTTGTTTTTCTTCAACTGATTTATTGTTTTGGTGAGTGATATTTCTGCTTATTATATTTCCGATTAATTAAACTTTTTTACTTAGAAATCGTAAAGAAAATGTAGGCCTATCCATGATGTTTGTAATGTATTTGTTGAAGTCGCTAAAAATTTAGATTTAGGCTAATATAACATAGGTTCTACTAACTACATTTTTGTTTTTTTAATGGTTTAATCACAACGCATGCATAATTGTTTTTCAATGACACTTTACAAAAGGTAAACGTTACTGAAAAGACATTTAACATCTAAATATGGATTTTAATATTAGTAGTTGTAAATCTAAACAATTATAATTCTATAATACTAATAATTAATGAGCTTTATTGTATTGTTCTCCTTACTAAGGTGTGCGCTTGCATGCCAATTTATAATGACCCTAATGAATGGTAGGAAAGGCAAATTATTCCCATTACATATTAAATACAATAATTCTGAAAGTCACTTTCATAGCCAACATAACATTTTACAACCCCAATAGCATAATGTATAGTGTCATGTTAGGGGCCAGTGTTATTGACAAAAGAGTGACGGCTGAGACATTGTACAACATGCCTGCTGTTTGACAGTAGTAGGTATGTTGCATCGAGGTATGCAGTAAGTGTGATAATTGTTTATTACAAAACCTTTCAGAATTATTTCTGTGGGTCAGACATTCCGTTGGAAGTATGTGGGCATCATCATTTTAGAGAGCTTTTATGTGTCTCTAAAATGAAAGGAAGCATAACATGTTCTAACAACATTGTGGAACTAATAGTAGAAAGAGAAGCTTGCTCTTTCTGCTTCTAATAATATGTATAAACTGGTGCTGCTGCTTTTCCTCCATCTTGCTCCATAATTTAACATAATATTAGTTGTTGGAAAATTAATTAATAAATAACGATTTCATTACACCATCACCAACACTTTTCTCCTTAATTCCCTTTTTTTTCTTCAACTAATTCATTAATAGTTTAACTCAAAGTCATCCGCTTAAACCCATCATCCTAATACCAAACGCCCCCTGCCTAACTCAAATCATTTGCAAGTACCAGACGTTGAGATTGATCCTACGATTGGTCCTTCTGTGACACTGTAAGTTGGTGTGGAGCAGAGCCCCCATCCCCCATCCCCCCCCCAGGATGTCAGGATCAGTGCATCTGTTGGAGAAGCGCCAGCGCCAGCAGCATTTTCAGGAGCAGAGGCAGTCTCTTGTGGCGCATGAGCAGCAGCATCACTTTGAGAGCAGCTATCACCTGAGCAGCAGGTCCTCGGTTAGCCAGCAGTCCGTCTCACATGAGGTTCACAAGCGCACTCAAGGGTAAGAGTGTGGAGAAGAGGCACGCCTATTCAAATTAATGCTAATTATTTAATGGTTGATATTCGGGAAAAAATTAACAACATGTAGTGTTGTTGACGGCTGTGGATAAAGGAGATCTAGAATTGACAAAATGATTGATATTTCTAAAGACAATGCTGTTTTTTCTTTCATAAATGGGTCACTTCCAGCAGGGTGATAGAGTGAATGGAATTAAGTGAACCTTTGGTATTTATTTTAAAAAGTAAACACCATTGTAGTGTTTGGTCCATAGACTGTAAATAATGATGTTGGTAAAGGTTTGGACGCTGAGCAGAGGGCAGCAGTGTGTTGCCCAGGAAAACAGTGAGTTTTCATACAGTGGGGAGCCATGCTGGTCTTCATACAATCCTACAAAAACAGCTTTTTCATATGATATATTATCTATATTACGGTAAATCGTAATAAAGTAAAGACAAATGGGGAAAATGTTAACTGTAAACATTTCTGGCCCATCTGTGGGGAAATGAGTTGTATACAATGTTATCATTTAATTTGTGTCTAAAAGCGAACAAGCCTGGAGTTTCTGTAGCAGCCCATGAGTTAAAATGACCTCATCTAATAAAATAAACCATCATATTTTAATTTAAATAAAAGTACACAAAATATTCATCGTGGTGGTTCTCCTTTACAATTCATACAAAGCAAACACAGATAATTTGAATATTTCACATGGCTGTTAAATGGTTAGATACAAAGACAAACATGCTATCCATCAAAAACCCTGTTATTGTTGTCATGTTTCCATGGCACGTTAACGGACTAATGACACATTCCATTGTATTATCTGTAAGCCATGAAATTTACTGTCCTGACATGTACATTGTTTTGATAGACAGCTTTAACCTACAATGTGATGTTATAATCACATCAAATGTTTAACCCAAAGGGAAATCACCAGCAGGGTATGTGTGTCTTTAACTTCATGTCTGGTAGGGCAGGATAGTGTAATGGTGTTCGACTCTGAGCTGGAAGGTGCTGGCTTTGACCTCCAATGTCCACAGCCTACCTGTAGGCACCCTAGGCTAGAGCAAGCTACGTAAACCCTACATGTTCCTTTACAACATGTATCTGAATTAACTGTAAGTGAAGTAAATTGTATTTGTATAGCCCTTAATCACAGTAACAGTCTCAAAGGGCTTCACAGGCCCACAAATAATATGACAGGGCTGCCGAGAACTCCCCAAATCAAAGGCAAAAAGGAACCTTGAGAGGGAACACAAAAGAGGGATCCCTCCTTCCATGGATGGTTTGTTGTGCATGCAGTAGCTTTCAAATGGGCAGACATATAATGGGAGCACAAAACAAAGCAGAAACAAAGGTTAAGTAAGATCAAATAGCTTTGGATGAAAGCGTCTGCTAATTCAATAATAGTATAATAGCCTGGGACTTGGCATACATTTGATACTGGTCTGTTATATACAGTGAGATTGGCTTTGATCTCCTCGCTGCCAGGTATAATGCAGCCCCTTACACCTTATGAAGGAGGTCAGAGCAGGAATTCGAGCTGCATCTCATTGGCTGCCAGAGATATTCATGGACAGCTGGGCTATTTCTGTTAGCCGGGCGAGAGGAGCTATCCTTACGCTGACTGTACAGAGTACACTCCTACTGAATTGACCTGTATGTGTAAAGTAACACAAAATGACTTGCCCAGTATCTGTTGTGAATGGCAAAATTGTTAACACACAGAAACCTTGTGTTTGTGTTAGGAATACTTTGGAAAAATGATATCTTCAATATTAATATTAGTTCCACAAATGTACCAGCCACTACGGTCACACTCATGGCATGTTTATATATATATATATATATATATATAAATATATATATATATATATATATATATATATATATATATATATATATATATATATATATATATATATATATATATATATATATATATACCTCTCTCTCTCTCTCTCTCTCTGTCTCTCTCGCATTCTCTCTCTCTCTCTCTTTGTTTCTCTCTGACCTTACACTTGGCTTTCTTACAGCTCAAAAGCCCATTCAACAGTTATGATACATTCTTGCCACCAGATGAATCCACAATATGTTTACCTATTTCCATTTGTTATTCACTCTCATAACTCTCCCCCATGAAGTGGAATGTGTCATAGTTTGTTCAGGCCAAATTAAATACCACATCACAAAAACACTTTGTGCTGCCACACTAGATATGGACAAGCAAAGTTAAAGCAGGATTTATCAAGTGCCTTCCCACGTCCAACAGTTCCGGTGTGGGGCTATTTATAAATCTACAAGTGAGATGGGGTGAATGCTCTTAGTCATTAGTCATGTCTTTTGGGGATCAATGTCGTCAGTGAGCTTATAGAAGAACATTGTCCTTTTCTGAGTATCAACCATTGTCATTATTATTATTTATCATGCTACTAACTAAGTCCAATACATATACAGGCACAGTATTACTATTTGCCCATATGGAGTGTTCATTTGTACTTTACATTACTTTTTACCATTTTCTGAAATGATCAGGTAAGTGAGAACACATGTACATATCCTCACTTCATCTCACAAATCTATCCAAAGCGTTACATGATTTTTGTATTCTCTGTTAAAAAAAAAGCTTTCTGCTGCTATACGTTCCTTCAATTAATCAAATTACCTGATGAATTGTTTGAGATAATATGGTAACTATGTTATATGCTTTGAATCTTAGAGGAAAATATTTGTCTGTTTGATTAAACCATGGTCACTGGCTTCTCCGGGCGTCACTAAAACGTCCGTTACCAATATAATTTGTCAGAATCACTTCATTGTACATATTCTGCCTTAGAGTATTCAGCACGAGTCAATCATTCATCATGAAATTTCTTTACAAAATGTCCATCCCAAAGACCAATGTGCTACTGCTGTTGTTAACGTTCCTGGCAGGCCCTCTCACACTAAGTGCTCTAAGGCAGAATCGGCACAACGGAAGAATGGTTAACGGATGTTTTAGTGAAGCCAGGAGTGACAGCTATATTGGTTTTATCACCCAGACCAGTATTGTCCTTTAAAAGGTGAGCTGAGCTGCTTGTGTGTGTAGCTTCTGTGAGATACGTGACTCTTGCGGTCTCATTCCCAGGGCCAGCCTGAAGACCTCGCTGAAGACCTCTGTGAAGACAGAGAAGGGTCTGGCCACTAAACTGAGCCTAATACCCAAGAAAGCTGAGCGCAACTACCTAGCCATGGACACAGATCTTGAGGTCATCGGCTATGTCGTGCCCGTATTCAGAACCAAGTGAGTGACATGTACATTGGCGCTACATGTGCTTTACTCCGTTAAAACAATGTGATTCTAGTTCCTGTTTGTGTCACGCTACAAATACGAGAATTTGTGCTCTCTATGCTTCGGGCTTAATACTTGGTTTGAATTTGGTGTCCATACTAGAAACCAATGTGGTTATCAATGCATCCCTATTGGATATTCAGCCCCTCACCCTCTCCTCACACCTGTCTGTGTCTGTTGTGTTGTAGTCATGAGGTGGTCCGGGGTCTGGCCGAGGCCCACGACGAGGTGGTGAAGGAGGAGGGGGTGAACTACGTGGCCATGAGGAACCTGTTCATCAGGGAGTCCCAGGAATCCATGGAGCTTCGTGTGGAGAAGAAAACCAGGAAGAGGATGGTCAGGGAATCGGCCGAGAGCCTCCAATTGGACAGGACGGTAAATCCATCCATTCTATACCATATGTACCATGAAGTTTACAGTATACCGTAGTTCTTGAGATACTGAGACCAAGTTTTTATCACATCATTCCAGGTTTTGCAAAATTGGCCCTTTCTTGAGCAGTCCTACATTGATTCAGAATGTGTTATGTTATTATCAATTATCAACCTGTTTAGAGTAGCCTATCGAATACATCTTTAGAAAACATACAAATTAAAGCTGGGAAATTACATTGACAAAACAATGGAATTGTTAAATGTTGTTAAAGATGTCATGTGGAATAGTATTTGTTTTATTTAAATATATGAGATCTGTCAGTTTTAAATGCTTAATCTGCTCCCTCATCATATCTATATCTCTAGTCATTATCTTTGGTTAATTCTGAAACCAAAATATCGTTACATCATCACATATGAAATATTGAGCTTGACCACTGTCCTGCAGCTGGAGGAGAGGTCAGAGTTTCGCAAGAAGATGAACTCAGACAGTCTCTGCCACCCTCCCGAGTTTGTGGTGAGGCCCCGTGGACAGACGGTCTGGGAGGGCAAAACCCTGAAGCTGCACTGCACTGTGGCCGGCTGGCCCAAACCACGCATCACCTGGTGGGGAACCACTCTAACCATTCAATCACCATCTCTCGCTCACAATGCATCTACATTACATGTACATTTAGTCATTTAGCAGACGATATTATACAAAGCGACTTGAAGGACAGTACCAGTCTTGGTGATCAGAACATCGTAACGGTCTCTCCTGGTTTCTCTAACATCCGTTGCCAATATAATTGATCAGAAAATCTCACACAAAAGAACATTTTGCGTGAATGCACCTACGGTTTAGGAAAGTAATTTTGCCAAATGATATTGGTAGTGGATGTTTTATTGAAGCCAGGCCAGACGGTTACAATGGTTTGATCTCCCAGACCGGTATTTTCCTTTAACGCAAAGTGAGGCTGAGCACTATCAAAAGCATCCAATCAAAACAGGAATAAATACAAAAAAGATCCAAATTCTGCATGTGAAAAAGAACAGCCCTCCACTGATGTAAACGGAACCTGAATAGTTTTCCGAAGGTGTAAGAGACTTTGTTGTCTATGGTCTATGTGTTTGCCAGGTATAAAAACAACGTTCTGATCGATGCCAAGGCCCACCCTGAGAAGTACACCACCGAGAGCAACTACAACATGCACTCCCTGGAGATCAAGAAGTAGGTAGCCTGCTTTTACACAGGATTATACCTGTGAGTATGACAAATCTACTCACACCAACTCCTGCTTCCATTCAAGTGTGCAAATACATAATTCTCATGAGTCTAAATTTATATTTTACATGAAAAATACATTTAGTATTTTCGTTTCCCCTTTATTTTCCCCCAGTTGCGACTTTTTCGACACTGCTCTGTACCATGCCTCTGCCCTCAATATCAAGGGAGAGGCTTCTTCTGAGGCCACTGTCGTTATCAAAAGTAGGTCACCCACGGCTGTTTTGAATGTTGTGGTCGCGCAGCGTTGTGATTGTTGTATCCTACAATTCATGCAAGATGACGCCGTTGGAGAATGGGTTACGTGTTTATGGTAATGAAGTGTGTGTTAAAGGTTCTGATGATACCGTTGTAACAAGTCCAATGAGTTTGATCTCTCTCTCTCTCTCTCTCTCTCCCTCTCCCTCTCCCTCTCCCTCTCCCTCTCCCTCTCCCTCTCCCTCTCCCTCTCCCTCTCCCTCTCTCCCTCTCCCTCTCCAGGGTTCCAAGAGGGTGAGGAAGCAGGCCCTCTGGATCCTAAACCCCGTGAGTCCAGAGCGTCCCAACTGATTTTCATGAACGCTCACACAGACATAATGCTGTATTTTCCCCCTCTGCATGTTAACTCATTTCCTCTCCCTGCAGACGGTTTCTGTGCTGAGCATGGCGTCACCTTTGAGACGAGCATCATCGATAAGTTTGAGGTGGCGTTCGGCCGCGAGGGCGAGACCTTGAGCCTGGGCTGCACCGTCATCATCTACCCCACCATCAAGAAGTACCAGCCAGACGTGGTGTGGTACAGAAACTGTAAGGTTTAAATACAAACCCCTCAGCCACATGCTACATATCCTTGTATATCTGTTACCCTTGAAGTTACGGAGGGTCTAAAAAGTTAAAATAGCTATAATATATCACAGAGGGATGTATCCACTACGTACACCTACCAAATATAATGTCAAGAAATGAAAATAAAGTGTATTAATATGCATCTCAAATTCAGCGTTGGTTGACTTTGACTTACTGAAAGATAAGGCTCATCAAGCAATTATATTAAATATCTAAATGATCAGAGTCGGCACGGCACCTTGCCTGTCTTTTTCTTGCATTATCAACTAAAACCCGCCTCCTATGACAACGGCAGCCTCTGATTGGACTGTCCGTTGACCGGTTAGTCTAAGAGCAACCAGAGTGGACGAATCCCAGACCTGCTACCCCATGATACCATTTATAACATAATTAGAAGTACATTACAGATTTTTGTTGGCCATCACATTCAATTGTATCCAAACACTAACATCACAACCCAAAGAAAGCACCTAAAAACATGTTATCCCTCTCTCTGATTGGCTGAAATCAGTGCCAGATGATGTCACTACAAAATGACATCATCTGGGCACTAGTCTGCGCAATCAAAAACTGTAGTTGAGTAGCCTGCCGTTTTGTTGTGTTGTTTGGTGTTCAGCTTTTGGTCTCTCTTCACACCATTTCTCATCCTCATGAATCAAAAACACTTTTCTTCTGTGTCCAGCCGTGGTCCTGAAGCCGTCCAGGTGGGTGACCTCCCACTGGAGCGGACAGAGGGCCACCCTCACCCTGGTGCACCTGAACAAGGAGGACGAGGGCCTGTACACCCTGCGCATCAACACTAAGTCTGGCTTCGACACCTACTCCGCCTATGTGTTCGTCAGAGGTGAAGAATATACATTATAATGTTATGTATTAAGCTATTTCAAGGATTATTGTTCAACGTGTGGGGATAGATTACTTACACTTAACAATTCTCGATGTGTAACGGCAAAGTTAGTCTTATCCCTACCAAACACTAAACATACATGTATGTACAATGTATGCAATGGGACAAACTATGTTCAATACAGGCAAAATCTGGGGAAAACAATCATAAAACAATCACACATTTAAATGTAAAATGCCACTCTTGATTGGGGAGGGTAAGTGAAGCAAACAAAAGGCTAAGTGACCTTCTCAGGGCACAAAGTGACAGAGCCTGTAGCCGTCAATTAGACGAACAAACGACACACACACACTTGTGTTTTGTCATGTGGCGCATTAAGGACCAGCGAACAGTTGGTCGCGGTGGAGAGTGTTCACAGGCTCAGGTTACCAAGTGACTTCACCCCCACCCCACCCTCCAGCTCCACTCCTATCCCCCAACCTTAAAACGACACGGCTCCTCTCTCCCTGTCGCCTTGGGTGTCTCTTAAGGAATCTCACCGTCTATATCCGTCCTGCTCCATTCCTTCTTGATGAAGCCGACATAAGGGGGCGGGGGGGGGGGGAGACAGAGATACTTATTTGAACATGAGTAAATACTAAATATATAAAGTTCATGCAGTTAATGTTCATGCAGTTGTACAATATTTTGTCCTGAATTTCCTAAACACAAAGGAATATGAAAGACCTGCAACAAGTTTAATAGTGTGTGCTACCAGCACACTAGGAGTGTTAGTGAGGCAGCAAATGGAAACTGGGTTCTAAAAAAGGGTGTGTAACAAAAACAGAATTAGAAACAGCACAAGTATGTTTTGTATGTGTGTGCGTGTGCGCGTGTCCTTTTGTTTCTGTTTGTGTGTGTGTGAGTGTGAGTGTGTTTATATGTCTATGTGTGTATGTGTGCATGCATGTTTGACCGCAAATGCCTTTGCCTTTTGGTTGCATACTGATGTGTGTATGTGTGTCCGTGTGTGTGCGCCCGTCTCTATGACAGATGCTGATGTGGAGGTGGAGGGCGTGCCCGTGGCCCCGCTGGACGTGCGCTGTCACGATGCCAACAAGGACTACGTGGTGGTCACCTGGAAGCCGCCGGCTGTGGAGGGAAGCAGCTCCATCCTGGGCTACTTCATCGACAAGTGGGTCACACCCTCTCACTGTAGTTTTATCTGGAAGCAGCCGTCCATCAGGACAATACAATTGAGAAAATTAAAAACTACATTCACCCTGAAGTTTACTGCCTATTAGAATAATGTAACTTGCCCGTTTCTCTCATTCGTTAGGTAATGTTCTTTAAGTAGTGTTTTTAATGGATCATGAAATATATATATATATATATTTATATATAAATATACTTAATTTTTGTTTCCCGAAAATTCTAACATTAGGATGATAGCATATACCTCTACAATGTATCAAAATAGGGTTTGATATTAAGAGTAATTTAAGTTAACTTGAACTGAAGTGTGAAAGGTATAGCTTATCTTGTAGTGACGTCCTGTGGTTTGCAGTGTAAATGAAAAACTAAGCAGGGTGAACTGTGTGTATCGTATGGCGCAGGTGCGAGGTTGGAACCCAGCACTGGGCCCAGTGCAACGACAGCCCGGTCAAGTACGCCCGCTTCCCCGTCACGGGTCTGGTGGAGGGGCGCTCCTACGTGTTCCGGGTGAGCGCCCTGAACCACGCCGGGGTCAGCCGCCCGTCCCGTGTGTCGGACCCCGTGGCCGCCATGGACCCCTCCGACAGGGCCCGCCTCCGGGGTGAGGAGAGAGAGCTGGAGGACAACGTTACAGGGAATGCAATTGGACTGTCGTCATGTTAAACTGATCAATCTTGTGTGTTTTTGCTTTAATGTCTCTCTCAGCTGGTCCCTCCGCTCCATGGACTGGAATGATCAAATTCACTGAGGAGGACCCCACTGGTAAATTCATAAATCCCAACCAACCCATCAGATTCATTAGCGTTAGTGTAACCGTAATAGTTTTAACCGTATGTTTGAACGTAATGACTTATGACAACATAGCGATTGATGTTTAGTCAATTTAACTCTTTTAGATACATTTAAGTTCTAACATACAACACAGCTTTTAAGTGTGAAAAGCTTCTTTCTTTCTTTGTCAATTTTTGTTTTGCCGTGGTATTGCTTTTTGCATTGGGGACCAGCATTGTATCAACAAATCCCCGTTTAGATCAAATCTCCATGTTAAACCCATTAAGAAGAGGAGTATATAATGATTTAATTTGTACATATTAATATGTATATCATGCCCTCCCCCCTCTCCATTTGCCTCCATAGTGGGCGTGGTCCCTGGGGAGCCCAGTGAAGTGGTGGTCACTGAGGCCACCAAGAGCTACGTGGTGCTGGGCTGGAAGCCCCCCGTCCAGAGAGGTCACGAGGGTGTCATGTACTACATCGAGAAGGTGAGTGGAAAGGATGGAGGAACTGCAGTCTGCTGTGTGCAGCCTTGCAATGGGATGTGTATAGGGCTCGTACATCGTGATGTCACATCACACTGACCTCCTTTTTGGAAGCAAAGAAGCATTGGAGTGTTGGTAGTAATGCATGTTTGGTCATTGCTGAGTAATTCATCGTGAAGTCATTTGTCATTATTGGGAGACATTGTTGTGTTTGAAACGGCCACAGCGTTTCTCATGCGATATGTCATTAACCTAGGTTACGATATATATACTTTTATTTGGGATTTTACAGTACTGCAACTCTCTTGAGTCTTTCAAAATGGCGGAGTATCACCAACAAAACATCCCATACTGCATTCTGATGTACAAGCCCAATTTATTACAGAACACAATTGTATGGTAGTTGTATGGTTAATTTCCCTACATGTCTTTGATGACAAAAAGTGCTATGTATTTAGACGCAAACTCTCGCTTGAGCCGCTATTGTCTGTTTTTATGTGCACAGTTTACATTGCTGGTCCTCTCACGTTTTCTGTTTCTCTTCCCCTTGTTCTCCCTCCCTCTCCCTCTCTCTCTCCCAGTGTATTGCAGGAACGGACGAGTGGCAGCGTGTGAACATGGGGATGCCGGTCAAGTCTCCGCGCTATGCCCTGTTTGACCTGGCCGAGAGCGAGTCCTACAGCTTCCGCGTGCGTTGCTGTAACTCGGCGGGCGTGGGCGAGCCCTCCGGGTCAACGACTGACATCACGGTCGGAGACAAGCTGGGTCAGTAAGACCTCGCCTCTTTTGTTCTTTGATTCTTTGATTATTTTGTTCCTTCTTCCCTTATTTCTTTCTTTCTTTCTTTAATTTATCCTTTCTTTGTAGGACAATCTTGTAAATAAAGATAATTTTGAATCTCTCTCTCCTCAGACCTGCCCTCATCACCTGGAGCGGTGACAGTCACCAGGAACTGTGCCACCTCCATCGTCGTGTCGTGGGTGGCTTCCAAGGAGGTGAAGCACCTGGTGGGGTACTACATCGAGTACAGCGTGGTGGGCAGCGAGGCTTGGGTGCCCAGCAACAACAAGCCTGTCAAGAGCACCAGGTTACTTGGATACATTTGACGGTTTAGCTTAATTTAGCAAATTTGAGCTTAGTTTAGCCTAGTTTAGTTTAGTTTATCTTTTTTTTTGCATACTTTACTTACTCTCTTTTGGATTATTTTATTTTATTTTAGCTTAGGTCATTATAGTTGATTGAAGTTTAGTTCGATTTATGCGCAGCATGTTAATTATTTGGATGACATATGCCCTGGTCTTATTGAGAGTGAGTACTCCACCTAGTGGATGTTGTCTGTCATTACAGATCTAAATCACGGTAGTTCCATGAGTTGCTGTTAAACCCAATGATCTGTTGTTTCCATGGTGTTCAGGTTTGTGTGCCATGGCCTGACTACTGGTGAGAAGTATGTGTTCAAGGTGAAGGCCGTGAACGCTGCAGGATACAGCAACAGCTCCCCTCTGTCTGATGCTGTCCTGGTCAAGCCTGCCGTCTGTGAGTTTCCCCCAGAATTATTATTTCATAATCGCCTGTTTATTTTATTTTCCATCAGTTTTTTTTCTGTTATCCTTCATTATTATTATTTTTGTTTATCTCACTTTGTAAATCACTCAAACCATTATGCAATTTCTTGTTAACATACATTTACATTCAAATTCTCTCACTGTAAACGTCTTCTACCCTCTGCTAATACGTTTGTCACATCATGTGCCCGTATCATATAGCATTGTATGACATATGTGAGATCCATAAATGACATTGCATGTGCCTGACCCTCTAACCATCTCTTAACCTCAAATGTATGTATTTGTATTCATTCAAGGCTTAAATAGAACTGTTTTGTATTAGATTGGAATAGCCCGACTTGCGCATTGCTTTATGCCTGTGCAGCTCATGTCCTTGTGGTTTGTATACTTGTGTATTTATTGGTAGAGCTTGAGTTCTGCTGTGCCATGTGATAACTAAAACCGTGCGTTCTGTGAGGAGCATGTCCCTAACCAGCGCCACACCCCGGCCTGCCTCGCCAGAGGTACTTAAAGCACAACGTTAAACTACCTGCAGGCTGACATGTAAGTATAATCAATGCAGAGGGAAGAAGTCTTGGTGTTTGCGTGTGGCCTAACACGACCATGTTTGAAGCCATTAGCCATGTGAATCATACGAATCAAGTCGGGATGATTTCATCACGTATCTAATATCTGTCAGAGTAGTGGGCATTCATCTGAATCTAAAAGTGATGATCCCCTGTCTTGGTGACTCATAGCAAACGCTGACGTACCCCTATGCCATCAATCTAAACCGTGTCACTTTTTATCCAGTAAGACAGCATGTTTTTTGATGGATGAGAGCGCAAGAGCCTGCCGTTTCTATGAATAATCCCTGATGACGACCAAAAAACCGCATGTCCACCTTCCATCAAAATCTGGTTGTGATTGAATAACAAGGGGGACATCTTTTTAGTTTTCATCAGTCTATCAATCTGGCGGAGGATGAGGTGTCATATCCCACGCACACACACTAACACACAAACACACATACACACTATGTTGGGTGCGTGAAAAGCGCTATATAAATGCAATAAACTATTATTAACATTATTCGTCATCGACTGCTAATGATAAGCGATTTTGCCTCTCTCTCTCTCTCTCTCTCTCTCTCTCTCGCTCTCGCTCTCGCTCTCGCTAGCTGTCACTGGGAGGCCCTCGGGGGTGACCCTGGTGGAGGCTGCCAGGGACTACATGGTGCTGAGCTGGAGCGCGCCGGCTTACAACGGAGGAGCCGACATCACGGGCTACTACGTGGACTACAGGACGGTGATGGGAGAGGTGGTGGGCAAATGGCACGAGCTGAACCCTAAGGCCATTAACGCCACGTCCTACAAAGTACGTTGTCCTGGGTCTTAACACCGCATTCACTCTTCCCAGGGTTGAGGCTTTGGGACTCAATGCTTATGACATTTTAGTGTACGGTTTTGAGCGTCCACCAAATGCCACGTTTGTTTTTTGTTTTTATTTGGACCTTGTTTCTGTGGAAATGATTTGGAGGTTAGTTAAATTATGATAATTATTTGGGACCTGTGAGACTGTAATTATAATTAGGATTATAATAAACAGCTAGGTACATAGCCTTGCCTCGACTTGGTACAACAGGAGTCATTTGATGGAATAAACAATAATTGGTTAAAATAGCCAATGTACCTTGCAACAAACACAAATCAACGTCAAGTTGGAAAGCAGATTTATTCTGGTGTCGGGTCAATCACAAATGGTGAAATTTTAATTAATAAAAATTCTGTTCTCATTTGTCCTGTTCTCCTTTTTTCCCAACAGGCTGAGGGCCTGAAGGAGAACCTCTTCTACCAGTTCCAGGTGCGGGCTATGAACATGGCGGGTGTGAGCAGACCCTCTGTAGCTGGTAAAGCTCTGGAGTGCAAGGAATGGACCATCACTGTGCCAGGTATAATACACGCTGTGGAAGACTTCACACACACACACACACACACACACACACACACACACACACACACATGGGCAAATTATGAACATGAACACCTAAAGTAGCCAATTTCAATCAACATGAATAGAATACTGATTTCTAGCTAAAGTCAATTACATCTTTCAATACATTTCAGCATCACACTATACACTTTGTTTATTTGTTGGTTTAAATGAGACGTAGTTTAAGCACACACCAACAAAAGGTTAAACAGTTCCCAGTATAAAAAAATTAAGAAAATTGGTAAATCATAATCCCAATGGTTTGCACAAACATTATTCATAATATCGTTATTTTCTTGCACACTAAAAATATAATCATCTGTCACCAATTATTTAAACCACAAACCGGAAAAATTGCTGAGCACAGCGAATGACAAACACAGATCTCTTGTTTGGTGGCTTGCCTCAGCACACTAGACTCCAATAGCAAGGCACCACCAGTTGGAATGATGTTCTTCAATGAACCGGTTCTTCAAGGAACCAGTTCTTCAATGAACCCGGTGGGATGATGTGTGGTTGTCTCTGTCCCCAGGGCCTCCTCTTGGCCTCCGCGTGCTGGAGGTGCGTGACACGTCCCTGGTGGTGCTGTGGGATCCCCCGGCCTTCAGCGGACGCTCCCCGGTCAACGGCTACTACCTGGACATCAAGGAGGCTGCGGGCGACGATGGGGCCTGGAGGGCCGTGCACGAGAAGGTCAACCAGATCAAGTACATGAAGGTAACGGACGCGCTCCGTTTCCGTTCCCGTTCCCCCCCCCCCCCCCCCAGGTTTTCACAATGTTTGTATGTGAAACCTGGACTCTGTTAGTTCTGCACGGCCACTGAGTGGTCAACACTTTGACTGTAGTGTACATACTACAAAAACATGTGTTTAAAGTAACTCTCACAAGTCAGTTGGGTTGTCCTTATATTGCTGTTAATGTCCCATATTCATGAATATTGTAAATATTATATATAAGGTGGTCAGACGGAAAGTATTTCTACATATCAATCACAATGTATAATCTCATAAACAAGTTTAACAACTGATTTGGGTAAGTTAATCCTCTGGATGCCTTTGTTGATGTCGATTTTAGAGAGGGATTGTTTTTTGTAGCACACACTTTATATATATATATATATATATATATTATATGAGTCAGAAGAAGCATGATGTTTTTATGAATGATTGTTGTCCAGGTGACCGGTCTGAATGCTGGTGCTTCCTACGTGTTCCGTCTGCGTGCTCAAAATCTGGCTGGGGTGGGAAAACCTTCAGGAGTCCTTGGCCCAGTTCTGGCCCAGACTCGCCCGGGTGACTCACACACACGCACACACACACGCACACGCACCCACAGCAAACACACACACACACACATAAACACACACATTAAATAACTATTCTCCATGCCACAGGCACCCATGAGATCGAGGTGGATGTGGATGACGATGGTGTGATCTCCATGATCTTCCAGTGCTCTGAGATGGCTCAGGGCTCCGAGTTCATCTGGTCCAAGAACTACAAGACCATCACAGACAGCTCCCGTATCACTGTTGTTACCCAAGGCGGCAAGTGGGTACCACGTGTGTGTGTGTATGTGACTGTCAGACTACGTGTGTGTGTGTGTGTGTGTATATGACTGTCAGACTACGTGTGTGTGTGTGTGTGTATGTGACTGTCAGACTACGTGTGTGTGTGTGTGTGTGTGTGTGTGTGTGTGTGTATGTGACTGTCAGACTACGTGTGTGTGTGTGTATGTGACTGTCAGACTACGTGTGTGTTTGTGTGTGTGTGTGTGTATGTGTGTATCACTGCGTGAAAGGTGGTGTATCTGGACGTCAATAATCCTGTATAGTCCCACATACTACACAGATAATTGGATTTTGTCCACTGTTATGCGGACCGGAATGCTCCTTGATATGTAGCACGTTTGGGGTCCTGTCCCCTGCTGGGTGCTTGCAAGCGAACATTTGCATTTCACAACTTGGGCCACCAGTTGCCATGGTGAATAATCCCCTTGGGGTGCTTGCAAGGGAACATTAGCATTTTAAACCTTAGGTATCACCAGGTATCGTTCAATTTGTCTAAAGTCTTTCTTAGGTTTAGTGTTGTTGTTTTTGATTAATAGGTAGATAATATAGATACTGTGACAAACGAAAATGAATTACACAATTGCTTTATAAATAAATTAAATACAGTACTGTCAGAATCGGACAAAAACTAAACACAGTATACAGTGAATACAATACATTGTGCAAAACAACAGTGGATACAAGACATACAAAGGGGAGGTGTGAAGTGGAAGGGGGAGAGGGAGATTATTTGTGATTCAAATCTCGTGTTGGACACATACAATTGTCGTGGGAGTTTGGGGTTTTCTGTGGTCTCCTTGTGGATCCATCTGCGGTACCTCGTGCATGGCGATTCACTACCTATTTTTAATCGGTGTCCAGTCCATTCTGTAGCACCCCACACAGTGCAGACAACTCTGTGCTTCGGACTGGAGGTTAGACGACCCATACCGGCCTTCCATCAAAGATAGCATCCTCCTCTTCAGAGATCATATCTAGTGTTGCGTAGTGTTCTTCCATAAGGCAGCCTCTAGCTTGGTTCGAAGAGCACTAGCTCTGGCCTTGTGCAGGTGCAAAACACAGAGTAAATTCAAATTAGACCACCAAAAATATCTAATGGGGTAAAAGTATAGAACTACTTGGGAATTCTTGTTTTTACTTACTCTTTTCTTCCCTTGCCTCATGTGAGTGGTGATCCTGCTCTCTCGTTTCTCTAGATTCTCTTTTTGGGTTATTATGTAACTCTTTTGAAAAGTCTCAAAATAGGTCTTGCAGGATGCTAGAGAGAGAGAGAGAAAAAAGTTATGTTTATTGCTAATGCCTATACAGTAGATCAGTAAATTGTTTTTAAGTTGAAGATATAATACATCCTCCCTATAACAAGGATAGGCAAACTATCTGGACATTGTGACTCACATTTTAAAACTTCAGGATCCACATCTGGAAAAGCCATCGACACCGCATTCAAAAGATGTGTTGTAAGATCCTGGTTGTGTGGGGACATTACACAATGGAGAAGAAAGGAAGATTGATTCATTGTTAATTGGTGTGGTTGCTCATGCTCTTTATCCCCAAGTTGCGTGGAAAACCCACTTGCTTGAAACTACGGAGCATCTGCCGTATCTTTCATCCAAACTCCATTGCGAAAAATATGTTTTCTTGTGTTAATCAAACAGTATGTAAAATGACGTCATTGCAATGACCACAAAACTGTCTTCGCCTTTTTCCTTGTTCCTCCCATGGCTCCTGAAACACAAGCCTTTTCCTTCGTTTGGATTCTGCAATCTGAAATCGGAGTATTTGGCTGTCGGGAGAGATAATGAAGAGTCAATCACCTCATTTATATTTTAAAGAGGTCATTGATGACGTAACAAGCACTGTCGGCACTGTAGGCTGGTGTGAAGTGGAACTGTGTGCAACTAACTGCAGAGTGGGAAGGAGGGCAGGCTTCAGTTTCCAGCCCTTCTCAGACTTTGTACTGTTATTGGCACCAGAAAGCCCTAGCCATCACTGTGGTCAGGCAGGTTACTGCAAACCCTTGTCTTTACAGCTGTATTCTGACACTTGCGGGTCTTTGCAGGTCCCCATAACAAAATGCTGCAGGCATCCATACCTCCGGCAAACAGCAGATCTGGTGGAATTTTACTTGTCCAAATATTTCCACATACATCACTTTTCACGCAGTGTAAATGTGTGTGTGTGTGTGTGTGTGTGTGTGTCACTGTGTGTTCTTGTGTGTGCAGTAATATATGTATGTATATGTAAAAGGCTTTTGAATCTATTATGGGTTCCAGTATTGCGTGAAATCACTTTCATTGATTTTACTTTTCTAATTTACATCATAGATGTGACAAATCGGATTACAGTATGATGACTATCCAAACTGCTTTATGCACTGCTTTTTATGTGCCCAAATGTCCCATGTGTCTGTACCAATGAGAGCTGTAGCTGAGGTTTGTGGGTGTATTTCCTCTTCTCCATTTTGTGTAGCGTTTCAGAGATTAAATCCCAATGTGAGCTTGTCTTCACTGTATCTGCATGCATGAACCCACTGCCATGCAGGCTCACTGTGATCCAGACCTATCATATGTAAGGTGTACTATACTTCTACCGCCAGGTCCAGAGCTATCTTCAACAATCCATCCCTGGAGGACCTGGGGACCTTCTCCTGCATGGTCACCAACACAGAGGGCATCTCCGCCAGTTACACACTCACCGAGGAAGGTGAGTCACGCACACACACATATACGCGCACACACACATGCAGCACAAAGTTCTTTAATCAAGAAATGTGATATTGTATTTGCGGTTACTGTCTGGAAACCACTGGTTAAAAAGGGTTATGGTCAACTAACATTTAAAGCAGCACCTATGAAACCACATTTGGGGATAGAAGATCATATGAATAGTGTTTAAGATGTTGAAGTAGAGCTATTTATAGGATTTCATCACAATCACCTACTGTTTCTCTTCTCTGTTGTGATTGACAGGTCTCTTACGCCTTCTGGACATCAGCCATGACCACAAGTTCCCTGGTGAATATCTAACTCCATCCCATAAGATGGCTAATTGAATAGTACTGTGTACAATTTAGACTACACTATCATAGACCAGAATATGCCTGGAGATAGTGTGTATCTTATTGTTTTGTTGTTTATGCACTCGAGTGCTAAATTAGTAAAAAGATGCTTAACACTGATAAACACCAGCCCCCTATGCTTTCTATTTAACTTTCATGTCAATTTCATTTAATTGGTAACAATAGCAAAAAAAAAATCTATGCTTTAGTTTGACTCTAGGGACTATGATCATAGGAAGTGTAAATGCATGCATATATTGCAATTGAGTGTAATCACATTGGGCAAAATAGCCAGAGGCTATTCCTCAGGGCTTGCACAGTGCTTATTTTAGCATACCGAGTTATTCTGCTAGTGATCATATTAGTGTCATTGTCAATCATCATTGAAATAACTCCAAACGTAATTGAACAACGAATAAGTCTGTGGTTACTATGATAACTAGCCGCAAGACTGTCATCCTTCCTCCTTCTCCTCTTCCTCTCTCCTCGTGTTCCTCTGCCCTGCAATGGTCTCCAGTTATTCCCTTCAAGAAGGAGATGTCCATGGACCTGTTGGAGAAGGGCCGCGTGCGCTTCTGGACACAGGTGGAGAAATGCACCGCCGCCTGCAAGGTGGAGTACGTGTTCAACAACACAGTCGTTACCGCAGGAAAGGTAAAGAAAACACAACAACACAATGTTGTATTCTGAAATGATGTCATCATTTTGTATTGTTTCATAGAAGAGCTCAGCTCAACTATTGGACTACCATTCACATGCTGGAGACTATCAATAGAATAATAACACAATACAAATGTATAATTTGAATATGTATTATCTAATACAATTTTGACTTTTGTATTGAAAATATGCAATAGATTTAAGGGCTGTACAAAATAAATAAACTTGCTTGGTTTCCAGAAATACTCAATGAACTTTGACCAGAAGACTGGCATCATCGAGATGTTCATGGACTCACTGGAGGTCACAGATGAGGGAACGTTCACCTTTAACCTGGTGGATGGCAAGGCCAAGGGAACCACAAGTCTGGTGCTCATTGGAGATGGTAGGAGGATCTTTATTCAATGTATTCCGAATAATACATTATGTATTTATCCCTGATAGGTGACCAACTGCAATTGAGTGGCGGCGTTTAGTGTTTTACCTGCAGTGGATGGCCACACGGGGGCAGCATAGGCCAACCTTTTTCTGTTTTAAGGATTGACTGTTTGATGAATGAGGGAAAGGCATTGTACGGAGACATATTTAGATTTGTATATTACAGTGGGTAGCAGCAAGAAGGTCCAGATTTCAAAACCAACTGGAGCCTCTTCTGTGTGCTGTTTGTATTTATTTATGTTCTGTCTGTGTTTCATGTGGCTTGTCAAATGTCTCTTTGTGGTTTCTTCCCACCTTTAAATACATGCACACCAGGAGGGTACTTAGCAGGCTACTGATTAAACACATTTGATTCTCAGTGCACCTACCTTGAATAACATGTGTTTCATATCATTTTGGTATATTCCAGAGTTTAGAGAGCTTCAGAAGAAGTCTGAATTTGAGAGGGCTGAATGGGTCAGGAAACAAGGTAAGGGACTTCAACTTGAAAAGACACAGGAAAGTACAGACACTGTACTCTACTCCCATTTCAACACTTGCTAACATCTCCCCTCCTGCCAACAGGTCCCCACTTTGTGGAGTACCTCGATTTCACCGTCACTGAGGAATGCAATGTGCTGCTTAAATGCAAGGTGAGGACAGCAGCACTGTACCCCTCATCATTAAAGGTGCAGAGTGTCGAATTTAGTGGCATCTAGTGGAATGAACTTGTCATACATTTAATATAATATTCATAAGTATGTTTTAATTAGTGTATAATCCCTGAAAATAAGAGCTGTTGTAACACCGCAAAGAAGCGTTTTTGTTTTTTAGCTTGCAAGCTATGACCTAATAGTTTTACAGACAAAATAATTAAATAAAATCTATAAATCTATCAAGGAACCTCATCACTTGACCCTTGGCTACTCGATGCTGTTATAGACGATGACATACGTAAGTTTAGAGGTGCCAGTAGAAACCACTACAGGCCGCAAAGCTCCTACGTCGGAAAGGGGGGGGTGAAGGGGGGGGGGTTATCAGTTGGTTGCAACCTCACCACTAGATGTCACAAAATCGTACACATTGCTCTTTTAAGCACTGTTCATGTGACCCTTACATGACCGTATCAGGATAATGTGTCATCGTGTGTGCATAGATATAGTAATGATGCTCCTGCCAATAGATTGGAAACATCAAACCGGAGACGGAAATCGACTGGTACAAGGACAAGGTGAACATCCATGCTGATGACGACGACTCCAAGAAAATCCAGATGAAGGACGGGGTGTTGACCTTTAACATCGGAAAGGTCAGGCCATCGGAGAGACGTCTTGTAAATGTTTAATCTGGTTTTGTTTGTGTGTTTTTTTGGTCTTTTGGTGTCTGCAAGAAACTTTGAGCCCCATAGAGTGGACCACTAGAAGCATTGCCTCTCAAAAAGCTGCTCTGCTTACATTGAAGATCTATTGTAGCGTAACATGCTTCAATGCTGCCATGCTCTCCCTCTCTGACACACGGACTCATAAATTAGAAAATGTTGGTAATAAAACAAATGTTGGCATACTGCCGTAGTGCTATCTACTGTAAATCAGCAAACAGAGTAAGAATGCAGTGCTATTTGAATCCTGTGTTATTCATAAGTAATATTCACTATTCTATATGTAATATTCTTTAATCATGCACCAGGACATATTGAGGAGAAGGTATATATATACCCTACATATATGGTTATCCCTGTGTTTAATTACTGTAGTTATCAGTAGTTAGCCTATTCTAACTCAGTATAAATAACACTTGCCCCATGTTTTAAAAGATTCGCCTTAGCTTGGCTTGCTCGTCATCTCCTTAGAAGCAACGTCAATATGAAAAATATCATAATCAAGCCCATTTGAGTCTCAAAATTGTTCCTATATTTAACAACAACAATTGACTCCTGCCTGGTCTGTGGTGGTCATATGTCTGACTGCAGCTGGATCTAAAAATACTTTACATAAGCAATACGTAAACAAAGCATGATTGACCAAAGAGAGAGAGTAATAACTGCATGAGCTCAGGAGAGATGGGCCTTCCTGATCCTCGCCCCTCCTGTGAACACCGCCCTGGCTTTTAACCCCGGCTTATCTGTCTAATTTCCACAGTGTGTTACTAAGCCAGAGAAAGAGCAAGCAGAAAACGAGCAAGATGAACCAAAGAGACCGGCCGCGGACCTCCCCCCAGCATCCCCGAGACCCAAAGTCTGGAAACATATACATTGCTGCCATGAGTTGTCGCCTATAAAACCTGCTTGTGTTTCTGCTTGCATCGCCTTGTTTCTCTTCCCGATTTTCCCACGATGTTTATTTGTTCATGTTCAATTTTGTATTTTCTTTTCATGTAATTTCTCTCCTTTAAATGCATCCTGAGCAGGAGATAAGCTTTCCTTTGAGGATTTCTTTCCCACTAATCAATTTCTCTGTCCCGCTTGTCCTTCGTGTCCCCTTCTGTCCCACACCAGTACTGAACACCAACTGTATTCCATGTCACGGGAATGGTGTTGAATTCCTATATCTGTATGGAAATGACCGTTCCATACAGAAAAGAAGGGCATCCAATGGTGGTTCACACACCCTGGGAAGATGTCTAACTTCAGCCGTGTCTCCCATAGATATCCAAGAAGGATGCTGGCATTTACGAGGTCAAGTTGTGGGACGAGAGAGGCAAAGACACGAGTACATTCAATCTGACCGAAGCAGGTAACTCAGTAGTTCCTGAATGGAAGAAAATATCATAAGCTTTGATAATGACAGGGTCTGCAGAATATGAAAGAAAATCCTAACATGTTTTTTTTTTTCTCTCCAGGCTACCAGGCTGTTATGAATGAAGTCTTCAGGGTTATCGGTGAGTCGTAATTTGAACACAATCCTTGTCGCGTCAATATATTATCCCACCCTATATTGGGTCACCATCCCCACATGGATGGTTATAATACCTTTGAGACTAATTTTACAAGGCAATAAGGTATTATAATCGTTCCCTTTTCATTCCAGCCAACTCCTCCACCAGCATCCAGGTTCTCAGCACTGAGCACGGAATCGTCCTCTACTCCAACATCATCTATTACACTGATGAGCTGCGTGTTGGTTGGCTCCACAAGTACGTCATATCATCGCCATCATCACCATTGCTATGATCTGTATTTTTAGTAACACCCATGCATTTTCCATATTTAACAACTTCAAAGGCTTATGCTTAAAGCTAGGGAAGGCAATTTGAAGAAACCAAGCTAGAGTAAGCAAGATTTTGAAAGTATTGAATATGAAAAATCCCTCCCCTCAGGCCTCCCTCCAAAGCTACTCCCCCAAAACACGTGATTAGCTCGCTAGTTTTTGCAATAGGTCTGCCTACCCTTGTGGAAGACTCCGGTCATGCACAATGAGTGCACGGGCAGGTGCCTGGATACCTGCAGGTATCCAGGTAGGTAGGTAGACCGAAAGGTAGACCATCCAATTACTTCATTCGGGCCAAATGAAATGATTGAACAGGCTAATTACCGGCATGCGACAGCCACAGATACCAGAGCATTTTATTTATTGATTTTGAATTTAAACAAATATGACAAAAATGTCATTTAAAATGAGATGCCTACCCTGTCTTTAAGCCAGGGTTAGAATCAGCCTATTATTAGTTAAATAGTCCAGAAGGAGGATAGTCTTAAGGATCTAGGTTTGATCCCCTAAGTCTGCAGTCTAACTGCAGGCATCCTAGACCAAGATGGCTTCTCCGTATATGCTCTTAAATGTCCTTCATCCAACAATTTGTTTAAATCAATGAAGCTTTGTTTTAAAGCTTTTAATAGATAGTAAATAACCGATGATTTAGCTAGCTTGTTTTGCCCCTTGTTTTTGATACAAAGTAGATCGATATCAATGCGTTCACGGCCAGCAAACCAACAACAATTGCTTTTATGAAATACTTTCTGTTAAGGTACAAGACGGGGGACCCAAAAGCAGAACACAGGAGACAGATGTAGGAAGGTTCAACGGGATTTATTAACGGGAAACAGGCAGGGGCAGGGCTAGTCATGGTCAGGTGGCCAAGGGTTCGGCGGCAGGCGGGCAATCAGGCAGACAGGGGCTAGACACCAGACGGATGGTCGGGCAGGCGTGGTAGGGTTCGGCGACAGGCGAGCAATCAGGCAGACAGGGGCTAGGCGATAGACGGGCAGGCGTAGGTTCAGCAACAGGCACAGGAATCCGGAGGTAAGCTGGACACAGGAATAGGACGGGTTAGGGACAGGCAAGGAGAGAATAATTAGACTCAGGAATTGGGGGAACGAAGATACTACCAGGTGGAGAGTAACAACGAACTGGTGCTGGCTGCTAGGAAATGCAGTGAAGAAATAGGGTGCGTAGATTGATGATTGCTGGCAGGTGTCTAAACAGAGGCACGTGGGGAAGTGGCAGCCGGCGCCCACTAGGTGGTGGCAGTGGACGGTGTGACACTTTCTTTTTATGCCAATAGTTTTTCGGAAGATGGTTTGAGGAAATTAATACTAATGAATATATTTCTGTTTGACCTCAGAGAGAGCAAGATAGCCAGCTCTGCCAGGCTAGCGTCTGGAGTCACAGGGGAGCAGCTGTGGCTTAAGATCAACGAGCCCACAGAGAAGGACAAGGGCAAGTACACCATAGACATCTTCGACGGCAAGGATGGACTCAAGAGGGTCTTTGACCTGTCTGGTCAAGGTGAGTGGGATCTTTCAATTTCTTGGCGTGTTGTATGGTGAAGATAAAAAACGGCAGTGTCATTTATTTGGTTGTAATATGAGACACGGAGTCCTTAGATAACAATGTGCTGGTTGTAGGCACCACTTAATATGTGCTCAAACCTTTCTTGTACAGTGAACCTAATATTATGTTGCTTGTCTGTGCAGCGTGGCAAGAGGCGTTTGAAGAATTCCAGAGGCTGAAGTAAGTAAAGAATTTAGTGAGCATGCACCGACTGTTGTGTACTTCTCTTTCTTCTATTTGAAAACAATATTTATGCAAATACTTACAAATTGCAACCAGAAAATCTAAACTTCAAATACCCTTGTGGGTCTCTTCTGGTGACATCCAACTCATAGTGCATTTCCAGGCATTGTGCGGCAGAGAGGAAGATATGTTTTCAACACCATAGCTTTGATACCTTTTTGAGATACTTCTGACAATGTCTCCTTCCTTCCTCAGAGCGGCTGCGATTGCAGAAAGAAGTAAGTGGGTATTTATAGTTTGTCCCCAGAGATTTCCATGTCTAAAATAATGTTTCCCAGTCTAAAATAAAGTCAACATTTCCCCTGATACAGACTTGGCTAGGTTTGAACTGGAGGTCAATTGTTGTTTTAATAACTAACCTACCTAGCCATATAGACAACAATCCAGTTTGAAATAAGAAATGTATATGCACACACTTTACTGTCTTTTAGAGACAAGATATTTTGGTGTTGAAAAACTCTGTGATTTGTTTAGGAAAATTTTTGGGGGAGAATATATGCTGTACATTAAACAGTTCATTAGGAAACTCATTGTATAATGTTCTATATACGTGTTTCATGGTCATTTCATAATACTTCACCCTTCATATCGGAAAACTGACTGTCAAATGGATTGCCGTGTTATTCTTACTGTGTTATCGTGTTACCTTTCTAGACCGTGCTCGGGTTGTTGGAGGCCTGCCAGATGTGGTTGCAATCCAGGAGGGCAAGGTAAAGAGATTAGCTTTTTAAGAGATTACCTCTGCATATTCTCGCCAAACATGTTTCTCTCTTTCCCCCTCTTTAGCTCTATCTCTCTATCTCTGTATTTCACTTACACCCTCTTTCTAATATCTCTCTTCCACTCTCTTTCATATATGTAGGCCTATTTTCTCCGTTCGTTTTCTCCTTATCATGAGCAGCATTTTTCAGTATTCAGATGTTATGGCATACACACAAACCAACAAACACACACACACACACACACACACACACACATACACACACACTTCCAAAAAAGACGAAGAAACAAAAACACTGACTCTCTCCACCTCCCACCCCCACTAGTCCCTGAACCTGACCGGCAACGTGTGGGGCGACCCGGCACCCCAGGTCAGCTGGCAGAAGAACGACAGAGAGCTGGTGACCGATGACCGCTACACGCTCAAGTTTGAGCACGGGAAGTTCGCCAGCATCACCATCGTCGGGGTCACCACTGCCGACTCGGGCAAGTACGCCCTGATGGTCAGCAACAAGTACGGCACGGAGGCCGGAGAGTTCACCGTCAGCGTGTACACCCCCGAGGATGAGGAGAAGAAGGAGGACAAGAAGGAGTGAAGTGATGATGGGGTTTTAATGTTAAGGAGCTGGAGGGTAGAGAGAGAGAGTGTGAGAGAGAAGTGGGACAGGGCTATCTCTGAAAGTCGTTCACCCCTGTGCAAAACAAGTACAGCTGAAGCAGTCTGAATAAAATATGACAGGAAGAAAATTACAACTCCTCCTTCTGCTAAAAACCAAAAACCCTTGGGAGTGTTGCTCGTCATGGATTGAAGCTCAGAATGTAATCGGGGAATAAATATGTTGTTGCTTAGTATGTCTTGTCTTTTGTTGCTTTTGATCTTTAGATAATACAAAATAGCCAATCGGTAGACAATTACTGTTTCACAAAAGGAAAACATAATAACCAAAACATAGTTTTGAATAACTTACTACATTGTTACAGTGTATGATCTCTCACACCAAGTCACCACTGAGGTAACTTTGCCCAGATGAAAATAAATACATAATAATAATCATTGTAAACCATGAATAGAACCCATTTTCTGTATTATTAGTGCGCTATTTTACTCTTTGTGTTTTAAGTGACGTCATGTATGTAAGCTGAAGTCTCAAGTCATTCGTCAAGAGGAGTCAGGAAAACGGGAAGAAAAGGTCGTGCAATGTGGACATGTTGACATAACAGGAAGAAAATGCTAATTTAAGTGTCAATGCATGTTACATACTTCTGGTAGTGTGTGCGCACTGTAGAGATCGTTATATAAGCATGACACTCAACCAATGTATTTAAAAGTATACGTTTTTTTTTTTTACGTTCAAATAAGGACTGCCCTCCAGAATGATTTGAGACCGAAAATAAATGTATTCTCCAATAAAGAAAGTTGACCTGGCTCAATATGTATATAACATGTTTGACTGTATAACAAAAATGTCAATATTTTACAATAGTAATAATGGTAATTAGTGTGGTTCTTTAGTTGTGTATGCATATGCACGCAGCACACCGCACTTGATCTAGGTAAAAGTTGAACGGCACAGTTGTGTTGAACAGCACAGTTGTGTTGAGCCACTGCGGGGCTCTCTGTGCCACTCTACCAGCACTCCACATCCAGTAGCCACACCAGTCCTCTTAGGTGGTCCAGGGACGGACACGTCAGGAGGTTTTTCAAAATATGGGGACCAACTGAAGAGTTGCCCATCTTTATTCATCTGCAATATATCGAGAACGTCGACGGTAAGGTAAGATCATAACGCCGAAATTAGACTAGCGCTGCTGTTGACGTTTTTTTCTGTCCTATACACGGTTAGTACGGACGTTAGCTTGAGCTAGCAGCCCGGCTGGCTAGCATGTCTTGTGATGATAAATCTATCCGGCTACGGGCTAGATGGACTATAAACCCGTTAACGTGTGATATTTCCTCACAATCTGAAGCGGTTCCATTGCTATTAGTTTACTTCTGAAGGACAATCAACGTAATGGAAGCTATAGTATACACTGGCTCATGTAAACCGGTGTTATTTGACTGGTTATGCAAACAGGCTATCGGGTCCATTCATAGTCGTCGACCCAATTCGTCCGCTGAATAGAACTAACTTGGTTGACCGAACCTCGTATTACTCTAGTCGTTTTTATATTGTCCTTGGTCTGTCAACACACAGTGTGTGTGTGTGTGTGTGTGTGTGTGTGTGTGTGTGTGTGTGTGTGTGTGTGTTTTAGGTTTTTCTGTAAACCGTTCATTGCCCATAATCGATTGCCCAGATGATTTGCAAACTACCTTGTTGTGCATACTATCATTCGTGTGAAGAATGCCACTTAAAGATCACGTCGTTTATTAAATGTCCCACTACATGTTTTTATAATTCCTGAAGCAACGTCCTTTGATTACCGTTATACTGTCAACGACCTGATCTGTTCAGTGTAACTGTAAACCACTCATAACAGGTTTTTAGATACCCTAAAGTAAAGTTACATGTATCACAGCTTAAGGATTCTTGGTACAGACCACTTTATATTTGGCCGTACTCTATTTTTAACTTACAAAACAGTCAAGTATGTTGATCTTCCCTTTCTTTCAGTGGTTTTCAGTTTCTTTATTTTGGTATACAGTGGTGACGCCCAAGTTGTGCAAATATTTAGTGCTCCTGCACACTTTCTTACATAAGCTCAGCTATGCTTTGTAAGGTAATGGACTCTTTCTTTCTCAATGTAGTGCCTCTTGTTAACCAATAGTGCTATCATTTGACATTAACCATTAATTCAAAACTCTGTAATGCACTGCACCTCCTCTATGTTGTCGTTATATGACCAGATGATAATGCAATTGACACTGAGGTAAACAAAAGCTCAAATAATTGTAAATAATGGCTTTATATTTGCACAGAATAATTTTTAATGAGGCCATATTTTCTGTCATCTATAAATAGTAAATGTGAAAGCCATTAATAAGAACTTCCACTGTTACTTAATTTTGAGAAATAGAATAGTTTTATGTTTTGGCCAAAATATTCTCTACATTTTCAAAGATGTTATTATGAACTATACAGTTGTATATGAAATGCACTTCCTTTTCTGCCAATTGAATGTGTCATCGTTGACACAGTGCATGGGTTTTTTGGCATATTGTTCAAAGTAACAGGATTATAGTTCAGTCATTACTTTAGGCAAGTTGAATGACCTTATGCTTGGAATGGCCAAGAAGTTGAACATAGTAGGCAGTTAAGCAGCAGTTCTTGCATCAGACATGCCCTACAGCTACTGGCCATGTTTTCGATGGAATAAACATGTTCAACTTTCGACTCTGTTCATGCTCTCGCTGATTTTGAGATATTGCCAGCTATAGAAAGCCAGTAGTCTGCATTGTTTATCCAAGAGCCACGAAGCTCTGAACCAAATGGACAGGACTGTACAGCTCAGGTATATTCACAATCACAATTGAGTCACTTCCTGTGAAGCCTATGCCTAAATGTTATCGGCATAATGTTCGGGTATCGATTTGTCACCTGCACTATCTTAAGAACGTTGAATGGTACTTCAATTTAGGCTAATCCTTGCTGATGCTATTACAAAAGTATTTTCTTAACTATGCTCACATTTGTGGCTGACTGGACTCTAAAGAGCCCCTAAGAAAAGTATGATAATAACAAGGAACAAGTCAAAGTCTTAAGCCAGTCTGGATCTCATCTGTTGTCTCTGTGGCAGATGACATGTATCATAATGAATCATCCACAGGAACGAGTCAACAGAGTGCAGTACACGTGACCACTTGCGGATGACTTCCCTTATCAGCCAGAAAAACCCGGTGTAGTGGCCCGCCACAGGAATCTGCTTGCGTCTTATCAGCCTTTTACCCAGAAATCCAAAAGACTAAACCCAATTGGCGGAAGCCTTGTCCTTTTCTGCTGATTGGTTGGGGTTACTGAGTGGCAGGCCCTTCACATTACATCGCCTCTGCAATGGAAAAGTGGGTGGAAAAAAAAATATCTCTAAAACAATAATGTTACACAATAACCACAGCTCTCCAGCAGCAACATGGTCGCCTCAATGTTTACAATCAGGAGGGTTAAATTTCAAACGGTGTCGATGATAAGAGTATGGCATCACTATCGGCGTTCTCTCTTTGGGAGAACCACTCGGCTCTACCAATGGAGTGTCCTAAGCCGGACCAGGTAGAGGTTACCTCACCGGCCGCCACTTCGCCGGCAGTGACGGTGATGAGGAAGAGGCTTCGGCACTGGGGTTACTTGGAGCCCTCGGGGAGCACCACGGGGGAGGAGAACACAGACACTAGTGAGCATGACGAGTCCTCCCCTCTGAGGGCCTCCTGGTCCTGGGTGAGTCTGGATCAACAGGTTTTCTTTCCTGTGTCTGCTCGGGCCTTTGATGCCAGAGGGTCATTGTGGCTGCGTGCAGTCGTCTCTGATTGATAGAGGTTTTTAAAGGATTGAATCACTCCTGATCCACGTGAGTTTGAGGACACTTTTTAAGGCGGTTAAAGTGGTTGCTTTCCAGATGGACACTGTGCTTGGGTACCTGAATAGCATTTTGGATTTGTTTGGTTGTAGTAGTACAATGCCTGCCAAGCCTAGTTTTCCCTCCATCTTTTTAGTGTATACAAAATGTATCTTGCTCACTTATTACACACAGTAGTCTGGTGGCTTAAATGTTCCATGTATGAACTGTCATAATGAAGGTACACACTAATCAAGGTATATTTGTGTCCTAAAAAATTAATACATGTGTCATGTAGCGATGAATGAACTACGAGTGGAAGAAAAAAACATTTTGTCTTTCTGCTACTATCACTCTGGAATGTTGATTAGGGTATCATTATTTCATGACTTGAATGATAACAACCTGATATTATTCTGCAGCCATGGAGTTCAGTGGCTTCAGTGCAGGGACTCTAACGGGCTTGTTTTAATCCCTAACCCTTGGGGCCAATTTAGGTGATACTGGTGCCACATTTTTTCCCTCATTTTTCCAAGACATGGAGGTCGCGTTCCCATTGGTCTGTTTGAACTGAGCAATTGGAGAGAAAAAAAAAGCTTCAGCATAATACGCTTCCCCTTCATCATGTGAGTTGTGCTCAACTCAAGACTACCGTGATGTTTGGATGGGGGCTTTATATTGTGGAAGGAAAAAAAACCTATACTCTGAGGTCCTTTAAATTAAGGGCTGCCATTTGCTGACAGATGCTCCACGTTGTATAGGCTACGCTCTCGCGGGACTCTCCCACACCATTCCTTTTTCCTGTCTCGTGGTGTGGGTTTTGATTTAGTTTAACCATACATATTTTTTATTACGCTTTTAAATGCGTGTTGTGAAATGTGAATGCCGCTTGTATTGGACCACACAGAATCTAGAATAGACCTGGAACCCACATTCAGAGAATCAAGACTTTCAGTTACATAAACCCAGTGGGGTCAGTGGGTGATTCTATGTTTACAAGGCCAAAGAAACTAGACCTTGGCCCTCAGTCAACCCAAAAACACTAGTTGCTTTTTCTAACTTGCCAATGTTTTACTTTCATGTTTTGTGCTCCCATAAAGCTAAAGCTATGTCTTAATGGGTTGCTACATTTATGTAGGATTATTCTAGTCTCCCACCTCTTTGACGGGTGGACAATGCATCGTTTATGAATGGGGTTTTCCTCTCCCCCGCCCTCGTTTCCCATTTCATAGCCAACTCGACTGACATTTGTTTGGGTAAACATGTTTTCAGGTTACAGTATACAGTGAGGGAAAAAAGTAGTTGATCCCCTGCTGATTTTGTACGTTTGCCCACTGACAAAGACATGATCAGTCTATAATTTTAATGGTAGGTTCATTTGAACAGTGAGAGACAGAATAACAAATATATCCAGAAAAACGCATGTCAAAAATGTTATAAATTGATTTGCATTTTAATGAGGGAAATAAGTATTTTACCCCTCTGCAAAACATGACTTAGTACTTGGTGGCAAAACCCTTGTTGGCAATCACAGAAGTCAGAAGTTTCTTGTAGTTGGCCACCAGGTTTGCACACATCTCAGGAGGGATTTTTTCCCACTCCTCTTTGCAGATCTTCTCCAAGTCATTAAGGTTTCAAGCCTGACGTTTGGCAACTCTAACCTTCAGCTCCCTCCACAGATTTTCTATGGGATTAAGGTCTGGAGACTGGCTAGGCCACTTCAGGACCTTAATGTGCTTCTTCTTGAGCCACTCCTTTGTTGCCTTGGCCGTGTGTGTTGGGTCATTGTCATGCTGGAATACCCATCCACGACCCATTTTCAATGCCCTGGCTGAGGGAAGGAGGTTCTCACCCAAGATTTGACGGTACATAGCGCCGTCCATCGTCCCTTTGATGCTGTGAAGTTGTCCTGTCCCCTTAGCAGAAAAACACCCCCAAAGCATAATGTTTCCACCTCCATGTTTGACGGTGGGGATGGTGTTCTTGGGGTCATAAGCAGCATTCCTCCTCCTCCAAACACGGCGAGTTGAGTTGATGCCAAAGAGCTCGATTTTGGTCTCATCTGACCACAACACTTTCACCCAGTTCTCCTCTGAATCATTCAGATGTTCATTGGAAAACTTCAGACGGGCCTGTATATGTGCTTTCTTGAGCAGGGGGACCTTGTGGGCGCTGCAGGGTTTCAGTCCTTCACGGCGTAGTGGGTTACCAATTGTTTTCTTGGTGACTATGGTCCCAGCTGCCTTGAGATCATTGACAAGATCCTCCCGTGTAGTTCTGAGCTGATTCCTCACCGTTCTCATGATCATTGCAACTCCACGAGGTGAGATCTTGCATGGAGCCCCAGGCCGAGGGAGATTGACAGTTATTTTGTGTTTCTTCCATTTGCGAATAATCGCACCAACTGTTGTCACCTTCTCACCAAGCTGCTTGGCGATGGTCTTGTAGCCCATTCCAGCCTTGTGTAGGTCTACAATCTTGTCCCTGACATTCTTGGTGAGCTGTTTGGTCTTGGCCATGGTGGAGAGTTTGGAATCTGATTGATTGCTTGCTTCTGTGGACAGGTATCTTTTATATAGGTAGCAAACTGAGATTAGGAGCGCTCCCTTTAAGAGTGTGCTCCTAATCTCAGCTTGTTACCTGTATAAAAGACACCTGGGAGCCAGAAATCTTTCTGATTGAGAGGGGGTCAAATACTTATTTCCCTCATTAAAATGCAAATCAACTTATAACATTTTTGACATGCGTTTTTCTGGATTTATTTGTTGTTATTCTGTCTCTCACTGTTCAAATAAACCTACCATTAAAATTATAGACTGATCATGTCTTTGTCAGTGGGCAAACGTACAAAATCAGCAGGGGATCAAATACTTTTTTCCCTCACTGTAGGTACCTTTGCAACAGTAGTTGAGAGAATTGCAGCTTCCTTTATTATTCTGTTGATGTTTACTGACAAAATCAGAATGTTTTTGTTGCGTTGTCTCTGCCGTCCTCCATCAGCAGCTCTGTAGTGCTGACACCACATCGACAGGGTGATCGGCTGCCTACAGTGCAGGTTATAAGGCCTACACTGACAACATGGAAAGAAAAACCATAGATATCACAGTAAAACAATGTTATCTTGACAAACAATAGTATCATCTAGAAAAAAGTATAATATTTATAATAATAATAAATAAATAAAATGTTTGGTAAATGTTCAGGAATTTGAAAAGGGTCAATTAGATCCACAAACAGTTTTGAAGTAAAATAAAAGCTTTTCCTTTTTTCTTTTTCCTTTTGTCTTTCTTTTGTCCTTTTTTTCCTTTTTGTTTCTTTTCTTTTTTACTGCCTTCGCACACCTTTGCACCTTGACCCCGGTATACGGCTCCTCTTGACTCTCCTCCCCTCTCCCCCGCTGTGTGCAGACCAACACCATGAACTACGTGGGCCAGCTGGCGGGCCAGGTGCTGGTGACTGTCAAGGAGCTGTACAAGGGCATCAACCAGGCCACGCTGTCCGGCTGCATCGATGTGGTGGTGGTGCGTCAGCGCGACGGCACCTACCAGTGCTCCCCCTTCCACGTGCGCTTCGGCAAGCTGGGGGTGCTGCGCTCCAAAGAGAAAGTGGTGAGTTGTGAGGAGACCATGTTAAGTGACACACTCGCCGGCACACACTATCTCAAAGTGCCTCATGGTCAATTCTGAGAAACTCCAAACCCATTTAGTTATATACGAAATAAATACATTTCTACATTTAGTAAGCAAACAAACGGTTAATACGTACTGGTTTGTTTGTCATGAGTCAGATTGCAGTAAGGCTAAACTGCATCGCAGTTCAAACTTCAACTCAGCTTGTACAATACTAGAGAATGCTACACTGAGCTCATGTGAAATACTGTTTCACGCATACGCATACGCACACGCACGCACGGACGCACGCAGGCAGGCGCGCGTGCACACACTGGCTTTACCGTCAAACCACAGACTCCTGCAAAATCGGGCATGCAGCAATTTGACTTTGTGTTTATCTGTAAACAGCAGTCAGTGATCAGCCCCTGCTCTCGAACATATCCCTGGTCAGCACCACAGCATGCCGATCCTGCCCAGGCACTGTTTGAAGTGTTGTGTACTATAAAAAGCAGCTCTGAATCCCTGTCTCTGCTCCATGTCTAGGGGTACTGAGGGTGTTTGTGAATGAGTGCATGCGTTGAGTATTTTTCATGTTACTTATAAATGCTTGAAGGAAGCCCAGAGACACAAGTTACAATTGATGCCAATTTAAATAAAGCCAATGAATAAGGGGAAGAAAAGCTGATATATACATAAAGGTTACAGTGCAGGGGTCTGCAGCAAGTTTGCCCCTCCTTGTCCGTGCTTGTCTCATTTGGGTCAGAAGGGGTTCTGGCTTGAGCCAGAATTGCCATCCGTCATTGGAACACAAGCAGTACACATTTCCAACCTGGTTAGGACAAACCAGCTTGAAGCTATAGAGCAGCGTTCTCTAAGGACAAGACCTTCTTGTCCAAAGAGGGAACATCATGAACCTGCTTGTCCTTTTTGCTCTGGTTGAGGAGGTGTTTCTCCAGTTGCTCCTTCTTCTGGAGGATGAGTTGTATCTGCTGGTTCTCCTTCTCAGAGAGATGTACCTTCAGCAGACACTCCTTCTTCTGGAGGAGCTAGCCGTGCTGTCTCACCTTCTTCTGGAGGAGATGTTCCCATTGGCTCTCCTTGTTCACGAGGAGATGTTCCCACTGGCTCTCATTCTTCTGGAGGAGATGTTCCAGCTGGCTCTCCTTTTTCTGGAGGAGATGTTCCCACGGGCCCTCCTTGTTCAGGAGGAGCTGTTGAGGTGACTCTTCTTCCTGTTTCTGGAAGTTGATTGACCCCAGAGACATTCTCTCAGTCTCTCTACCCAGCATCTCCTGGAGTAGCCGCCAGTGCCAGTCTTGTCCATTCTTGACCACCTATGCAAAGCATATTTAAGTTGCAATACATGAGCTAGCTGACCTGGTCTTGTTATAAAATAGTACTGTAACAAAATACAAACATCTGTAAATGAAAGCCAAGATCTAGATGCAATACAATAAAAACATTTAGTAACACTATCTTCAAGTTTGTTTTAAAAGTGCTAAATCCTTCACTGATAGTGGTGATTGAACTGTAAATAAAGTCATGGTTCGCCCGATAACACAATCAGTGGACATGTGTCGGAACACTCAATAGTAAATATGCACATGTATAACTATTTATCTAATGACATGTGGACACATTCCTTCTCTCTTCGTAAAGCATCAGATGGCATGGAGACACAAGTCAGCAGGGTGTGGTCAGATACGTGGACACTGCTCTACCGTTTTCCCAGAATGCTGATGGGGGATGGTCAGAGGAATAAATGAGTGGTTCCTATGGCAACGCGTTGGTGCATGTTCAGAATGGGGAGGACACGTGAAAACAAAGGGGAGCATTTTTGCATAGCAAATCTCTATGACTCACCTGCCTATGACTGCTTAGGATATTGTCAGGCGGTGTTGTCTGGGAAGGTCTTTTGGGAAAATGGGTTTGAGATTAACCCTAACTATCCGCACCTTTTGTAGTGTTTACTGAGCCTTTCCTATCTCTGTGGACTTTGTTCTGCCCTGGGCAATGCCATTAATGGTCCCAGTGAATGACTGGGTCCTGAGTCCCAGTCATTCATGGTGTTCAGGGGAGTTGACCGTATTCTTCATGTTAAACCCAGAACGCAGTGTAGACATTGTGGCATGAAACGCCATTCTACGCTGTATAGCGGGACTGATAACCTTTTTGTCCTGGAGCATATTTAAACTCTACATTGCCATGGTGATATGGCAGAGAGTCAAATTGTTTCATCAGCCTATTGCATATTTCAAAGTTGTATTTTAACAATAGTTGGGATTAGTTCCGTGGCAAAGACCTGAACAATGGCTGCATAATTCTTGCTGCTCGTTATTATGATCATGCAGAAAGCCCTTCAGTGCCATATGTAATTCGTATCCACACACCGTGCCTGGCAGAGCTGGTAACCAGCCTGAAACTGAGAATCTGCCCTGTCAAGGGTTGAGGAGGAGTTCAGGGGGCCAGGGGGCCAAAGTGATGGGTAATTTAGTCTCGCCCATTATCCGCGTGCATTGAAATTCCAAGGCATCACTCGGCTCACATAAGTAGAGACCGGCCGCCCCAATGGTAATCATAAAGTCACTCCTCTGGGCCCCCGGGAAACCACACTTGAGGAAGAACAATCCTCCACCTGAAAGGGCATGAATAATCCTCCACCTGACGCATGCACAACTACCCCAGAGCAACCGGCGGCTGAAGTGTGCTTGTATAGGGATTCCTCCTAATGGCCTGCTCAGAGCTCTCTAGAGTGTAATTGGGTCTTCTTCACTCCCTCTTGACATCCCTCGCCACCAGACTCTGACCTGCTTGCCTCAGCTTCTTCGGTGTCATATATCTGTGAATGGCCGCAGCTCTGCCGGGGTTTCTCTTGGCAGTCCTGAGCCGGCCCGGTCCACTGGTGTGCTTAAGGAAACACGAGCCCGGTGGGCCCGTTGATAATAGGGCTTATTGGGGGGGGGGGGGGGCAGTTTACATGCAGATGCAGTCTACGCAGCCTTGAAAAACACCCCAGCGGCCCCATTAGCGGAACGTGGTCTGTGCTTGTGTCCTTGTTGGGTGTAATTAATTTATAGAACATGTGGAGTGGTTGTTGGATGTTTACCTAAATATATTTTGATATAATTTTGTGTTGGCCTCTTACTGGCTGTTTTGTTTTCCTTTTCTTATGTCATTTATTTGTTCCTATTATTATTATTATTATTATTCACTTACTTTACTTTCTTAGCCTTTCTTGGAAAACGTGATTTTTGTTTCGTATTGGAACTTGGCTGCCGTCTGTTGGAGGTAGCTTACTACCCCTGTGTGATGGTTTCAGATCGACATTGAAGTGAACGGCGAGCCGGTGGAACTGCACATGAAGCTCGGGGATAACGGCGAGGCCTTCTTCGTCCAGGAGACGGAGCAGCTGAACGTGAGTGTGTTCCCCAGCTGTAGATGGCTGGAACTTGGGTGGTGATTCAACATGATCTTGTTGTCTTTCATTAGCATTATGGCAATATTGATTGTGTCAAATATTGTTTTGCATGTTGAATTATTAACACCATATCTATTGCAGGAGATACTAAAGCTGCTGTAGGTAAGACTCTGGCGTTATGACGAGAGACCAGAAAAGGGCAAGAGTTTGGAACAAAACAACTTAAAAACTTCCCCTGCCTCCCTGCTTCCTTCCTCCCAACATTTTTCCGCCATTGAGTTGATGAAATCAGGGAAGAGAGGCCCTGATTGGTCCGCAATTTGCCAGAAGAAGTCTAAAACCTAAATATTCTCCTAGAGAGTCAACTCAAAATAATATTCCCACAGCGCATTGCGCTCACCAATAACTGACGGATGGTTGTCATTTCTAACAAATTACATTCTAAATAATAGCTCTTACATCTTACCTGCAGCAGCTTTATACCATTTGTGATGGATAGCTAGTAGTAGTTGTTGTAGTTGTAGTGAGAAGGGCGAGTCAGAATGTTTGTCTTCTTGGCTCCCTCAGCAGATAGTGCCGGCCCACCTGGTCACGTCCCCCATCCCCACCGAAGGCCACCTGTTCTGGATCAGCGAGGTGGAGCGCAGGGGGGCGCAGCAGCAGCAGCACCTGGAGGATGACCCCGCCGACCCGGAGGACGCGCCCGAGCCCCACCACTCCACCAGCACCTCGGGCACCACCAAGAAGAAGAAGCGGAGGAGGAAAAAGCACAAGGGCGACCCTCGACGAGAGGAGCTGACTCCGCCCATGGCCCACGTCTCTGCTAATGCTGCCAGCACTGCTAACATGCTCGCTGCTAATGCTGCTGCTCCCGCTCCTGCTGCTACGACCTCCAGCGGTCAGACTGAGGAGATCTTTGAGATGGAGCTGAGCTCGGACGAGGAGACGGCGATGATGACCCACGCCTCAAGGTTGTTGTTTAAGCCTGGCTTCTGTTGTCCTGAAAAAAGATTCATAAAATGGGCTATTAATGTTAATATTATTATAATATTTTTTATTACAAACTTAATATATGTTTATGATTTTGTTAGGTCGCCATCGATGACCACAATGCGGGATATCGACCCCAAGTTACCCGCAGCCAGACACAACCTAGACAGCTACCCCTTCTCTGATGGAGACTGGTCCAACGCTGACGGGTATTCAATCAATGAATACGTACAAAGTGATCTCCTCTGGTCGACTCAAACGTGTGAGGTGGTACCCATCAGGCTTCATGGCGTGTCTTTGTCTGATTCCCCACCACAGGTTGTCGCAGGCTTTTTCCCCGAAGAGTGACTCCGAGCTTATGGTGAGGTCGTCAGAGAGCATGCTCAGGGCAGAGTCCCACATGCAGTGGACCTGGGGGGAGTTTCCTGAACCCACCAGGGTGAGACCCACTTATCCTCTCTCTAAATCCTCAATGAGTATCTTAAACCTTGTTGCAGACTGACTCGAACATCTTCCTGCTCGCTACATCCAGGCACCCAAGAAGGAGAGGCACGAGCACCCCAAAACGGTGACCATCACCCCGTCCGAGAGCACCCACTTTCGGGTCATCCTCAGCTCCGAGGCGATGGAGAGCGAGATGGAGCCCCCCCAGAACATCGCTAGTGGCGATAGTGGCGACAACCGGCCCGCTTGCAACATCATCAAGCCTCAGCCGCGCACCCCCACGATCCCCACCGTCACGCCCGCCGTGCGCTCCCCCACCCCAGTTGACATGCCCCCCCCGCTGACGCCGACGGAGCCCCCAGAGGTCCTTCCGCCCGCCGTGGCCACGTCCACCCCCATCAACGTCATCGCCGGCCCAGCAACGGCCCAGATGGCAGGAGACGCGGGGGACGTGAGCTCCAAGAGTGACTCACCTTCCAAGAAGAAAGGCAAGACTTTGTTGTTCTTCGCTCTCTGATTTCGCATCTCTTTTTAGGGTTTACTGTTGTTGTTGCTTTTGTTGTTGTTTTATTTTAACCCAGCTGAATTGATTCTCTGGTCTCCTGAAGGTGTCCCTAAGAGGAGCCAGCACCAGGGTCCAGAAGATATTTACCTAGATGACCTGAGTGTACTTGATCCGGATGTGGCTGCACGCTATTTTCCTAAAAGGTAGGTCTACCATCCTTCCATCCTTCCTTAATTCCTTCCAACCCTAGCAGTATTAACAGTGAGGTATCATCCCCCCCCCCACAAACACATACACACACTCACTTTGTAAAGCATGTTGAGGGTGTCTTGAAAAGAGCTATATAAATTAAATGTATTATTATTATCATTGTTATCATCATTATTGTGTTGAACACGAGCCATGGTTGTGTTCCAGCGAGGCTGAGGCGGCCACCAAGCACTGGATGGACTCTGAGATGGGCTCGGGCTCCCAGTCTCCCCAGTCGGTCGGCAGCGCCGCCGCCGACAGCGGCACGGAGTGTCTCTCGGACTCGGCCAGCGACCTCCCGGATGTCACCCTGTCTCTGTGCGGAGGCCTCAGCGAGAACGCCGAGATATCCAAAGGTACGGTCGCTCCGAGGGCGGGACGTATTGGATGTGGTCCTGTTGTGGTGGATTAGACTGGGGATCACCAGCTCCTCCCACGGATCAATGCTTTTGATGGACTTTTCTGTGCCTTTATGGACGGGACAGTGAAGACAGACAGGACAGTGGGTTGAAGAATGACATGTAGCATAGGTGGGAATGTAACCTAGGTCGCGACAAGGCGTATTGCCTACGGGGTTAAGGCACTAGCAGGATGAGCCACTGAGTTGCCGCATTCATCAAACATTGAATTGAACTCTAAATGACTTTACTTATTAACGCAAAATGACAGAGGCCACTTTGCGTGCCAACCCGACCAATGCGTTGCTAGGAAACACAGCCGTGGTTGGCTGTGGCTGTTTATGTAGGTTGTTTTTCTGGCGAGGCTTTATGGCGAAGCAGTGAAAGTACATCGGTCGACTATGTTGACCAGTATCACTGTAGTAAAAGTTAATGTCTAGCCGTGTTTCCATGGTAACAATATCGCCGACCCTTATTAACCATGAATGTGTAACTAATGCTTTTCCCTCCAATGTTTTTCTCCCCTAGAAAAATTCATGGAGCATATAGTCACATATCAGGAATTTGCTGAGAGTCCAGCCATCATTGACAACCCTAACCTGGTAGTGAAGATCGCTAATAGGTCAGACGACAATGTCCCCTTTTGCTTATGAAACCAAATACTTGTTTCCGTAGAGGCCGTTTACATTTTTGTTTTCAATCATTAAATAAAAAATCCTCCTTTTTTGTACTTATAGATATTACAACTGGACGCTTGCCGCACCACTCATCCTAAGCATGCAAGCATTTCAGAAGAATTTGCCAAAGGTAATGACAAGTAGCCCCAATAAGTGTGTGTCTTCTGTGACATGATTCGACATTAGCATTTTTGAGGCCTTTGAGGGGAAGCTGACGGGTGTAGTGTAAAGCAGCATGTCCCTGTGTGTCTCCAGGCGACGGAGGAGGCCTGGGTGAAGGAGAAGATGCCAAAGAAGTCTGGCCGCTGGTGGTTCTGGAGGAAGAGGGCTGATAGCACCATCAAGCAGGTATGATTCACACGTCAGAGGTGTACTGCACTGTTACAAGCATCCGGGGTCCAAAATTCACTTTTAGAGTTTTTTTGTCTTTACCTGCTAGAGTGTAAAAATCGATGGGCCAGGCAATCATTTAATATGTAACCCTGAATCGTTTTACCTGCCAAATTGTAATATCCATCAGTCATTGGCTGGTGGCAGGTGTCAATTGTGGACCCTGCAACCATCACAACGCACAGAAACACACGAACAAACGTTTAGCCAATTCATCAATACGAATCAATTCAGTTATACGAGGTAAATAAACAACCACAAACAAACAACTAGGCAATACATAATGGAAGGGTTTCTGGGGAGGAGCATAATCAGGATTTGCATCAAGGGAAATACAAAGGCATCCAATGTATAAACTTTAAGCAAAGAGTTCATATATTGAAACAAAATAGAATGGAAAAATAAATGCAAAAACCCCCGTTTAAATACATGATACAAATAATTAATTTATTTTTACAAAAATGTATTTGTGTATTTTCGCAGTAATTACAATACTTGATCTGGTCCTGTATGAACATATGTATTCATTTTCTGTCTCCTCACTCTCTGGCAGTCTGAAGCCAAGCTGGAGTCCAAGGAGGAGTCCCAGATGGAGGGAGAGGGCCGGTCCTCCCTGTCTCAGGACCAGATGCAGTGAGTCACATGATGAGTTCACTGACCTGCTTAACCACTCTGACCGCTGTGTTTACTATAAACATCTCATTTAGTATAAGAGTTTTAGAAGCCAGGATGCATGTTGTATTATTATGCGATTTTGCACCACATACTTTCTGCTACTGTACACTGTTGCTGTTAAGAATGTTGGTTCTTTTTGGTGAACAAATAAACATCACATGCTCTGTATTTACATAGTTATATAAGTATTTGTGCTAGGTAAGTAGGCTATATTTTAAACAGCGTTGTTGCTGCAGTGTTTGAAATTGACCATTCATACATACAACTTGAAAACATTGTAAAACAACAATTTCTTTGTTACATTTGCTACATTTTCATCGCACACCTTGACGAAGGAGCGTCTCTCCCTTTGTGTGCCCAACAGGCCCAAAGCAGGGGACTCGTCCAGCGACGAGGAGTCCAAGGAGTTGAGCGCCGCCTCCTGCCCAGAGAGACTGCAGCAGCAAGGGGAGGCCCACGGCCACCCCGGCCCCCACGCCTACCGCAAGTCCCTGCGCCTCTCCTCCAGCCAGATCGTAAGGGCCCGCTGTGTGTGTGTGTGTGTGTGTGTGTGTGTGTGTGTGTGTGTTTTTTTTATTCAACTCCTTGGTCTCAGGCTATTGACTTGAACTATTAACAGTGTGGAGCAGTATTTGACTTGAGCACACTGCAAGTCTCTAGGGTTTAACTTTAAAATGAAGCTGGTTATTGCAATTTAGCCTCACTGCAATGACAATCTTACTCTTGAGAATCAGACGAGTTTGTTTGTTTGTGAAATACACCTACACATTTATTTATTTATGATATAAGAAAATGGGTTGGAGGTTTTTCTGAATTTACCATTATTTGAGTGTAATATTTACATATTATTTTACGTCACTATGTAGAACTTGATGTTGGATACATTTCAACAATCTCTACAGGCATATTAAAGTTGGCATTTTTAAGTAAATGTTTCAAAGTAGTTTTCCTTCTCCACAACCCTTTGGCCTATTAGTGGAACCGTGTATTCGTAAGTTGTATTCCGTTGTATTCCACAGCCGCTGTGGAACAATGGCAGAGAACAAAAGACACTGAATTACTGGATGTCTCCTTTTATTGTGCTGTGTTTATGTACAACAAATTAAGCGCTTAATTGTTGAAGCCACTTTAATGCCGAGAGCTGTAGAGGAAATCAACATTGACTTATTTCCATAATGACTGTTTGACCAAGTTAGTCAGAGGTATTACCCAGTTTGATGTAACAAGAAAAAAAACAGCTTCTAACCAGCTATTGATGTGTCGGAGCGCCCTCTTCTGGCTCAGTCCTATGTGCACCGTGACGATTCTCACAGCAGTCTGAAGGTGGCTCCAAAGCACTGTGAATAGAACAAAAAAGAGCTCAGAGTACAGAAAGTGTCTCTCTGTTTTGCAGTCAGGTTTTGCACCAGTGGTGTTTTTGTTTGTTTGGTATTGCCCTGTTATCTGTGCTGATGTCCTGGGTTCCCCCGTGTGTCGCCAGGCCAGCCTTAAGCTGAAGGAAGGGCCCAACGATGTGACGTTCAGCATCACCACGCAGTACCAGGGCACCTGCCGCTGCGAGGGCACCATCTACCTGTGGAACTGGGACGACAAGGTCATCATATCCGACATCGACGGCACCATCACTAAGTAGGTGCTTCACTCGCGACGCGGTTCAACCCTGACGCGGAAATGTCCCAAAGCACTCCCTTGTCGTTTATCCGCACTGATGCTGAGTTTAAAGAGATGCCTGTTCATGAACTCGTATGCGTTCATTTTCGAATCCATTAAATCAGTGTGAAATCTCAGTTAAATGTTGTACACTTTCTCGTGATGATTGTTTTAATCGTTTTATCGACATCTGTAAAATCATGGACGAAGCAAGCGAAAAATACAGCCTTGCTACATTCACGCTCTTTGTTCCGTGTAAAAACTGTATGATTGTATTTCTTTTTTGGGTAGTCCTACAAATAAGAACCAAAACTTGCACCCAGTATGCTTTCAGCTGAAGCCTTGAGACTTTAATATTGGCGTGTTATTTCAGGATCTTTTTTTTTTTTTTTGGGTTTAAAATACTTGAAAAGTTTGGATTGCGTCATGATGATACCACTTATAAACCTTCAAAATGTCTCTGACGTGTGTGAGAACAGGGTTACTTTGATCAATACACAGGTTGTACAATAAAACATTTAAAGACCTCTCCCCCAAAAATAACTTCATAAGCTTGCTATTCTTAACTTTGTGTTAGTAGGCTAGGCTATGCCTGTTAAAGGAATTATTAAATCAGCATTATAACTGGCTATCGGTTTTGACAAGCAGTATCACAGGGAGATGGAGTGACAAGCTTATAGCATTGCAATAGCATTATATTTCATGATTTATTTTCTCCATGTATGCCGATATAGTTTGAGAGCTAGCTTTGCCTTAATCAATCACCCTCATCTTACCTGCTTTTGAAGGGCGTGGAGTTAGAAAGAAAGCCCACAACTCTACACCTCGCCTCATCAATATTTGTATATAGCCTAAGATTTGCGCACATATCGACCATATCAATTTGGTCGATATGTGAAAAAAGCGTGAAAAATAATTTACGAGCACCTATAACGAGAGACTTATTTGGAGACGGTATTGTGGACACTGTCATAACAACCGTGATATACTGTTCGGTCTGAAAATCGCCCAACCCTAATCGATACGTTTCTTTACTTTTCCAAACCCTCTTTTATGATCCGGAACAGTGTGTGAGTCGTCCTTGGCTATCGTGCTGCTGACGCACTTTTCGTGTGTTGTATTTGAGTAAAAGACAAAAGGGCCCTGGTAGTCAATGACAACCATGAAACTAGGACACCTTGTCGATGTTAAGAAAACATTGGCTGTTTGAAGTTTTGTGGGAGATGGATGGTATTGGATTGGACAGATAGAAAGACCAACAGAAGTGCTTTATGAAAGGTCTAATTCCCCAGCGATCCCACTCCCTGTGTTAGTGTTATCTATAGCCATGCGGTTACCCATAGAAACTGCACAAGCTGTTCTGTACATGGCTCCCGCCAAAATTAGCCGTCATTAATGCAATCGGCAGATGACTTCTATTTATACACAGGCTTGAGTTTTTTAAATTAGTCTAAAGACCCCAGCCAGCCATTTTCCTTTGATTATATTTTATTTATTTATTATTTAGGAACGTGTACGTGTGAAGTGGATGTCTGCTCCCTGTAACTCTCACACTGCTCTGCTCATAGGTGGCCCACATCAAATGGGCCCACATTGACTGGAGCTTCCTGTGTGGGGGTGGGTGGGTGTGGGTGCTGTTGTCATCATTTGAGAAGCAATGAGCACTGGGGTTTTTAATGAGTCCATTTCCATTTCAGAGCAGATGGATACCTAAACTGAGATTAAGACAGGACAGGATTTCCTTATATAGTGTGTGTGTGTGTGTGTGTGTGTGTGTGTGTGTGTGTGTGTTGCGCCAAGTGGGGCTCTTGGTTCTCATTATCTCAGAGAAAAGGGGTTCTCAATGTCTTGTCTTCTTTGGACAGAGTGCCCTTTCTGTGGTTTTTTTCACACCCACAAACAGGTACACTTCAGTGCTTCTCCTGTCTCTCCTCCTGACTGTGTGTGTGTGTGCGTGTGTGTGTGTATGTGTATGTATCCAGGTCTGACGTGTTTGGCCAGATTCTGCCACAGCTGGGCAAAGACTGGACCCACCAGGGCATCGCCAAGCTGTACCACTCAGTCGCAGAGTAAGAGATGGCTTAGACGGTCTTTGACCGTTTGTACTATATGTTCACAGATTACGGTTTAATCTGGTCGAGGCAAATTATCAATATGCTATGCGTGGCTGTAGTAGATGTTGTAGTTGATGATTGTATAGGTCTGCTAATCTAATTTAAATGCACGATTATTTGCAGACTAAATTAGAATTAGAGATTCTTCACGGCGACTAATGGCAGGTCGTGTGTCTGAAATGTTTCGTCTTCCATCCTGGGAACGTTTGAAGGAACGGCTACAAGTTCCTGTACTGCTCAGCCCGGGCCATCGGCATGGCGGACATGACGCGGGGCTACCTGCAGTGGGTGAACGACGAGGGCACCATCTTGCCCAGGGGCCCACTCATGCTGTCCCCCAGCAGCCTCTTCTCTGCTTTCCACAGGTAGCACACACGTGCGCACGCACAAACGCATGCACACACACTCTGGCCTCAGCACTGTCCAACTCTGAATGAAATCATTGTTCATCCCTGACTGCTGCAAAATTTTCTTTTAGAATTGTGTCTTTTCACGCACGCACGCACACACACTCTGGCCTCAGCACCGTCCAACTCTGAATTAAATCATTGTTCATCCCAGCCTGCTGTGTTCCCCCTGTGAGATATCACCTCCTCTGCCCCGCCCACTTCCTCCCTGTCTGTTCCCAGTGTTCTAAGCTTGCCGCCGAAACTGTGGCTTAAATTCTTACCCCCCCTCCCCTTCCTTCTCCACCCCGGCCACTCCACTGCCTTCAGTCTTAAACCCCTCATAAATCCCCCATCTGTATTCAGGACACCGTTTTCTCACTTAGGTTTTGCGCTTCAGCCAAAACGATTGCATTGTTATTGATTGAGGAGAAACACCGGCTGATGTGTTTCGTTTTGGTTTTGTTTGTGTTTTTTCTCCCCTTCGATTCACAACAATAACTTTTGATTTTCTGATTGCGACTGTGTATCCGTGTGTGTGTGTGTGTGTGTGTGTGTGTGTGTGTGTGTGTGTGTGTGTGTGTGTGTGTGTGTGTGTGTGTGTGTGTGTGTGTGTGTGTGTGTGTGTGTGTGTGTGTGTGTGTGTGTGTGTGTGTGTGTGTGTGTGTGTGTGTGTGTGTGTGTGTGTGTGTGTGTGTCTAGCTAGCTTATTGCAATGCTGGTCTTGATCCGTCTCCGTCTCCTCCTGCAGGGAGGTGATCGAGAAGAAGCCGGAGATCTTCAAGATTGAATGCCTCACGGACATCAAGAACCTGTTCCTGCACAACAAGCAGCCGTTCCACGCCGCCTTCGGCAACAGGACCAACGTGAGTTGCCGGGCGCCTACCCAAGATGATGATGATGACGATTTCAGTATTTTGGGCTGTGCCTGTTTGTTAGTTTCATTCTCCAGTGTCTGTGTTGACTCGGTATCGGGATGCAATATGCTCTGAATCTGGGTTCAGCAGAGGAGGAGGAGGAAACCCTATGAGGATCAGTAAGAGGGCTCAGCCCAGACTGAGGTCATCTGTGGTGGCTGGTGACCGGTCCCTGGTCGATGGGGGGGGGGGGGGGGGGGGGGGGGGGGGGTGGCTTAAGCAGGCCACAGCTTCTCATCCTCAGCTGCACAAACACTCCCCCGCCCACTCATCCACCCAGCTAGGACAGCCAACAACACACACACACACACACACACACACACACACACACACACACACACACACACACACACACACACACTGCCCGTCACTTTCTCAACTAAAGACTGACTTCCAGAAATAACAGCATCATGCGCCAACAGGAAATTGATGTCTTAATATCATTAGTGGCTCCATCAGCGGTCGCTTTGTTCCACGCATACGCTACTGTGACTCACACCTCCATGTTTCCCCCTCAAAACACCGAAGACGAAACACATCCGTAACAAACGCCTCTCCGTCTCGTCCGCCCCAGGACGTCTTCGCCTACAAGGAGGTGGGGGTGCCCGTGTGCCGCATCTTCACCGTCAACCCCAAGGGAGAGCTGATCCAGGAGCAGACCAGGGGGAACAAGTCCTCGTGAGTCCCTCCTCTCCCCCTTCCTCCCTTAGCGCCTGGGCTCCCACCAGATATACACCCTGCAGTCATGAATAGGCACGCACATCCTGTTGTAGTGGTCGGTGTTGTTGTTGTTGTTGTTGTTTAATCTCAGGGAGCCAGCATAATGTGGCCGTCATCGATGTCCTCAGCTCCGCGCTGGGATTTTTAATACTTGGCTGATGGCGCATCCCTCTGGGGAGTCGATGCCGAGTGGCTGTTGATCCGCTGCGCTCTGCGCATTTCAATGGGATGTAAAGTGTCTTTGAGAGTACTGGAAAGCGCTCTACAAATGGAATGCGTTATACTTGTTGTTTTATTATTATTGTTTCAGGCTCACAGTCACACTTTGTGTTTCTGATTTTTTCTCTCTCTCTCTCGCTCTCGCTCTCGCTCTCTCTCTCGCTCTCTCCCCCCTCCCTCTCTCTCTCTCCATATAGCTACTGCCGGCTGAGTGAGCTGGTGGAGCATGTTTTCCCGCTGCTGAACAAGGAGCAGAACCAAGCGTTCGCTATGCCAGAGTACAGCTCCTTCTGTTACTGGCGCCAGCCCATACCTGACATCAACCCAGACGAGCTGCTTTGATCGCACGCACCCAGGCAGGCAGGCACAAACACACACATGCCACAACCCACACATGCACGACAAAACACGCAAAAAACTCATAGCCCCCCCCCCCTCCCCCCTGCGCACCAGCTTTTCCAGGTCAAACGGAACATGTAATGCAACGCAAATAATGCAAAGAGGAATTAGTTCAGGAACATAGGAAAACCAGAGAATCTGTTACTCCGTTTAGTAATGGATATGAAGAAATCTTCTCTTTCACTCATCTTGGTGAAAAAACACATGTATACGTTGGTTTCAGACAGACATCAATGTTGAAAACCAGAAGGAACGTACGGGATACTGGGCGTGGCCAGGGCAGCACTGAGCTCCGCAGATCAACTGCTGGATGCAACTGAGCCCAAATGTGTGTGTGTCTCTCTCTCTCTCTTTCACGCCTCATTCTCTGACCTCCAACCTGGACTATGCATTACTCCCCAGAGGAGTGGGTTGGTAGGTCCAGTGCTGCTGGATGTAGGCGCCCCAATGGCACCAGGGTTCCCATGACAACACACTTAACTGCTAGGCATCTCCAAAGCAAGGGTCACATCTCCAAAGCAAGGGTCACATTGTAAAGCGCCAGTCTGTGCCGCTCTGTGCTGCCTGATTTAGCATCACGAGTTGTACAAGTTAGATATGTTTAAACTTTAAACAAGGAGGAGCTGAGAATTCAAAAGCTAATAAAAAATAAAAATAAATGTCACCAGATTTTCTTCCTGCTAACCAACAATAATGTGATTTTTCCTGGTTGATTTGTTTATCCTCTCTCCTCTCAACTCGTTCTCCACGAAGGCGCTCGGAGACTCAGAGAAACCCTATTGAAGTGCTAATGTTTCATGTTTTGTTGTACTCACAAACCCACTCTCCTAACACATCCGCTCCTCTGTGAAGGTTTGAAGCTGAGTGACAGGGTTTGGCTGCTAGGGAGAGGACCGCACTAGGGTACAAAACGATACAATGCTTGGACGTAGGACTGTGTGCGGTGGGTTGGGCGTAATGGTCTGTTATGGAAAGATGGAGGTCATGTAAGATGTTTGGACTTATGGGGGGTTTTTCCCGGTGTGTAAAAAAAAAACATTTTGGATTTTGTTTTTTTTGTGTGTTCACAATCTTGTTATCAACTCCCATGTCTTCGTTTCCCACCATTAACAATGCAGTAATTTATTATGTTAATGTTAAGTTATTAATTATTTTGTGTTTTATTTTTATATAATTAAGTGTTTAACAGTGCAGATTGTGAATGTTTCTGTTGGTTGATTGCAGATTAACTTAAAGACTAGCGCTAATCATCCAAGATGGCTAGCTATGGCGTTCTTAACAACAATGTGTTTCCTAGCTGTTTAAATTGGAACAAATGTCAGTGCTCTTTGTTTGGGTCTGCAACAGGCAAGTGTGGTAAACTCCTTGAGTACATAGAAGTTCCCCAACAATGCCTCCTTTTGTGTGTGTTGGCGAGTTTAATGTGGGCATCGGTAACAATTATGTTAAGCACATCTTATTTTTCTGTGTGTGTGAATAATGAAGGGTTTCATCAGTTGTTTTTTGGGCTGACCATTGGCCTTCGTCCAGCACTGGGTGTCTTTGGGTGGCAGCTTTTGCACACACTTTGTGAGAGGTTAACACACGTGTGTGTGTTTGTGGATATGTGTGTGCGTATTCAGTTGTGTGCGTATGTATGTGTGTGTGTATTCAGTCTGGGTGTAGGACTACATGAGCTCACACACACATACACAAGTGTGTGTGAGCTCATGTAGTCCTACACCCAGACTCTGGTTAGTGCACACCAGCGCCACATCAGTCCATCATCACAGATTTGGCATGCGGCGAGATAGCAACCACGTTGACACACACACACACACACACACACACACACACACACACACACACACACACACACACACACACACACACACACACACACACACACACACACACACACACACACACACACACACACACACACACACACACACACACACACACACAAGCCCAACCCTCGCCTAGCCTTATCCAAAGCACTTTGCCTTTGCTGTACCATCACACACACAAACGCATAGGGTAACTTCAACATTGCACATCTTCTGCCCATGTGTACTTCACCCAACGATGACACACCAGAGAAGAACACAATCGATGCTCTATATGTAGTTGTAGTTTCTTTCTTTTACTTTGCGTCCTTGATCTGACAACTGACCACTCAATTGCTTCTGAGAAAGTGTGTGTATGTGTGTGTTTATATATACACACACACACAGACTATTGATGTACTGTGGCTGGTTAGTTATTTTCTTAAATTTTATTTATAGGAAGGCAGATGGTAGAATCTATAAGCTACCGCATATCGATGCTATGGTGACTAAACACCACCAGATGCTGGCCTTGCATGTTTCCTGTACTCCAGTAGCGTGTGGAAGTCATTTTTCAACATTGCCTCATAGCAGTAGGTCCAGTGTAATGAAGTTAGAATAAAAATTGTGTGTGTGTGTCTGCGTGCACAAAGTAAATATCCATGGTCACTGCTATATTCAATAGGAACCAGGTAAAGGCGCGGCGATTAGTGGGAACACTGGCATCGGATGTGTTGTCCGCATGAACAGCTACTACTTGAGTGGAACAAGAAGCACTTTGAAGCGCTCGTACACGCCCAGACGACGGAGCAGATGCTGGAGGTGTCGTGTAGAAAATCCCAAAGGTTCAGGGCCCTACCGCGGCTCCACAATGTAGGAGGAGGAAGATCACGCTAGGTGAGACGTTGACGGGACTGAAAAAAGCACAGACATTTACGATGACAGCTTTTCCTTCATCTAGATTAATTTGTTCCTTGACAAGATAGGTATTTTTGTGACATGGGCATTGATTTTATTTCACTTTTTGCAAGACATGCAGGATGGTTTTGGCGGCTAAGATGTGTGTTCGTCACAGTGGTATTTTTGTTGTGGTTTTTTTATGTATGGTGAAGTCAAATTGATCTGATGAAATAGAGAAAAAAACAATTCCATTCTTTCTATGAAAGTAATACATCTTGTGTGGAACGTTCACAATGCATTGTGTCGTCTCCTGGTATGATATATTGTTTGATCTTACAACTGCTGTGGAAAATGCCATATGCTGAAATCTATATTTGCCTCTGTCTTTGATGCCTTTTGTTTTTTATCTCATATTTCATTTCTGATGTGTAATCTTTCGTGGGAATCGATTATTAGACTTTTTTGCTTCTTTCTGTTTGGCGGTAGATCCTGCTATTTGATTGCGTCCGGCAAATGTAAATACCTGAAGTGTATATTCTGTATTGATTTGTAATAAAAAAAATAAGTGTTGAAAAATGTTTACAGAACAAAGTTGTTAGTGAAAAAAAAAAAGACTGGCCCTCTTGAAGCTAACAAAGATTTGCTTGTGGTCATGTTTGTGTTAAAATAAAGTTTCTAACCAAATTAGTGTGGGCATGTTATTGTATACTTCTTTCCCTCCAGGCTCGAGCAAAGATGGAAAAGGTTAAAAAATGGCTGCCAGCAAAGTTCAACATTCACTTAAAAGGCTTCTGCCTTTTCATGGCAAGAAATGGGTGACAGTATTGGTAAATGATGTCAGGAAGACAAGATGGAGATTTTTCACTTCAATACAGCCTCTGATGTAGTGTTCTCTAAATTTGGACCAGCTTGACAGACCGACATTAACAGCTCGGTTGTTTAAGTCATTCAGCGCTGAGCATCTTTTATTGATCATTACTCATGTTTGAGAATAGATTACAAAAGGAAGATAAATTGACGAGGGTGATATGATGTTAGATAGTGCTGTAGCATTGCCTTGTTTTATAATACAGTAATAACTGGCTGAATAGCTGACAGGTGGATTTGTATACAACAAAACAATCAGCGTTCATTTAGAAACGTTTATACATAATACATTTTGAAGTTACAAAGTAGGTACAACAGAAATATATTAGCTACAAAAAAGTCTTGTTTTTTAAAACAAGAAGATAAAAAAGATATCTTTGGGAAAACAACTTGAAAATAGAGATGTGTGTGCATCCTTATCTAACCCCAAAACCACAATGTGAACTTCCATTTCAGATATTTGGCTTTGCTTAGAGTGGGTGGGCCTACAGCAAATCAGTCGATAAAGCATTCAATACGTCTTCTATATTCCACAGTCTGCCTGGGCTGGAAACAAAACAATAACAGTCCCTTTGTTTTCTTAGAGGCACCGTCGTCCAACATCCACCGCACCACTTGTTATCTCCTGCTCTGCGGTGTGTAGAGGTAGACGCCGCTATACGTGGAGAGCGGCTCCCGGGCCCTGGAGGTGGCCAGCCGGCCGGCGGTCACTTTCAGACCCACCCGGTCGCCCTTACTCAGAGACAGGATGAGGCTGAACGACACGGAGCCTCCACAGTTGCCACAACCACGGTGCCCGCGCAACGGCACCGCACTCTGCAGCCTCTGGACGCTGCGGTATCCCACGGACAGCATCGCCTCCAGGACATCCCCCGGCTCGGCCGTCAGCACGCCGGACACCAGGTAGCGGCCGTCTATCGGCGCTGTGAAGATTCCTTTTTTGGAGGGATGGTAGAAAAGGTTAGGGAGGAGAGGTGAGGTGGAGGGCGTCCGCGTTGATTTAAAGGAAACCAAAGAATAAAACATAACGGTTGTGCTTTGGATTGATCCTGGTCCAAATCTCGACTTCATTGCACACAGATTAAAAATGGTCAGATACGGTGTAAATATGGCAACGCTACTGCATGCATTTAGTGTTATTTGGGTTACAAGGTAACGTAAATCAAACAGTCTTGCTACATCTCCACTTTACACACATTTTCAGACCTAAAAATGAGGTCATGGCCCGAAAAAGGTTTAGAACCGCTGTATGAAAGCATCCATTGCAGTACCAGTATTCACTGCAGTGAATACATGGATGTGTCACAAAGTGTGCCAAGACAGACAGCAGTGTACATGCAGACATCTACAGTTGTTCATTCAAAGGCCACTGACTAACGTTTACCCCCTGCACCAAAACAGTGGTGTTTACCTGAGTAGGGACTGTAGTGGTCACCGTCATTGACCAGCACTTCGTTGAAGCTGATGTGTCCATAGCCGGAATGCTGCTGAGTGAGGCCGGCAGAGAAGGAGCAGGGCTCCCCCGTGAAGCTGGGGTCTGCCAGTCCTGCATGGTGCAGACAGCGTGGAATAGAATAGAAAGGTAAGATGTCATTGAAATGCTAGGAAATGTGAGTTGTCAGGAAGAACGCCACATTTTTCAATGAATGATCAATCAATAAACTATGAACATTCCAGTCACAGTTAGAGACAAAGTAACATTGCTATCCCCACTGATGGGAAAACACAATTTTAGAAGTACACATACATTACCAACCATATGTTTTTAGTTTTTACACAATACAGTGTTGAATGACAAAAAGAAAAGGTTGCAGTTTGGTAATATCTTTCTTTCCTACGTGAATGTAGCTCCAGATTATATAGTGTACTGATTTTCAACTGGGGGGCATTTTAAGTGAGTCACAGAGCATATGCAAAAACGTAATCTTCAGAAAGAAGCCCATTAAATACATTGTGTTTCATTGTTGATTAATGTTTCAATGGCGTGCTATTTCATTGAGTTTATCCTCCATTGTTGCAGCTTTGGGTTCAATGTTTTTAACAGTACATGAAGGCATTGTTGATTACTGCAAGAGACTTGGTGATTAATGACACATCTCGGTCCTGAGGCTAGACCAGAACCACTGCCATAATCTACAGCCAGACCAAGGATGAGGAGGAGGGGGTTTTACCTGCGGACTGGACTGGTTGAGCTTGGTTCCAGGGGATCTTTGCTGCAACAGGAACTAAGAAAGGTAAAACAAAGATAAAGTGTGGACTAACAAATGGTAGCAGCACTGTAGACAAGGTGACAACGAAACGGTAGCACGTTTATTTTTAAACGTGTCTCGCTCACAGGGATGTCTGGTGAGATATTTGCATTGCAAATCCACACTTCATTGATTAAAGTCTGCTGGCAGGTGCCATGAAGCTACATATAATTTGGTTTAGGTGTGGACTATAGCCAGAGCTGAGAATGAAATGGGATACAGGACGTTCTCACTTCATTGCATTTTAAGTGTATGTTAAGCTGCATAAATATGTTATGTGCTCAGTTGCATATAAAACAAAGTGCTATAGCTAGACAATTTATATTTCCTCCTCCTAAGATGGTCTTGATGAGAGATCTCCTAAGAACTCTCATCTCATCTGTCAGTGAGTAAGAATGAATGAACAAGCACACCACTTATGGTTTATACTTTTATTTATAATAACTTGCCTGGATTGAGGTGAGACTTGAAAGACACAGGCTTCACTGGAAGGTGGCCTGCAAAACACCAGCAAATGTTTGTTAATACATTTCTTTAAAACAATCGAAACAAATAAATTAATCTAAAAATGACTTAATGATGAGTGATTATTATGATACTGGCTTTGGCAGTAAAATACCTGTTTTTATAGGCAACGAGTGCATTTTCCCTCCTCCGACTTCACACACATAAAAATAGTTGTGCACAGTTGGCCCTGGCTGGGCTCAAACGTGGGTAAGAGAGCATAGCAGTAGCTGAAGCTTTTCAGACGAGAGGTGACAAAAGACATTTAAACACTGCTCTACTTCAGTCTAACCAATGGGGATGCTTCTCTCTAGCTTCTGAGTACTGAGCAGCTTCCAAGTTTGTGAGTTTGTCTTGCCTGAACTTTTGTTTGCTCCTTTTGGTTATAATACCATCACCATGATAAGGAAATATTCAATTCACCGCAGAGGCGCATGCTGAGAATGAATATTGTATGTCAGAAAGCAATGGCCTGGTGCTCATGGCTGTTTAATTTTTCCCTCTAAAGAGGGAAAACATAACTCTAACTACACATCTAAACACCAGGGGGTGGTTTTTCAACACAGGGTTTATAAACAAAAAAGTTATACAATAATCTAGAATGCATAATCATGGTTAATGTGGGCGAGCTGTGTCATGTGGTTGGGTCTGGGCTACAGAGTCTGTGACTAGGTGAGAAAGAGTTGTATAAAAACAAGTCATGTTTTTTTTCTGTGCTCCGTTTTGCATTGCATGATTTATGATTTTATTATGGATTTTTTAATCCATAAAAAAGATTTTTCCTTTTTATGGGAATACCACATTATTTTAATTAAAGTAATAGTCTCGAAGATTTTCATGTAAATAAATGTCACTAACTACTGTGCACGAGGTAACACGATGGTGACTGAGCTTATGGACGCGCAGTTAATGCCACATTTCCATCACCCAGCAGTGGTAGTTCCACCAGAGAGGGTAGATGGAGCTACAGTGTGTGAAGCGAGATACTGTTTTTCCCAGTCTCTGCTAGCATTTCCAACTGCCAACTGACTTAACGTCACACAGGCGACACCGTCTGGATCTCCAAGAAGCCATGGAAGTGAGGTCCAAAAAACATACCTTTAATTGTCACTTGCCTGATAGGTGTCACCAAAGAGAACGACACGGAAATATTCGAGATTACCACTTTGAATTACATTTTGTATACTATGAAAAGTAAAGAAAATTGAAAGTACTGGAAAAAATAGATATTTCTTTTCTTTCTACATAGTTGCATTTTCCAATTACATCACAGAACACTGACCTCTTTCTAAACATTGACATATATCTCAGCCTGTAGGTGGCAGCAAACACACCAAAAGTGGCACAGCATGTAGTCGCTCTTTAAATCTAGGTTTGGTTTAACCAACCACACATACACACACCTGGTGCTCCGGCGAAGCCTTGCAAGGGAACAGGGGACTCATCCTCGAGGCCCCTCCTCACGGTCACCCTGCGCTGGATGCCCGGGGGTCCGGCCTCCCCAGTCTCCAACACGGGTCTTTTGGGGGCCGGCTGCTGGGGGCTGGAGGGCCTGAGTGGGGGCCCGGCCTGGTGGTGTGTGTTGGGCATAGCAACGCTGGGCGGCTGCCAGAGGGGAATGTGGATGTGGGGGATGCGCATGGTCAGTCGGGGTCTGGCGTGGCCCGGGTCCGGCGGAGAAGAAAAACCAGGCGTCTCTGCGTTCAGGGTCGTTCCTTGAAGGGGGGAGGGGCAGAGAGTGGTGAATGAGTCGTTTTTATTAACAACATGTGGTGGGATTCAGCAGCCCGTCCGTGAGACGGTACACACCACATGCCACACAACACACAACACACAACACACTCCCCTCCTGGGAGAAGGGCTGAAGGGGACATTCATTTTGAGTTCAACATTTAGCAGTATCTCTCTAGGTTGTCCTCGTACGAGTCCTCCAGTGGTGTTTCCAATCTTCTCCATCCTCCATGCACCTGGCTAGTTCGCCAGTGTTTTCTGCTCTTACATCTTTCCACAGTGTGTCCACGTGTGTTGGCGTGGGACGCCCTCGTGATCGACGCCCGTGTGTTGGTTCCCACAGCACCAGCTTGCGTGCTGGGAGCTCCCGGTGTCTCTGGCAATGACCGGCCAGTCTCATTCTTCTGCATGCTACCTTCTCACTCAGCCCTGGTAGCCCCCCATACAGATGCTAGGTTGTTCTTTTTCACCTCCTCGATGATCCGCCTTAAGGCTAGGATGTGGGATACGGTGGTTCTCCCTCTCTAAAGTTATTTTGGTTCTCTCTCAGGTGAGGGTCAATGGCGCCCCGTATCCGATTCAGTATCATGTGGTTGCACATCTTTGCAATGATACATGGCAGACTGATGTCACGGTAGTTGTCTGGCTTCGAGACATCTCCAGATTTAGGCACCGGGATGATGTTAGAGAGAGACCATACATCGGGCTTGTTGTTTTCCATCAGAGCTAGGTTGCAGATCTCCAGGATGGTGTCGTCGAGATTGCAGTTCTTAAGGACCTCAGGGGGGATGCCCTCCATATGTATGGCCTGATATCTCCCCTCCCCTTCATATTAAACATCCCATCAAACATTTTGCAGCACAAAGTATAATGTTGCAAAAACACAGCAACTGCACAGTCATAAATCGCTCTTGTTTCCCACAACACCCATATCCCCACCTTCCCTTGTGGCTGTCCTAATGGGTTACTGCAATTGCGCCAAATTACACTTGGATTCAACGATTTATTTGTAGTTTTTTGTAGTTTTTACTGTTGACGTTATAACAAAAAAGAAAAAGAGAGGTTTACGACAGTGGCTACGAAATCTGGCCAATGAGCCAGATGTGCAAATACAGTTGGTGTAGAGTAGACCCCACACACTCACACACACACAATCTCTCTATAGAGACATTAAGACTGGGTTGGAGGTGTAAATAACAAATACCATTACTGTCACACAAAGACAAACACACACACAGACACGCACATGTTAGGTCAACAGCTGCATGTGATTTGACATAACAGTTTTCAGTAACCGATCACAAGTTAACATACTGTAACTGTAACTCACTATACAATATACTGCTCTATTTATCAACTAGCGCATCGTCAACCTACATCAGACGCATGCGTTCCTATTGCCCCGACATGCGAGACCACAAACCACTCTCCGAAGCCCACTCGCAATAAAAAGATAGGACAGGGCGAATTAAAGCGAGTAATCCCGTTGTACTCAGATAATCACAAATCTCTCCCTCATTTCCTCTCCACGACTCCTTCATGGCTGCTGGCTGACTGAGTGCATATTTCCCATGAGCGCTAGGGCTCTGAATCACTATGGGTACAACCGCAAAACACACACACGCACATACATGCACACACACGCACACCCACACACAAATACACCCACACAAAACACACATGCAAACACACACACAAATGCAAACGCATCTGCGCACACACATAGCACACACACACACACAGATACCAGTGGTATAAAAGAGAATATGGCGCTTTAATTTGGTGTAATATATAAAAGGTTGTACACATCACATGACCTTACTTTGAACTAGCACCCTGTGTCCCTGTAGCGGCTCAGGATCTCCCCACAGCCCCATTAGCACAACCACAGTATGGCCTAGCCGTTGCTGCTGCAATGTGTGCTCATCACCAGATGAGCACTGGAGCGGAGGTGGGGAAGGGGGGTGTTTGTGTTGTGTGTGTTGCATACAATAATGCATGAACACACATTCACAGACGTCTCCGGCACGCATCCTACTCATCTAGTTCTACCAGCAGACATCAGGAGAGCATGAACTAACCACACACACACACACACACACACACACACACACACACATATTTATGACCACAATCTATGTGCAGTGAAATTAATGATGGGTGGGTAGAGGATTGCAGTCGGTGAGTGATGCACCTGAGTGATTTCTTCTGTGTGTGTGTGTGTGTCTGTGAGTATGTGCGTTTGTCTGATGTGTGTGCACATGCAGACGTGTGTGTGTGTGTGTGTGTCTGAGAGTGTGATTGTGAGTGTGTGTGTGTGTCCAAGTCCATTCTCTTCAGAATATTTCCAGATGGGCTCAGAGCGCCTCAGAACCCCAGGGCTGTCAGAACGAGAACCGAAACAGTTCCCCTCGGGGATTCAACAGCAACTGAACTGCTGTTAACATGTGTAGAGTCGTGTACAGTAAATATCATTCTCACGTTGACAGGAAGTAACTCTCGGTACACTCGCAAGGTGGTCCCTCCACCAACCAACCGACCGACCTCCACCCTCACTTTGTGCATTTCTAGGCTGCTTTTGATGTTGCCGGTGTGGTATTTTCTGTTCACGGGAGACCCTGCTCGCTGTAGCCAGCGACCTCGCCCCTGCATCAAGTCCACAAGATCAATGGTGGAAAGAGGTCCATGAAATCAAAACAAGCTGTCTTATCCCCCCCCCCCCCCCCCCCCCCCCCCCCCCCCCCCGGCCCCTGAACCTACCACAGGTATTTCTCTCTGTTGTTTGTATGTGTGTGTTTTGTTCTTGGAGGCCTCCCTGTGTTTGAATGCTTCCAGGGCAAGGCAGGAGGAGGAAAAAACTGGTCATCTGACATTTTTGGGGAGAGGAAAGATCTCAGTGGGCACAGAGGGGTGGAAAGGGAGACGAGAAGAAGAGTGGAAAAAAAGGGTGAGAAAGTTGGGAGGGGATAGGGTGGGGACACCCACCATAAAAAAGAAGGTGTGAGGAAATAACCTCTTGGGGAAAAGGTCAAATTTGCCACCAGACTGCAGTGTCAATAAATTACAGCCTGCACATTATTACACAGGGCCCCACACACCCAAAATCCCACTTGAGACATTCCAAAAAAATGGATGCTTTTGATTGTGTGTGGAAAAAGAACCTTGATATTAACCTCTCTCTTCCGTGTCGGAGTCCAGTGGTGGGGAGGCGATCAGGGCTTTGCAGCCAAACGTCTTTGCGTGTTGATTGCAGCAGCTGCTTTTGGGTCTTTTGGGGCCAACAATTTGCAACGGAGCGCTATTTCGCAAATTCCGCTTGCCAATCGCAATCGAGTGAGGGCTCTGGCTATTGCGCAACAATAGCATTCTCTGTGATTTTATTACAACCCTTCATCTGTTTCGCAGTCATCTCAGGGGTACCCGTGTAGTCTCAGAAGTCGGGAATGTAGCATGAGTTCCGACATTGTTCGGAAAGGTTTTGCCCTTGCAGACACACCCTTACAACTGGGACGCGGATCACGGTCTTTCCCGAGTTTAGCCTAAAACATTTAAAATACTTTCTTAAAATAATGGAAATATTTATCCTTCTCCTTTTGTGGCTTCAATGTGCAAACCGTCTCTGTGCTAGTTATTACCAGCTATTGCAGTCTATTAAAGCAAATAGGCGGTAATAGATAAGGAGGAAAACTGAAAGGGTTTGGAATCTGGGATTTCTTTCAAATGACGAGTGTATTCAGAAGGGGAAATGGAACCTCCCCGGTCACTGCTCGCAATCTAGCTAGACCTTTATTTTCTGTACTTTATCTGTTACTCTTGTTTGCTTTGCTCTCAAGCACCATTTAAGGTAATATCACCCTTTTTAAAAAACAAGCAACACTCCAACCTCCATACTTGGTCTACCAAGTTAACACAAGCCCCACACTTTCTTTTCACGGTTTCAAACCTCACACCGTCTTGCACCCAAAATACCTGAATGATGGATGGAGTAGATAACCCTTCTCCACCCATCCATCGACCCATGCAGTCCCAGACTACTCCATCCAAAATCAGTTTCTTTGTTTTCGTTTATCTTCCCCCTTTTTGGACGGTGTGCCTCTTGTGCTACAACAGAAAAGGGAGGCACGGGGGGGGGGGGGGGGGGGGGGGGGACGAGACGAGGGGCCCCCTCGCTCGTGACATCAGCGGTAGAAGCAGCATCTGGTCCTGGGTGTGGAGCCCTGGTTGCTCCCCTCTCTCCCCTCCACCACGGAGAGGCTCCAGCACTGGTGAGTCAGGGTCTCTAATGAGCAGCAGACTCCCCGCGTCAGGCTTGGGTCACCCTGCGGGAATCTCAGGAGGTCGGCTGCATGCACGCTCCCAAGCCTGGCTGGCTGGGATGGCGTGTGTGTGTGTGTGTGTGTGTGCCTGTGTGCGTGTGATTGCGTATGGGTGTGTGTGTATGTGGAGTAATTTATAAGAGTGAGTGAGTATATGTGCACGTGAGCGCAGGCATGTGCGTGTGGCTGTGTGCATTTATAAGTTCACTCAGGTGTGGTTGATACAATATTCTGTTATGAGTGGCAACACATTTTCTTGTCATGTAAGGAAAGGCGCTACACCTATCAAGCTGCATAATATGCAAAACACTTGAACACCAATAATATCCTACAGAATATATGCGCGTAGGCTAGCACATGATGCTGACGAGGAGGCAGAAAACAGCACATGTCAAATGAGGGGAGCCTTTAGAGCAGAGAAAAGACATACCGCAGGAGATGTCTCTAAGCTTCCCCTGCACCAGACACAATCCTTCCCTTGAATGTCACACTTCAAACCCTAATGGAGAATAATGATCCGACCTAGGCGGGAGAGGGGGACTCCATCTCAGGTCCCTGCAGTGTCTTTGAATTCTAAATGACGTGCTCTGGGCGAGCTGTGAGTGGCCCATTGAAATGCACAGCATTCCACCTCCATTGGAGATACCCCGCGGCCATATGTGGGAGAGTATCCCCCCCCCCCCCCGGCCATATGTGGGAGAGTATCCACAACATCCACACCACTACAAACACGCACAACACACCTACAAGCACTTCCAAGTAATCAGAGCATTGACCTAAAACACTGAAGTGTTCCCTGCCACATTTTGGCTATGGGGCAACAATTTGTCACATGTTGTTGGTTTCATGACGCAAGCAGAGTCGTTGTTTGCGCAGATGTGTGAATAATTCCCGGACACAGGATGTTGGGAGAGAAGGCCCTAAGGCCATTGTTTTTCGGAGCGATTGTCTCATCTCTTAATCTATCATCAACTGGTTTAAAACATTACAAATCAGACTTGCCAATGACATTACAAAATAAGTACAAACAGCCACGAAACACTGCATGGAATGTTTTGCAGTCTGTATTTCATTACTGAATTAAATTTTGGTAAATCCCCTGGCCCCTAGATCCCTACAGCCCTGCAACTACAGACCATAAAGTATAAACCAATATATGTTATCAATGGGATTTTTAGGCTATGAGTTAAAACAGGCCCTTTTGGGCCTGCTATTTTTCCCAAACAACGTATTTATGTGTGTTGTAAGGGAAAAATAGCAAATGAGAAATGTATCTGTGTTCAACTCACCTGGCTGTTTATCAGTGACGTCCTTTGGCGCGTGCTTGGCCAATGCAGAGAGCTGTACCTGTACACTTTGCAGGGAGTTCTGCAATGAATGGATGTCACCAGTGTGGGACCCCACTGTGGCATTGGTCCTCTGGACAGAGTCCTGGAGACTGGCGATTTTCCTCTCAATTCCATCACTGATTTGCACAGGGTTGCAATGCCTTTCGCACACCTTTTCCAGTCTAGTCAAACGACCGTCAACAATAGAAATGCTGTCCGCAACGGTTTGGGTGTTATCTTTGCAATGACCCAGTTCCAATGACATGAGGTTATTGAGTGAATCAAGGCTGTTCCTGAGCACTTCCATCTGGTGGTGCTGGACCACGTCCGCCCTGTGATCTGTCCCTGTAGTGCCAGGGCCACTCTGCCCTGCAAGGCAGCACGTAGAGTTGATTCTGTAGAGCTCATGGTTGTGTGTTCTCATCGAGTCGCCCAGGCCTTTGACACTGCTGGCCAGGCCGATCACGTTGTTCTGGATGTTAATTAATCCCTTCTGGAAGACATCCATTGTATTGACACTTTTCAGGTGTCCCACTGACTGCCTCTCTACAATATCCTCCAGGTTCCTGAGTTTGTCCGAGTTTGCGCCGACGTCCGTATGGAGAATTTCCAATTCATTCTTACAGCGACCCAAGTCTTTCAAAATGTGATCCAGACTGGCAGTTGCGGGTGATGACCTTCCAGCACCTACCGCATCATCAGAGCTGCGGCGTCCAAATGCAACAACCGGGCCCTTGGCGAGGAACTTATTGCCGTTGGTCTCCGCCTGGCTAGCGTCCACGGTGTCCCTAAACAGTCCGGAGCTGTTGCTTATCTCAACCAACATGTTGGTGAACTGGTCCTCCATAGTGTTGAGACGCTCATCCAGGAGTTGTCTGACCACTTTCGCTTCGTCTTCGATCGCAAGGCTCAGCTTTTCTTCGATGTAGAAGCAGTGTGTCTCTGCGTTTCGTTGCGTTGTGTTCAGGTGCGCCTCAAGCTCCTGGATGAGATGGCCGTACTCTTCGTCCAGTCGAGGTTCGGACAGGAAGGCCAGCTCATTGTCCATGCGGCCGTTCAAGATGACATTGGCCTCCGCCACGCGACTGATCTCTCGCCATAGCTCTTTGAGGTCGCTGTCACCCTCTTCCTGTTTGGAGTGCACGGTCTGGCGCAGATTGCGCACGGGTCCGTCCGCTGCCACCATGTCAAAGCGCAGCGCGTGGATTTCCTTCCTCAGTTCGGCTTCCTTTGTGTCTATCAGCTTGGTGACGCTGGTCAGAGTCTGGTCCTGACCCTCTTCACACATGGCCTGCAGGCTCTGGATCTTGTCATTGCAGGAGCTCTGCTGCCTGCCCAGCTGCTCCTCCACCTTCAGATCCAGCTGCTTCTTCATCTTCTCCAGCTTGCCGTCGATGTAGGTCTGGAGAATGTCCAGATCGGGCACCGAGACGCCAACGCCGCCGTCTATCACGCCGGGCGGCGCCTGAGTCTGGGCGGCGTCCATCAGCAGCTGGATCTGGCCCTCCTGGTTTGCCACCAGCCTTCGGAGCTCCTCCAAGTGGTCGTCTTTGCTCTTCATCGTGTGGCTCATGTCGTCCAGCCGGGCCATGATGTTCTCGATGCCTCTGTTTCCGATGGCACCCGCACCTCTGGTGGCCTGGTGACCGTCCAGCCCCACCAGGTTCTCCTCCCTGCCCGCCCCCGGCGCAACACTGTCGGGCGGCCGCAGGTTGTTGAGCAGCGTCACCAGCATCTTGTTGGTGTCCTCCTGGATGTCTGTGCGCAGGTTGTCCGTCAGCCCGCTCAGCGCCGTCTGGAGGTCGACAACCACCTGTGAGAGGCGCTTCACCTCCCCCTCCAGGTGGCGCACCTTGTCGGGTCCACCGTGTCTGGCTTCGTGGTGGCCCGTCTCTCTCCGCTCTGCCCCTGGGGTGACAGAGTACAAACGTAGGAATTAGACTGGTCTTTTGGGAAAAACAACACATGGACTGTAATGATAATAAGCAGAACTTTTTAAATGTCACAAAAGGAGAATTCAATATTATCGTTTAGCTAGGTCTTTGTGTTGGAGTGTATGTGCCCAATGAGTAGTCTGGGATTCAATTAAAAAAATAAATTAATCATAAAGACAAGGATATTCACTTTAACTTTGATGGTCCTCGGGTGGAACGTTGTTTTTTTTAATTCATCAATATATTTTGGCGATATTATGTGAAATTCCTCATTGATAATGTGATCAAATATCTTTCCAAATCAGCCAGCCCTAGTTCCTGTATGTGTTAAAAAAATGTGTGTCGCAATCAACCAACATTTCACAATGTTTTCAAATCTTACTTTGAGAGTGCCTGGTGGTGTGTCCAGGATTTGAGGCGAAGTAGGGCTGTGATCCTTGTACTGTTTGATGGTTGAGACCTGGTTTCATGTCTTTACAGTCCAGACCCTGATATCCAGGACAGCATCTCCACTCCAACTGTGTGACTCTCTTGAAGGCGATCTTGTACATTGGCCGAAATTGAGTTCTGTACCTGTCAGGAAAGTGCATATTGAAAGAGTTAGATAGAGGAAACCAGGAACTATGTCACACATGTGTTACATGGGACAAACATGAGGGTAATCATGTGTGATCATCATTTTTCTAGGGAATCATAACTGAGGCAAACCTTACTTCAGATAAAAAAATAAAAAATAAAGCTGATGTAATTTCCCTGAAGTCAGGACTCATGTCATATGTAACATCTGGAAAGATGATTCAGTTTTAAACGAGTCAAGTTTAAAGTCAAGTCAGTCTCCAACACTGACTTGACTAATGGAAAAGATACATCAGAGAATGCAAAAAGACAGCCTCTAGTCATGTGTGTTGCAATATCTCATAATGAGTACAAAGATCTCACCCTGACACGCGCCAATGTACGTGGTGTTAATCCTTTTCCCTAATGTTATAAGTGCTAATACCACACATTACTGTTGCTTTACAAATAACTTCACGTGTTCTCCATTCTCAGGTATTGTTAAAGGTAAATTAAACCACAGCCAGTCTCTGATTACAAGAACCACTTCCTGCCATTGTTGACTAGTCTCATTCCCCAAACAATCAACCATCCACTCAGCCAAAATTAATACAATTTTAAACAACATTCATATTATTACCGTGCAATCAAAACAACTGTTGTTCTCAAACCTCTAATTAAGATGCCATGAACGAAATATCTAATGTAACCAAGAAATCAAGTTGGTTAAAAGGATCAAGCGCCTTATAAAAAAAAAAAAACACACCATCCAATTACGTGTGGAATGAGTGCGTTTTATAGGATCTGGCTATGCTCCTGCATGCCAAACAATCTGGCACTAAACAAAACGATAACTCGAACACAACTTCATTGGCTTTCGCTATTGGTCCAGGGATGCTTACGTCACTTGTTGATCGCAGTTCGGTTGATAAGCGGGACAGGGCGCAGCCACGGGCTCCTCGAAACTCTCGACTCCCCCCTGGACAGCGCAACTCACGTTTCTGGGCACGACGTACGCGCACCAATTCCTGCGAGAATAAAGAAAAAAGTCAGAGACCGTTTAGTTTGTAGTTGTACAGAACTCGCTGAAAACCCCCATCCCACTCCACTAACGGATGGACAACATAGTACCGAAACCGTTCGAGTCGTAGGACATGTTATCGTAATGTCATGTAGTATATTTCTGAATCTGAATTCCTTTATACGTGCACGATAGACAATGATTGCTCGGGTTCCGCTGTTGGATGGGTCTTATCGAATTTGTAAAGATAAACAGAGACGGATTTGGTCACGTTGACTGATAAAGTCAGTCTAAAAGTAGACACCCCATCTGTTTAGGGTGCTCAGAAAGCAAGATAGGCATTGTAATGTAACAGCTTTATAATTATAGCACATGTTTGTACACTCGAAAGCCTTTTTATTAAAACATACATTTAATGGTAGAAAATGAGGCAGAATTAGGAGGTGTGTGGGTCATGGAAATGTTGGACAACAAACCTTTTTGGAAAAAATCACTTATCTTACCTATTTCTGTGCTTGTGTTCCACTCCAGTGTATGGTGACCCCTGAAACAAGTCATAAGGAGTCCCATATGTAAAATGAAACTTGAGAAAAAAAGTTACAATGGTCCATTTCCAGTCCATGTCTCCTGGTGGGTAATTCCTTTAACAGTCTACAAATAAATAAATCATACAAATAAAGCTATGTCGACATCGTGTACGACGAAGTAAACTAGAAGGGAAAGTCACTGCGCCCTAGACCGTTCAAATCTCAACTTCGACCAAGTCTTGACTCAACTCTGCAACTCTCTTGTAATGACGTTAGGGGCCTACGCCCTCCTCTCCAGAACTTGGACCAAAAAAAATAAAAAAAATAAACACATCGAAAGCTTCTGAGTGTGATAACTCAATGTATTCTTTGGCTAAACTAATACACGGTAAGTCGTCAGTGTGCAGCCTAAATTCAGAATGTGTCGCTTTAATTAGTCGAACAAAGCGTAGGGATAATTGCGCAAGTGAATTAGAGGAAGATTGGATTTGCTGTTGAAAATGCATCCTAGTGTGGAACTTGATGACTTCTCGGCACTTCACACCCAGTTGATTTATCGAAGCGACATGTATATTAAGCACAAGCTAACGTGCGTGGGTGTGTTTGTGTGCATGCGTTTGTGTGTGTGTGCACGCGCCGCCAACGCACGCGTGCGTGCGCATAATTCAGCCTGTGAGACGGGGTCATACCCAGCATTAATTAAAAAGGGGAGCCTGAGTCTAGGCTACTTTATCTACACTAATTCGTCGGTGTATGAGCTTGCAGAGGTCACCCCACGCAACTTCTAGAATTCTCCGGCCCCAGGCCAACTCAATTTCTAAGCTAATTTGAACAATTTATGAAACAATGTATCATTGTGTACGTGCATGCGACAAACAATGCATTAGCCATTAGCCAACAGTTCCATTTCACATAATTTGAAACAGACATCGTCTTCGTGAGAAATATCGAATGAAATAGCGAATGCGTCCCATAAACAGTTCATAGCTCTATGTCCTAGAAGTAGGATACCAAACCATGCTCCAAAGGACACCACTAACCAATTTCTGCAATATGGAGATGCTTCTAAATTGTGTGCATGGCTTATCACATTAAAACACTTGGCGGCCATCATGTTCAGTTAATCTACAAACTTGTAAAAGTCCATTTGTTAATGCAACACAGTTTCATGCTTATTGGTGAAATGGGCTACTTTAGATTTGAGTTAGAAAAGGTAATCTTCAATTCAAATCCATTGTAAGACATTTGCAACCCCCTTTGCTATCTTCACCACATTAGGTACACATTTTCTACAGAGGAGCATATGACCATCCTTAACCCAGTGCCTTAATTGGGCTACAATATGATTGTACGTGTGTATGTATGTATGTTAACTAATATTAGCCAATCACAAACCCTTTTATAGCCCCACCCTCCTATTGCCATTATAGCCGAACACACACACACACACACACACACACACACACACACACACACACACACACACACACACACACACACACACACACACACACACACACACACCCACACACCCACACACCCACACACCTGTAAGGTCTCTCAACAGAGGACAACAACAAACACTGAAGAACCTCAAGGAAATGAATTCATTATAGGAGCTAATCAGTCATTTTTGGTACCCTCTTTAAACCTCATTAAATCTAGAGAAGTGGTATACTGGGGGGGGGGGGGGGGGGGGGGGGGGGGGGGGTCTTGAAGGGCTTCACTGTGTTCTGTTGGCGTTTGTTGTTTGTAACATTAATTGATTGGCAGTACAAAGATGTGAGCTTTGTGAAAATCTGAGATGCAAGATGTGCTGTTGGAGGTTGATATGGCTTATGTTCCTGTAGAGTCATGACTGTTTAAACTCTAAGATAAATAGGGTTTGAAGGGCCCATGTTTTTGCTGACTTATTATTGTATTGTAGCCTATTTGTAGGCCTAACTCCTAACTCCCTAAACTTAAACCATCTTTCTAGTTAAGTATTATGTTGATAGTTAATGATCCTCCTTCTAATGATCTTCATCGGTTATCTATCCAGTAGAGGGCAGCAGAGCAGCAGAGTAAACCAAAAGGCTCGAGGTTCACTCTCGGCATTTTCATTCTGTTTTCAAGAGGGTTTTTTTTCTTCCATTTTTCAGTCAGTGTGAAGCGACTTCTCAACACCTGCCACTCCCTCTATTCATATAACTTATCTTCATTCATTGCACTAACACCTTTAATAGTAGGTCTACATTTACATGTCAACCTTTTCCATTATGAAGTTTCATCTGGGTCTTATTTCTGTGGTCTCCCCTTGTCATGTAGTGTTTATTTTCTCACCATAGCTATAAATAATTATGACACTCTATATATTTATATATATATAACACAAATCCATAATATTTTATTATTATTATTATACATTAATTTTTAACCTGAATCATGATGTCCTTTGCTCTGTCCAGACCACTAACTGCAACCTTTCTGTTTATCAGGAAACGTTGGCATTGTAGTTTCAGCCAGGGTGAACACTGTGTCCTCACCAAGATGAGCACCGAAATTAAAGCTCAAGTCAATTGTATTCGTATAGCCCTTAATCACCGTGACAGTCTCAAAGGGCTTCAAAGGCCAACATTATACAACCCCCCCCTCTACCCCTCTGAAGAGCTGAAAGGAAAAACGTCCTTCGTTATCAAAACTGAAACTTTGATAAGGAACACAGGAAGAGGTCCCTCCTTCCAGGGTAAGCGTGCAATGACCGCTGTAGTACTGGAGTGTAGTGTTCTAGTGTAGATGTAGTGTGGACGAGTGTAGTGTAGTGTATAGATCCTGTAGGTGTAGTGAAGTGTCGTTTTTACAGTTCAGGTTCCACAATTTGTCTTGCAGAGCTTTGAATGCAGTTTATTTCCATGGCAACCTCTAACCCTGGTCCCTAAGCCTTCAAGGCATTCAACGTGATATGAACAAAAGTTATAAAATACAAGTCTACAATGAATTGATGAATTAATCACAGTGTGGGGGGGGGGGGGGGGGGGGGGGGGGGGGGAGCGGCTAGTTCACAGCAACACACTAAAAACGACCAGTATGCATAATACTCTGTTATGGCTGTAACCCAGGGTCAAATTTACTCAAAAGATTAATACATAAAATGCCACATGACAGCACATCCCATCTGTGTAAGTGACTGCAGCATGTCTATTCTCCTGACTTTGGGTGATGTAAGGTAAACATATAGTTCTTAGAAGCCTCTTGTAAATGATTGGATGAATTGAGCTGTATATATATATATATATATATATATATATATATATATATATATATATATATATATATATATATATATATAGATAAGTTTCTGGATATATACACATGCAAGGTGTACAGCAGCATGTAGTGCCTTTAATCAGGACCTGCATGGGGTTTGGACCAGACCCCTGACTCCCATCTTCTGCCGGATTCATTATAGCGTATTTGCACGCCCCGTGGCCTGTGAACAGGTGACCTTGATCATTACTGAGAATTGATCTCCAGATGCCACTGGCTGCGGTTCCAACATGTGACTGAAACACAAAGCCCCTCCTGAGGATGACTATGCTGCCCGTAGTGAGGAAGAGTAAGGTCCTAGGGCTGCTTTGCCTCGCCCCTCTTTGATTAGAAAGAAGAAAGAAAAAAAGATGGTGAATATGCTCAGCAAAAGTGGGTGGGGCCTCTGTCTGTGTGTAGTATATGGGTGGACGAGTGAGGCACCTGCAGCTGAACCTGTTCGAGTCACTGCAAGACCCCTTCAGCTCCGCGGTGCTGGGGGAAAAACACACACATCGCAATTACTCATCGAGATACATAGATCTAGGCTGTGTTTGTGTGTGTGTGCGCATGGATGAGTGTATGTGGGTGGGTGGGTGGGTGGGTGTGTTTGTGAGAGAGAGAGAGAGAGAGAGAGAGAGAGAGAGAGAGAGAGAGAGAGAGAGAGAGAGAGAGAGAGAGAGAGAGAGAGAGAGAGAGAGAGAGAGAGAGAGAGAGAGAGAGAGAGAGAGAGAGAGAGAGAGAGAGAGAGAGAGAGGAAGAGGGTGTGATACTTTGTATGTTGTACCAGTAGGATTTTCACTGTTGAAACTCCAAGCATTACTGTTTGGACAGGGATTTTAAAGCAGCTGTTGATAGACACCAGACTCTCCCCTTGTAATCTCCACATAGCTGCTCATATATATAATAAAGATAATATGTGTGTAAATAGTTGATAAAAAAAAGGTATGTCAGAACCAGACCCTATAGTCTTGACAAGATAGCAATGGTGGAACAATTGATTGGTTGCCAATAAAAGAAATATATATCTATTTCAGAAAGTATATTTAAACAATTTATTTATATTTCTTCTTTGCCACACTTTCAGATATCTACAAAGGTGAATGAGGATATAAGATTGAATGAGTGACATAGAAACAAAGTAAACCCAGTTATTTATCCTACTCGATCTTGTTGACCACCATATATTGCTGACAGGTGTTTAGAAATACAGATTGAATTCTCCAAGATAAAGTGAAACACAATAGGACCTCAGTCACTGAGTGCCAGTCAAGGTTGTTTGTGTCGTTTTTCTGTTGTCATCATCTGTGTGCATGCGTCTGTGTGCATTAGTCATTGTGTGTGATACCAGACAAAGAACCTTTTTGTTGTTGGATAAATGAACTAATGAAACTAAAAACCTCAGTTTGAAAGTAACAAAGGGAAGTGTGTGGGAGTGTGTGTGTGTGTGTGGGTTGGTGTGATAGTGTGGGAGAGGGATGAAAAAGAGGGTGATGGAGTTGTTGACTTGATTGTGTTTCAGTCTGATTCATTGTTCACTGGCCTCGACTTTCTCTCAACAATCTGATGATAAGTTGTAGGTGTAACGTAGTGTAGTGAAGTAGAGTGTAGAGTGCAGTGTAGTAGAGTGCAGTGTAGTAGAGTGTTATATAGTGTAGTGTAAGTGGACTGTAGTGTTCTAGTGTGGCTGCCATGTAGAGTAGCAGTATTGCAGTGTAGTCTAGTGTAGGTCTAGCGTAGTAAACTGTAGTACTGGACTGTAGTGTTCTAGTGTGGCTGTAGTGTAGAGTAGTAGTATTGCAGTGTAATCTAGTGTAGTAAACTGTAGTCCTGGACTGTGGTGTTCTAGTGTGGCTGTAGTGTAGAGTAGTAGTATTGCAGTGTAGTCTAGTGCAGTCAACTGTAGTACTGGAGTGTAGTGTTCAAGTGTAGATGTAGTGTGGGCGAGTGTAGTGTAGTGTAGAGATCCTGTAGGTGTAGTGGAGTGTAGTTTTTACAGTTCAGGTTCCACAATTAGTCTTGCAGAGCTTTGCATGCAGTTGATGTACACGGCAACCTCTAACCCTGGTCCCTAACCCTTCAAGGCATTCAACGTGATATGAACAAAAGTTATAAAATACAATTCTACAATGAATTGATGAATTAATCACAGTGTTCAGATTCATCCGAACAGTGCAATGGACCAAGCAATCAGGGTCATAAAGGTCAAGCATCAGCCACTGTAGTGTTTTGTTTCAGCCAGTTCTTATGTTCCTATGAAGGGGTAGCATAGCGTTATACACATGATGATTCAATAAACTGAAGCTAGCTATGATGCTAGGTGACTGGCAGTTCTTGCTAACACCTGCTTATTCCTGCATAACTCGTGCTAGCTACTAGCCGCAGGTACGAGTTCTGTCGGCAGGACCACAGAATTCAGGTCAGGTCACGTTGGCCAAATTCTATTTGATGCGTACATTTGTGTCGAGGTAAATAATAAACTGCGACGGGTGGGATAGGGTTTGGCCAAACATATAACTTTTGCATCCATTACAACCGGCATCCACTGCATATCTCCTGGAATGCTTGATCTCAATATTGTAGGAGCAACATGGGGAATTGGAGCTGAAATTCAATTTACCTATGACAAATTCTCCATGCACTTCCGTAATGGGTATATAAAGTATTTTACGGGAGTGGGAGTGGGAGTGGTTATTATCCATGTAGCACTCCTTATTACCCTAACATAGCCATTAGCATTTTGTGCGTGCCATTAGCAGTGTATGCCCACCAGCGAGTGTGTCACCCCGGGAAAACGATCCCACAAGCTTTGACATCGTTTGGCGAGAGCTGGCCGTTCTGTTAAACCGGGTGACTCACTGCAGTGCAATTGGGCCGATGGCGTTGATTCTTTCACTAAACGTTGGCCCATTGAAGGAAAGGAAAGGGGGAAAAAATGAGGTTTTTCAGTTTGATGCAATTTATTTTGCTTCATACACGTTTACCATAGCTGCAATTCTGCCCTTTTTACATAGTGGAATATTTTGGTAAAAACTTTACAATAACGTTTACTCATAAGTAATTTATAAGCCTTTAATTATTGATTAACTAATCATTAAAAAACATTAATATACATTTGTCGATTATTAATAAGTGCTATGTTAAAGGGCCCCTATTTTACCACCTGTAAAATTATGGCTGGCTGATATGGGTGGGCTTGCATTGGCTATTCACCATCACACCTGGCAGTAAAATAGTGGCCCACTAACATCATCTACAAATGCTTATTAAAGGTGAGTGTGTAGAATTTAGTGGCATATAGTGGAATGGACTTGGCAGAAAGGATTATAATATTCATAATATTGTTGAGTTTTCGTTACCTTAGAATGAGCCCTTTATATTTACATAGTGAGCCTCTTTCATGGAAAGAGTTGCACCACCATGTTTCTACAGTAGCCTAGAATGGACAAACAACTCTAGGGAGAGCGCGTTACATTGTTTGTTTTGGGCCAAGAGTTGTATGAAGGAGGGGTGCTTGTTGTCCCCATGGCTACGACATATCTCTGTATTTAGTACCACCGTTGTTTAGGAGCATTATAATGAGCCTTGTTGTATATGAAATGCGCCACACATCGTAGCATTATCCTGACAGCTCAGCCATCAAAATCAACCGCTGGCCAGACGGAGCGCCACACTTGTTATTAATATTAATAACACGTTTTGTTCATTGGAAATGCTGAGTTGTATTATATTTCCTTATTTTTAGTAGACACAGTGGCATTTTCTAACCCAGAACATTGTCTATTGTTGGCGGGAAAAAATGAATGTCTTTACTTGTATTCTGATCTATTTTTCTATTGAAGTACAGTTATAAATTATGCAATTGTTGCTTTATTAGTATAAAATCTATTAGTTGTATTGTGCGTTGTATTCAACTTGTGTTTCTTATATATTATATATGTGTATATATGTGTGTATATATGTGTGTGTATGTATATATATATATGTATATATTCTATATAGCCTATATAGTTAAATGCCAAGTAATAAAATATCCTATGGACAGAGCTTAGTTATAGCGTCATATAGTTGGACATAAGTGTAACCTCCAACATAGGCGTGGGCACGGTGGCGGAAGGTAGCGAGGCCATCACTTAAAACTAGAGGTCCCTCGTTCGATTCCCTTTATAGGGAGATTTGTTTTTGCTATTATAGTCCAACTTATTGATACAATCGGCCTCTTTCGTTTTAACATTTTACTATGATTTAGTACGATAGTATGATAATTATAGGACGTAATGACGGGCTGCCACGGCCGGCTGGTGTAAGCTTGCTGTGGCTGCTGGCTGTGGCTGGCTTTTGGTGTTTTCTCGTGAAACCCTGAAACATGCATGCATGCATGCACTCTCACACACACACACACACACACACACACACACACACACACACACACACACACATACAGGTATATAGTGTTTACGAGGACAGACCAGCAGAATCATGGTTTACGGGGACACCCCTTTCCCAATGTCCTATCAATGAAATAAATACATCAAAAAATCTGATTTGATCTCAATAAGATACATCTCACTTCAAAATGCATTATTATTGATGGGATCATGATCAAATGACACACCTGACATGGTACAGTTTTACAGGGACACCTCACGATTAGTGTTTAGGGGGACACATAGGGTTACAGGGACAATACACATACACACAACCAGATCCTGTATAATGAGGACACATGGGTTTACAGGGACTATACACATACACACAAACAATTCCTGTGTTGAGGACACGTGTTTTACAAGACCAATTCCACATCACACATGAAAGACACTGTATTATCGGTGCAGATTATTTTAATTAAATAAAATCCAATGCACTAAGAATAACATGCTTATTCTTAAGCATATAACAAGCAATAACAAAATCCTTCCTCTCTTCTCTCCTTTTCTCCTCTCCTTGGGTTTTTCTGCTCTCCTTCCTCTCTATTTCCATTATCTTCTCTCCTTCCTATCTACTTCTCTCCTTCCTATCTACTTCCTCTCTCCTTCCTCTCTGTTCCTTCCTATCTACTTCCTCTCTCTGCTCCTTCCTATCTACTTCCTCTCTCCTTCCTCTCTGCTCTTTCCTATCTACTTCCTCTCCCCTTCCTCTCTCTGCTCCTTAATATCTCCTTCCTCTCTGCTCCTTCCTATCTACTTCCTCTCTCCTCTTCTTCCTCTCTCTCCTCCATCCTCTCTCCTCTCCTTCATCTCTCTCCTCTCCTTCATCTCTCCTCTCCTTCATCTCTCCTCTCCTTCATCTCTCCTCTCCTTCATCTCTCCTCTCTATTTCCTCTCTCTGCTCTACTTTCATTCTCCTGTCTCCTTCCTCTCTGCTCTCCTTCCTCTTTTCTTTAATTTACATGACATTCCATCTAATGAGCAGTTTTCAGTTTGATTGCCATTCCTTTGTTCCGGACAAAGTCTCTTATATGTTGAATTGTCCGTCTCTTTAAAATCGGTTGCTCTGCCTTTCTGCAGGCCTCACACTCTAATATGGTAGCCAAATGTCCACGCCTGATGTAGTGTCTGAAGTGCTTCATGATAGCGTTGACCTCCCCAGCAGTCCATGACTTTTTGACATAGGCCTTCTTTGTGACTCTGACAGGCTCTAAAGGAAACATGATATCAAAATGTGTTAATAAGGTGATTAAATCCAACAAAGAATGAAAAACAAAACAATCGCCAAACACGCGGCTAACTTTTGCATTGTTGTTTTTTGTTGTCCTATAGTGCTTATTTACAATCCTAATCCATGCAATGGATGATTCAAAAAATACCTTCAAAAGATACAGATTTTGTGGATGATAACTTGGGTAATGTAAATAGTTATTTCTAGCTGTCTTTTTTCAAAATACTTTAGTCTGAGGTAACTCAGATGATTTCACTTTTACCTCCAAAAAAGTTGCAACTGAATACAACATTTGAGGCACCATCACCTGTGCAACAAGTACACTGCACACTAAGGTAAGAATGATGCCATTTCGATATATTAGATAAGAATCATCTTACATGGCCATCACATCAGACATCAGCAAGCTAGGCTGAATAAGGTTAGCCTCATTGCATTCACAACCTGCTGTATTGTGGGATGTGGCAAGATAGACAGTTACAATAATTGTCTTGAACTAGTCAATAGCAATTGACCGATCTGCTTAATCTATGAACGCAATAAGGACAATCAAACCACAACCAAGTAGATTTTCTTTTGTAGAGCAGTAGCTGACGTTAGCCTGCTGGGTGATCTGTTATGCTTTACAAGTTATTCTCGGGCCACCCGTGCTCAGGTGCCCTACTATGTTAGCAGGACGATAGGTAGAATATTGACGAATGCCTGTATGCTGCTATTTACGATATAGCCCGGATCAATGCGCTAGGACTATTATCTGTACCTCCTAATGTTAACTATTCTGAGAATCTTCACCGCTGTAGCTGTCAGATAGACCGTACCATTCTCGAGACGTAGCTCAAAATGGCTGCGCCCTAGTTATAAAACAACAAACTATTCTCAGTTCTCCCAAATCGCTCGCTACTTTGGCAGTTTTGACTATGGGCACAAGACTATGATGGATAAAACATCTGTAATAGCACATTCACTTCTGATTTTGCTTCATTTCCTCTTTAAAGTCTAAATGGCTGACCGATTCAGTTAAACATTTTCTGCACTTCCTATTGGTAAAAATTAATCTTTGTGTAAGAAATATTTTCCCTTTTAACAAGTGAGATCATGATTCAATGCTTCCCAACTGAACACAAAATTAAATTTGGTTTGATGTAGTTAAATTGCATTAGAATCTTCTGAATTAGATATACATCCCTGAAATATTTAATTCAGATTGCTAATACTTGCGGTTGTAATTTAAATAAATGTTTTGTTTAAGCATTACTATCAGATATCCTTAGAAATGCACAAAAGGGTATAAATGTACGATTTACTTTTGCTTGTAAATTCTTTTGTAAATTACAAACATGGTTTTAATGGTTGCTATTCTGTTCTGTCCGCATAAATGAATCCTCCAAAATCTTGAAACGATTTCCTAATATCAGGAAGGGAAAGAATTAGTTTAAAACAGAATGTATTGTATGTAATTAATTTAACAAACACATTTTAAGCATTTCTTGAGCAGTAACAAAAAGATTTTAAGAAATGTTTGTGCTTTCACAAAACAATATGCCCTAATCAATGTATACTGATTTATAGGTTTTGCACACTGTTAACACACAAATAAACTGTGACAAAGCCTTGAAATGGTAAAACAGAGAAATCTGAGGGGCCGTCTATTTGATGTGGAGTAAGTAGATAAACTCCTAAACTCCAGCACACCTATAAGTCTATACAGCCTACCTCACAGTCTTCCATGGGGGTGTCAATCACACCAGAGGTCCCCTCAACATGCTGTTGAGATCCAGACATCATGTTCTGAAGGGAAAAAGAGATTGCCTGAGCATACACAATCCATTTACATTTTGACATAAAAAATACTGTAGAAATGTTACAGAAATCTTATTATCTTCTATTGTAATATCTATTCTACAATGAGAAAAGCTAACATATGGAATACAGACAAGACAATAATATAGTAAAAAATTACTAAAAAGACATTCAATGAGTTTCTGATTAGGGTATCCTCTCAAATATATCAGCCAATCCTAGTTCACAAAACCATGTCTTCTAAAATAGCAGTATTGCATCATGGAAGTCAGACAGTATTCACATGGCCATTGTAACAACACTACACAAGCATTGTTAACTAATTATTTCCCTCTCTTTTTCTGGTTGAGAGTGAGCCAATAGGTGAAATCAGCTGGTGTATACTTGTGTTGGAATGATAACATGAATGTACTCAGACCTCCATGGCACACATATGGATACCACTGGTCTAAACCCATAACTGTATACATTAAAGATGATATAGGTAGTCATGGACTGTAGATTACACATAGGCAATATTGTAAAGTATGTATAGTACATTAAGTCCTAGTCAACTAACCAATGTCCTCTTAAACCATAATCTGCTTTACACAAGCATACGTCTGACATACGGCCATAGTGTTAACTGAATGAATTCTTCCTAAACCAAACCATGTCCTAATAAACCATGATCAAATACACACAAACATGATGCAGTCTGACATACACAGGCCATAGTGTTAACTACATGAAGTCATCCTAACCCCAACCATGTCCTAATAAACCATAATCAAATATACACAAACATGATGCAGTCTGACTCACAGGCCATAGTGTTAACTACATGAAGTCCTCCTAACCCCAACCATGTCCTAATAAACCATAATCAAATATACACAAACATTATGCAGTCTGACATACACAGGCCATAGTGTTAACTACATGAACTCCTCCTAAATCAAACCATGGTTAAACAGAGATCTGAGGGTCCATCTATTTGATGTGGATTAAGTATGTAAAATCCTAAACTCCAGTACACATAGCAGTCTATACAGCCTACCTCACAGTCTTCCATGGGGGTGTCAATCACACCAGAGGTCCACTGGATATGTTGTTGAGATCCAGACATCATGCTCTGAAGGGAAACATTGATATTCTGAGTGTACACATTGCATATACATGCAGACATTACAATTAAAAACATTTGGTTTTCTCACAAAAATATAGATTATACAGAAACCATATGCAGTTCTACTGTAATATCTATTCTACAATGAGAACAGCTTACATATAGAATACAGACAAGACAATAATAGTCAATTACTAAAACAACATTAAATGAGTCACATTAGTGCATTCTCTCAAATATATTAGCCAATCCTAGTTCATAAAACCATGTCTTCTTAAACAGAAGTATTCAATCGTGTGCCATGGAAGTCAGACAGTATTCACATTACCGTTGTAACACAGCACTACACCAGCAGTTACATAATTATTGCCCTCTCTTTTGCCCATAGCGTTAAGTACATTTATTCCTAGTAAATTAACCAATGTCCTGTTAAACCATAATAGGATTTACACAAACATGATGCAGTCTGACACACAGGCCATAGTGTTAACTACATGAAGTCCTCCTAACCCCAACCATGTCCTAATAAACCATAATCAAATATACACAAACATGATGCAGTCTGACATACACAGGCCATAGAGTTAACTACATGAAGTCCTCCTAACCCCAACCATGTCCTAATAAACCATAATCAAATATACACAAACATGATGCAGTCTGACATACACAGGCCATAGTGTTAACTACATGAACTCCTCCTAAATCAAACCATGGTAAAACAGAGATCTGAGGGTCCATCTATTTGATGTGGATTAACTATGTAAAATCCTAAACTTCAGTACACATAGCAGTCTATACAGCCTACCTCACAGTCTTCCATGGGGTTGTCAATCACACCAGAGGTCCACTTGATATGTTGTTGAGATCCAGACATCATGCTCTGAAGGGAAAAATTGATATTCTGGGCGTACACATTGCATATACATGTAGACATTACAATTAAAAACAGTTGGTTTTCTCACAAAAATATAGATTATACAGAAACCATATGCAGTTATACTGTAATATCTATTCTACAACGAGAACAGCTTAGATATAGAATACAGACAAGACAATAATACAGTCAATTACTAAAACAACATTAAATGAGAGTCACATTAGTGCATCCTCTCAAATATATTAGCCAATCCTAGTTCACAAAACCCTGTCTTCTTAAACAGAAGTGTTCAATCATGTGCAATGGAAGTCAGACAGTATTCACATTACCGTTATCTGATATTGTCTGAGCATACACAATGCATACTTTAGGGGTGAACAATGTAATGGTGACCACATTGGTATCGGCCAATAATTATGAATATAATCTACAATGGAATAATCTTACATAAGGGCTATGGAAGAGACCACAAACAGAAATAAAGTAAATTAGTAAAAATACATGCAGATTGTAGTGGTGAGCTGCATGGCTGAGCCCCCATGAATTTAATTGTCTAACCCTATGTCCTAATAAACCATAATCAAATATATACAAAAGATCAGTTAGACACTGGGGGCCATCATGTTTAACTACATAAGTCCTCCTAACACCAATCATGTTTGGACACAAACATGATGTCAGAGGTGACAATACACCTATGATCGGTGTTTTTTTCTGAATCTACACTAAACTATGACATAGCCAAGACAAATCTTGTTTTTATGGTCATATAAAAGGTTTAAATTGATCTTGAATTTTAGCATATTAGAGTCACACACTAACAAATCAGGAATATGGTACATTTTCAAACTACTGCAGATTAGGTTATATACACTTACCTGTCATTTTTTTGAATTTTCCTTGTTCTCTATATGATACTTGTATTCTATAGGAGTCAGTCCCTAATTTTATTATTACAAAATAAACACAGTCACACAAAATCAACAAAAACCAACAAACCAACATACCATTGAATTTGCGATAATAACAGGCAGGGAGCAGTGTGCACAGATAATCTAGTCTTAAAAAACATCCACAAAACATTAATATCCTGGCTCATGTGGCATGCTACTGTAGCTCTCTGTATCTATAAACACCGGGTACAAGAGGCTGTAATAGACAGTTTTTGTTTCACATGCAAATGATAGCTTGTGCTGTTCATTCCATTAGCTGTTGTTGCTGTAGGATTATGAATCTGGCCATTGCGTGAGTCTATTGCTTAAAGCTCCCGTTTATAGGAAAAATAAATGTATTAAGACAGCCCCGACTGACCAAGTTTGTTGAAATATTAGATTAAACGAATGATGTAATGGGTGAACTGTCGGCAACTGATCATCTAGGCTACTGTAAGGCCACTAATGGAAAAGGATCAGGTGCAACCCATTTAGTACAGGTTCAACCTGTTGGCTGGGTATGAGGGCTGATGCTTTGGTCCACTAAGACAGAGTGCCATCAAAAGTAATACAAAGTAATAAAAACAAAACATTGCATTTGATTAGGTACCTTTTTCGTGTTGGAAATAATTGTGGAGCCTTTTTACTTTGATGATTATTAGGATATTAGGTTCGGGATGATGATAGATCGCCTTTAAGAAGCTTGACCATACAACATGGTCTGAATCTATAACGTAGCGATCTTTTTCACTGTTCAATGCTTACGCATATGTTAAGACAGCCTGTACTATACAACCAAGTAAATCGGTCAAATAGCGTAATCATTCATTTATAAAAGTCAACTTGCTATCGTTTTCCAGCCTAGACTGCTGTGTAATTGCTAACGTTAGTTTTCGCATCTAACGAACACATAACTAGCTATGTAATGCGCCGACGACTTAACCTTCAATGCACAGTAACATGCATTTGCTGATTTTAATACAAATAATACAGTTCTATGAATACCACTGAGATATAGTTATGTACTCATGTAATACATACGCATGTAAAGACACTGTATTGTGCAGCCAAGCAAATCGCAACATATCGCAAATCGAACATTGCTAATGTTAGACCAATTTCAACCAAACATAATATAATACCAATAACACAGAGATATAATCATGTACTCATGCAGTAAATCAACATTTAATATAGACTTGAAGTAAATTAAGGACTTACTTTTGAATTGCTTATGGTTAATACTCCATCAGCTGTTCGCTCCACACCAAATGCGAGACGTGAAGCTCCGGGGAACGCCTTCTTTGCAAGCAAAAAAAAATCTCGCGCGAAATTGTGTATAATCTCCCGCCATTGTGTATAAATTCTGCACTACCAAAAGGTGCCGTAGGGGGCGTATCATTATGATACACATACACATCATGGTTTAAAAGGTCAATTTCTTAAACGTCTATAACTTCATGAGGGGTGTTCTATCAGTTTTCATTTATACATGAGTGCGACCCTATCTTCATATATTTCTGAATTGAACCTTCTTTTCATTACATTTTGTGTTCTACAGTCAAATAACATGCTTTGTTCACCAAGGTTTACGAGGACAAGGCAATTGTCCTCGTAATCCGAGAGTCCTCCTAATGCTGGTGGGTAACCTTGTCTTTTGACCTCGTATACCATGTATACAAACACACACACACACACACACACACACACACACACACACACACACACAAGGACACACGCACACACACACACACACACACACACACACACACACACACACACAAGGACACACCGCACACACACACACACACACACACACACATTTGTGAGCAGGGATTGTGTTAGTAGAAGTGACGCTGAAGACAAAGTTGAAAGAAAATATAATGGCTTCTAAAACAGCGTCTGAGAGTTACAAGCACGTACTACTCCGTCTACTGACACATTTTATTTTAAATCCTTTTCCTCCTCCTTTTCTATTCTTCCGGCCGCTCGGGAATAGGAAACTTTTTGAGCATATATAGCGCACTAATTAGCAGATGTCTCCACTGTGTATGACACTTGCATTTGTTGGTGCTTAGTTGGATTTATCTCACTAAGTTATTAATTGGCATAACACTTTGAGTGACCTTCTGAGGATCTGCTCGCTAGGGTGGGCAGACGACTCCGTTTTCTCTTTCCTGCGGAAGAAGGAATAATGAATGTGATTTGATGCGGTGCCGTGAATAGAAGTTAGGATTAGGGAACTGTTCAGACAAATGTCATGGTCAAAGACCGAAGGGAGAGATAGAGATAGAGAGAGAGAGGGGGGGGGGGGGGGGTGAGTGAGAGAGACACAAAAATAGGGTGGGCACGTAGGATGAACACACACACACACACACACACACACACACACACACACACACACACACACACACACACACACACACACACACACACACACACACACACACACACACACACACAGGGGCCAGATTAGGAAAGGTGATTGATTGGTTGTAAAATGTTAATATAGCTATAAGCCGCGCTCATGAATTGTTAATTTAAGCCATGGCAGACTCGTCACCTGAAATGTTAATGAGGTGAAATTGCGTCGGTGCCCAGAGGTCTCTCTGGAGCCACCGTGAGAATACCGGCGACAAGCAGCAGCTGTGCGCCACAGACCGTCCTCAATGTGCTAATCAGCAGCGCTACCAGTTATCCGAGGTGAGCCGTATACACATTTAGATACGTCCAATGAGTAGCTGGCTGGTGTGTGAATTAAGCATTGTCGAGGACAAAAAGACGCCACTGTTTGTTACTTGCTACCGGACAACGTCCCTGCTGCCATAACCCGTGGCATATGCCGTGTAATATCCGTGGCATGTAGACTGCTCCTATATTTGGAATGCTCTCGGTCGCATGTGGGTGGGCTATGCGTTCTCTCGCTGATTGATCCACCTGGCCTCCCTCGAGAGACACTTGTTAATTGTATTTCATTCACGGGCCCCTGGGCAGGAAGGAACTATCCACAAATCCTGATATGAGGTCATTTGAGACATAACACAAAACCATCCTCAATGGATGTAAAATAATGACTACCCACTCTCTTCCTTACCATTGACAAAGTTGATGTTAGTTATTTCCGTGTGTTCTGAATGTTGTCACATATCTATCCAAGTTTTGTCAGAATGTATGCCTTTATCAGAGATAATTTTGTTGAAAGTGAAACAATTCAGTGAAACAATGCAGTTTTCACATTGTACCTCAGTTGGACTTTGCTGCACAGAACAGATATGTTGCACTTCTCAAACTTTGCAAATGGCAGGCGCCAATAAACACAAATACTTCCAAGCCAATGTTTGGCTTGATTCCTTGTTTTTTGCTGGTGACTCTTGGTGCTCTGTTTTGTATGGGGGCCTGCATGCCAACGTCATTAAACCAAGGACTAGCTATGTCGAGTAAGCCAAGGCATGCCAATGACCAAACCCTGCTTAAACTTCTCCTCTCTGAAATGTGACAAAACAGAGTCACCTTGAGACTGGCTCTTCACTTCCGGTTGGAAAAGTTGGCATAAATGTGTTGATTTTGTATTAATTTTTATACATCTCAACTGCTCATGTCTCTAAAAGGCTCCGGCTGCCAATTGGCAGTTAGAAAGTATGATCCAAACAAAAATGAAGCTTTCTGACTATTTCCTAGGTATTAGCATTAGCAATAAGCAGTGCTCATCTTTTTAGTAGCCGGTTAGAGATACACAGGGATATATAGCTAGACTATTCGTTAACCCACAGGTCATGTAAAAGTTTCTCCCATAGCTTTAGCCTCCATGCCATGCATAGTAATCCTCCTAAACATTGTACTGTGACTCAGTGCAATGGAAACATGTCCAACTAAAACAAGCACTCCTCTGTGGACGTGACTCTGAAAGGGGATGCTTTCAGAGTCAGGGGTCTCTTCTGATGTCACAGTGACAAAAAAGACATCAATATTTAACACATGACGTGTGTGTTCTTCAATGACAACAGCAGAACAGAGATATAATGGTGTGTGTGTGTGTGTGTGTGAGTGTGTTTGGCAGCGGTGGGCTCACCAACGGTGTGTGTGATCCATATTGGTGGGAATATAATTGATAACCCGCTGTGCGAACATAGCCGGCTCTCAGAATTGCAGAACAAATGCTGAGGGAATAGTTAAAAAAGCGGGAGGAAATCTGGGGGTTTTAAGACCACCGCTCTTACGCCATTTCTGTTTAATCTCTGCAGAGATTAGTTTTTTCTTTTACTTCTTTGTCTTCGCTGAAGTGCAATACATACATCTACTTTCACTTTGCTTGAGCAACTATTCCCATCAGTGACCATTCGCTTTAGTTGTTTTCCCCACACGCATGTCAAAAGCCTTTAGTGGTCACACAAGTCAGAGCAGCAGAAAACATATGGCGGTTGCCGATACTGGCTCTGGTGTGGTGTGTCTGACGATGTTCATGCTGGACAGTGCTGTGAGATTTCCTGGGCGCATATGCACGGCTGTGCTGAGCGGTGGAGAAGGGCTGGGTGTAGCACTAGTGGAGACAATGATTAGAGTGGGGGAATCAATAATACATGCTAAGGGCCGGCTAATGTACCACAGGGACCCACAGACAGACAGACAGACAGACAGACAGACAGACAGACAGACAGACAGAGCCGTCTCCTATGCCTAGACTTCCCCCACCACCATCACTACTGGGTTATTTTTACACACACATACACACGCGCACACACACACACACACACACAGATACAACCGCGCACACACAGGAAGACACACACACGCACACAAACACACACACAGAGGTACACAGACGTATCCATTAACACACACACACACTCAAAGAAAGAAAATGAAGAGAGACAAGCAGACAGAAAAATAGAAAGCAAGATAACGCTATTAAGACCAATATGACAATAATTGACATCCTTCCTTCGTGTGGTGATAGAATAAGTAGGTATTTTTTAACTTGACATTTACAATCCGTGATTTATTTCCCCAATCCCCTTGTCCCTTTCCTCCAGACAAAACTTTATTGGAGTCTGCTAAGACAGAACTCGTATTAGTCTGCTCGGAGCGAGGCAAACAGAATTGTTTGAGGCAAGAGTTAAAATGATCTCCGCTCAAACTTATTTACAAAAGCCGTGTTAGAACCAGGGCTCCATCACCCTAACACCAGTGCGATGGTTCAAAAATCGATACCGCACCGTGCAACGGGTCAAAATGAAATAAGTGGGCAAGCTATCCGGGAAATGGGATTGGCAGGGAGTCAAGAAACACGCCACCGGTCTCTGAGGGGCTGGCTGCTAGCCTAGCGCTTTCTCCTCCATAGAGATTAGGGTTAATGCCTTCCCTGCATTAGCGCACGCACAGCAGACCAATCACACCGGAGCTCTGACACACACATGCATGCTCTTGCTCACACACTCACTCACATGCGCACAAATGTACACACGTGCCACACATTAACAGATACATATTCTTATTCTTATACACATGCTACTCAAACATTCAAACACACACATACACAAACACACACATAAGCACACTATGCAGGCACACAAACATGTATACACACTGTGCTACACATACACACACAAACACACTTGCTATGCAGACACACATGCTAGACATGCTACATGCACACACACACACACACACACACACACACACACACACACACACACACACACATACGCGCATAAATACAAAAATGCTATACATTAGTTGATATACACACATACATATGTAACAGACTTACAAACAAATAGCATACAGGAAACATGCTCAAAATACAAACGCAAGACTCAGACAAACATCCCACAACCATCTTTAACAATTTTTTACGTATATCGTTTTACCTCCTTCCCGCCAAACCCACTCTCACACACAAACACAAACACATGGAAAAATAAAGGAACGATGATTCAATAAATCGCTGATTGGAGCAACTCCTCCCATCACCCACTTCCTTCTGTCTCATTTCCAGAACAGCGTTGTCATTAACTCTTTCTCACGCGTGAACACACACACACACACACACACACACACACACACACACACACACACACCCACCCACACACACCCACATGTACAGACACACACACACACACATCCACGCATACACACACGCACACAAATACATAGTTTCTTCAATATAAATCCCATGTTTACGTTATGGAGGATTCGGGCCTAGGAGAGACGCATTGTAAAATGATTGATGGCGGACCAAACTGATTCAGCTCTAAAGATCAATGAACCAATGTACATATTTATCTTGATTTCGAGCAAGGATAATTATGATTGCGAGTTACCTTTAAAGGAATTTATTTTGAGTATGTCTTTTTATCAAACATTGCCAAGGAAACGCAGGTGAAACCATTGAAAGCGCTCTCACACCCTCAACCTTGACTCGTTTCACGTGGGAACTCGTGAAGGAACAGCTTTTTGTCTCTGATGGTGTTGAAAGGTGGTGTCTGAGTGGGGTTAGGTGGGTGTGTATGTGGGTAGGTTGAAAAGAGACGGAATGATTCGAGCTCAGGGTATTCAATGAATTCTATTCCGTATCCACAAACTCCAATGTCATTCCTTTGAGAGCACAGGCAATTTGTTTTATAAGCACATAATTTCTAAATGCAAATAAGAACAAACAGCAATACTAACACAGACACACACACACACACACATACACACACACAAACACACACACACACACACACACACTCTGTCTCTCGCTCACATTCACAATCACACTCACACACACACACACACACACACACACACACACACACACACACACACACACACACACACACACACACACACACACACACACATACAACTCACCTTACTCACCTCACTTACAACTTGTGTATACTTCTGCATCTAACAATACAAACATCATATATTTCCTCTCATGGTCCCTCATCATCCCTGAAGGGGACAACCCACGGCTCTGCTAAGGCGGCCACGATGGCGTTTAGCAGCCTCCATGCCAATGTACTGTGACTTAATGCTACGTAGCGCCTTGTGGCTAGCCTCGTTGGCAGGGTGTTGTTGGAGATTGGCATCCCCCCCCCCCCCCCCCCCCCCCCCCCCCACCTGCTCAGATGGTCTTCTCCAGCCAGTGTCAAGCCTTCATCTCATCGGGTGGATGAGGTTAAGCCTCTAGCGGACATTTGTCACTGTCGTCGTTGATGATGAAGACAAGGAAGAGACCGCCCTCCCTGAACGGCCCTCGGCTGAGATTGTGTTGGCATTTTCATTTGACCCACCGCTGATACTCTCGTAATGAGAAGCGCATCCAAAAGCGTTGCTGTTTAAAATAGAATGGGGATTTCAATTTCGGGATGCCCACATTGATATGCAAAAAAATGTCTTTAGTCAGACACACACAGTGTTTAGTCAGACACAACACAATTTTGGTATTGGCAATCAGGAGTAGAGCCTGACTGTTGTTTATGGATGAAAAGCAAATATGACAAAACATGCTAATGGTTAGGCCGAGGGAAGGCAGTTTTAATATCAAAGCAGCAAATTAATTTGATGTGGGCTGGGACTCAATTATAATTTTTTCCCTTTCTATTAAAAAGGTGATGAAATCAATCAAAGCTCTGCCATAATCGATCTGAGAAGCCCTGCTGGTGGTGGGATCTCCACACATGTTGTCATCTCAATTAGCGTGAGTTGGTATTTTTAAACACTTTTTTTTTTAAATATTCAACAATTATTTATCCACGTCTCTTCTGCCGCAACGTCTTCCTTCATGCTGTAACAAGCTTTTTTGAAATTGAAAATCTCCCACTCTCACCTGACAGCCTGTGTCTTCAGGGAGCGTCTAAACAGGTTTTCTCCATTAGAGACTTTTTATTCAACAGTAAGATCTTTAGTCTTTAGTATGAAGGAATACCTGTAAAGGGGTTCTTAGCTATCCCGTTTATACCAGACTAGTTTATTGGTCTTCCTTGCATGACCTAGTTGTCCTTCTTGAATCCACCACTGGAGTGACCCCCCTCACCTCATTCCACTCTGCGCTATGACCACCTGTCTTCTACTGTGACCTCAGAAAGTCCCCTTATAGAGAAAATGTCACTTTGTCTCTTCTTCTTATCTCTCTGCTCTGTGAATTACATCTGAAATGCTTTTGATATTTTGTCTCCAAGCCACACGATAAACACTTGAGGAGAAAATCATTGTGACATATGGTTCCTATATTCCCACCCACTGCTCATATGTGAATCTTTTTATTGACTGGAGTATACAATTCAAAAGATTCCCAAGTTAATATGGTTCTCTTGCAGTTGATATGATACACTATCGGATTTAGGTGGGGGTTTTCATTTGAGTTGCAACTCAATGTTGAAATATATCAGGTTATCTGATGGGTGCTGAAATATGCTATATACAGCTAACGACACAGCTGTGCAAGAGAGGCCCTGATTGGTCAGAATTGAGTGGGGAATGGTCTAAAATCAAATGAGCTCATACAAAGGAAGGCGTGCAGTCAACCAGAACAGATATTCTGGTTTACTGGCTGACGAATGGCTCTGTCATTTCTAACAAATTACACTAAAACGATAGCTCTTAAATCTTACCTACGGAACCTTCTAATAGACATTGGGAAGTTTCTTCAAGCGCGTTGCCCTTATTCAAAGGTCTCTTTGAGCTATAAATTAAAGAAACGTTGACCTTCCTACCTTTCTGCCTCATAGCCATGCCTGCGCCACCCCCCTGCCCCCACCTCCCTATCCTTTCCCGCTCTGATCAACACTTATACTCTCCCTGGGAATACTGCGACTTCCAGGAAAGGCACAGAAAACAAAACAACAAAAACGGTACTTTTGGAATCCTTGTACTTTAGGAGCGACAGATACTTTAGGAGAGATATACAAGAGGATCGGGCACTACTTAGACTTGCACAGAAATCCTAGTGTCATATAGTTCAGAGCGTACACACCTGTCAGCATAGTCCCTAAGGAAGAAGGCTTTTGTGCTCATAATTCCCTCGTTCAACTCAAAATACGCAAACCGTGATTAGTCATCTTGTGAGAGGAAGTGCTGCAGTAATGCAGTATTTGTATTTTTTTACTCTGATTTCCAATCCGACACAGATCAGTTGCACCCAACATTAGCACCGTCAACCACTGTCTGTAAATGGTGACTCATCATCACACCAGTCTTCTGGGTCCTACCAGGCATTTCAGGAATGTCACCGTCAGCAGGACACATCATTGGTCAACCCCTTTTTGTCAAAAGATTTTCCGGTAAGCATGTGTCCATCTGAGGTATTCTCAACCCAGCCCTCCATCTCTTCACATTGACATTATTGTAAGCTGACTTCACGATGACAAATCATATTTACTGCTCTGAAATGGCAGCACTGAAGTCACCCACAGTCAACTTTGAATGAGATGGTGGTTGAACATAAAGAACACATGTAAGGCAGCTTGTTGTTGTTGTTGAATACACACACCCAACAGGTGGCTGTTAAAGAATATGGATATTAGTGATTGTTCCTCTCGGTTCAGCTAAAACAAGAATCTGTAGGCTGGATTTTCATATGGCAGTAATTTTCTTTTAATTTTTCACCATGGAAGGAAGCAAATGAAATCCATTACGAAGCCCCCTGTCACCGCAAACGTTTCATTTTCTCCAGAGTCTCGGATGAAACCCACCTTATTGCTGCTTTTCTCTCTGCCTCCCCCACACCCGCACGTAATGAGAGAATATTTCCCCTGAGTGAGAGAAGCAGATCCATGCTAGCTTTACTTTTGGCACTTTATTAAACAAATTAAAGAAACATACGCCTTTTTTCCCAATCAATAATCACCTTCTTTTTTTAAATAGTGCATGCTGAAGGTTGCCACTGATCGTTAAAAGTGCAGCAACAGAGGGCGTCGGAATGAGACTTCAAATGATGGTTATATTGAATTAGTCTCTGTTTAACCCTCCTGTGTGTGCTTCACTGCTCTCCAGCCGGGGATTCAGTTATTCTCGTTTGACTTGCAGTAATAGGAATATTTTAGCCTTGATTCCAGTGTAAGCAATAAACCCAAGCAATACGATGTCCAGGGGTGTTGTTTTAATAAACATAAAAAGAAAGGAAAGAACATGCTTCCAAAAAAGCCCCAAAATATTTTATTGAATGCTCTTAGTGATCTAACACTTGGGTTGGAGATTGTGCTCCTAGTCTGACATTTGTCTATTTATCTTTCACAGAGGATTGGGGGTGGGGTGGGGGGGGGGGGGGGGGGGGGGGGGGGGGGGGGGGGGGTGTGGAGGAGAGGAAGAGAATGAATCAATCAGAAGCTTTAGAGAGGAGAAAGAGGCTCGGCTGCAGGGGTGATGGATGTGTTGTCTCCTGCAGTTACTAAGACTGAATGTAGAGCGTTCTCTAAGAGACAAACCCATAGATAGATGAGGTATATCGCTATAATGACAGATGGGTATTTTAATGAGAGATGGATGGATTGATAAGATCGATATAATGAGAAATGAGTAGATTAGTGATAGATGGATGGATGGATGGATGGATAAGATTGATATATTGAGAGATGGATGGATGGATGGATGGATTGATATGAGATGTAGGTATATATGATGATAGATAAGATATGATGCATAACATGATATATACAGAGAGAGAGTGAGAGAGAAAGAGAGAGGGGTCTCAGGCCTTGTGTTCCTCCAGGAGTAGACTGTGAAGCTCTCTATAGACAGCAGGGGGTGTGCGGGGAGCATCACCCACACACCTGTTTTAAGTGTGACGCATCACCTGTAGCTGTGTTCCACCCACTCAAAATACATAAATAAATTAGTAAATGAAACAATATTCAGTGGAGCAGATTCCCTTCAGAGAGTGACAGCCGGGACCGTCATTTGGCTTCGGAACAACATTAGTGAGTCGTTGTTTTCTTCATCGTTGTTGTTGTTGCTGTCTATACGTACGGACGACGATGTAGTTCCACGCGGTTATAAGGGCACAAACAACAACTTCCAGATGAATTATGGCTGCAATCATCATTAGGAAACGAGAGTTGTTTTCATATCTCTCTGGTGCCAAACAGAGTGAGTCTGTTATCTGTAACACTCTGCAAACATGCCGACAAGTGTCTGGCAAGACTGAGCCTGCGGAACTCAGGAGGCTTTAAGTCATCTGAACTGCCCCTGTGATGAAGTGAAGCAAAATGTCACCGGCGTCATATTTCAAGCCAACATTCACTCCCTTTTTAGTTACTTTTCTTTAAGAAGTTTTAGTAAAAAATACTAAAAACGTCATCTTCTTGATTTTATAACTGCAATAAATATAAACAGAGAAATAATGAAAGAAAGGGGCAGGAGGGAGATGGCGCTGGACCTTCAATCTAATAAACCCAACCAGTTTTCTCTTGCAAGTCTGTGCCCATATGTCAACTGAATGCTGTGGCTGATAGACTGCTTTATAAAGCAATATTTATTGGGCCCTAATGATCATACGAATAGTGACCATATACATTTCTTCATGGTCTCCAAACAAGTTTTATGTCCATTCCCTCACGTAAACGAATCATCATATAATCATCTGGTGATAACTTGTAGTAGTAAAAAAAATATAAATATTTGTCCAAAATGTTTGATAGCAGTAAAACCACATTATTTATTTTCTTTGACCACCGACAGCCTCATCTTAAGTGAACCTTCAACAGAAAGGTTGCATCACTCTATTCATGAATACCACATAAAAGCGATGGTTATACAAATGGTAGGAGAAAGAAAATCAACCATTAGATCTTTTAAAATTTGAATATCAGGACATTGTGTAATAATAGACTCTGTGATGTTTTAATTACTGAGACGGGAAAGAAAATGGAAAAGTACATTTTCTTCTTCTGGTCTTCTCATCTACACGTGTTGCACCAACAAATGCACCTCTCACCTCCTCCGAGGGCTCCATATCCATCTGCTGTTACCAAGGCAACAATGGTCGTCGACCAGACTAAAAATCGACCATCAAAGAATTCTAAACTGAAACCCTGCCCCGCCCCCCCAAGACACACAACACAACATAGAACTAGAGAGGTGGGCCTTGAGACGCCAAGGTTGTGGGTGTGAGGCGACTATCTGTGTGTGTGTGTGTGTGTGTGTGTGTATGTATGTGTGTGTGTGAGTGGGTGTGGGTTTTTGTGTGTGTGTGTGTGTGTGTGTGTGTGTTTGTGTGTGTATGTGTGTGTGTGTGTGGGGGTGTGGGCTTTTATGTGTGTATGTATGTGTGTGTGTCTGTGTGTGTGTCTGTGTGTGTGTGTTTGTGTGTATGTGTGTGTGTGTGGGTGTGTATGTATGTGTGTGTGAGTGGGTGTGGGTTTTTGTGTGTGTATGTGTGTGTGTGTCTGTGTGTGTGTGTTTGTGTGTGTATGTGTGTGTGTGTGTATGTGAGAATTCAGACTGTACAGAGACAGCTCGTCACACGGCGTTGCAGTCATCCGCTCTAGTCACGGAGGAACTGTCATTTTTTCTTTTTTTTTTCAAAGGTGGAAAACAGGAACATTTCCCAAGGGAAGGATTGAAATATAGGAAGATAATTATTTCCTGGATACTGACCTGCTCTCCTCAGAGACAGATGTGAGAATGTGTGTGTGTGTGTGTGTGTGTATGTGAATGTGTGTACGTCTTTGTGTGCTCACATTTGATTATTGCACAAATTGGCAGGCATTTCAAAACAACAAAGTAATAACATTAAAGAGGAGCGATTTATCTAAACTCAACGCAAAATAAAATAAAGAAAACAGAGCCCAACAAAAATAATATTCATCAAAACCAACTCACTTCTGTACACGCCAAACCCTTGACAGATGAAAGATGTGTGATGCATTGTGGGAATTCTACCACAGAGGGTGGAAGACATTAGGGGTGTGGATGGGCGGGGCTTGATGGGTGAAGGGTCATCCATCTTCCAGAGAGGTGGTCTGACACCTTCCTGTGACTGACTGTCATACATCTATCTCATCATTATGGAGCTGTTGGGCACTGGCACCCTATCAGCACACGTCAACGCTCACGCGCACCCACACACACACATAAGCACTTACACATGTACGCATGCAAAACCACACACACACACACACACACACACACACACACACACACACACACACACTATGTGCATCCTCTCAGGATCGGCTGTCTAGATAAGGGACTTTGTCTATAGTAAGAATAACTTGAAGGTCTCTTTTTTATCTGGATTCATACTTTTCTTTCAACATTTCTTATTAAGGACTGCTTATGTCCTGAATAAGTACAGGCAAGCCTATGAGCTAATTAAAGGAATACGCTGAGGGATCGTTCAATTTAACCAGTTAAGATACCTAATTTCTCCTGCCGTTTCCCGGTTCTCCTGATATAACGGAGGTTACTGATTAAAGAAATGCAAACCCAGAATGGGTACGAGCGATACCAAAGGCTCAGTCTCAAAGCTAAACAAGATGACTGCTGAAGTGATTGCTTTTTCTCTCTTCTATGCCTCCGCCCATCTCCCCAGTGGTTGCTCAGGGCACATATCTGTTTCCAAAGCTACAGGACTACACATGCACTTCCCTCCCACCGGTCCACCGGAAAATACCTAATCTGACCCCTGGAGAAAATGGAAAACTGAGAAAGTGTTGCTAAGAATAGAAAAGGGATGAGAGAGAGAGAGAGAGAGAGAGAGAGAGAGAGAGAGAGAGAGAGAGAGAGAGAGAGAGAGAGAGAGAGAGAGAGAGAGAGAGAGAGAGAGAGAGAGAGAGAGAGAGAGAGAGAGAGAGAGAGAGAGAGAGAGTCGATTTAAGCAATAGGCCCATCACAACATCACTTCCTGTTGGGCTGATCCGCTCTGTTTCTGGTTGGCTGCCCAGAGTAATCACCAGGTGCAGGGAAATCTTGTTATCCCCGAGTCCTGATCTCTGGGTACCGGGGCTGTGTCGCAATTGTTGGTTAGGGAGCACAGTCAAACCTTGACCCCGGCGCTAATTGGGTGTCGATCTGCGGGTGCTTGGTCGAGTGTGTGTTTGTGCGTTGTGTGTTTGTGTGTGTGTTAATGTTTGTGGCACATGTATAGATACAGATGACACCATGATTATTTTGCTGATGTATATAAATATAACTATATATATAGATAGATATAGTTGTAAATATATATAGGTATAAAGATAGTTCTAAATATAGATGTAGATGTAGATATAGTCATAAATATAGATATAGATATAGCTGTAGATGTAGATATGGATATATGTGTAGATATTGATATAGTTGTAGATGTAGTTATAGGTATAGATATAGATATAGATATAGATATTGATATAGGTAGGTATAGATATACAAAGTACAATATAGATATCACAGAGGCAAAGTATATGCGTGCTTATTAAAATATTTATTCCTGGCATATAGGTATTGTTTATTGCTGTAAAGGAAATGTCCATTGTTCTTCATCAGCACAGCCCAGTGAAAGGTTAATATAATTCATTACGGTGGAGAAGGCAATAACCAAGCTTAAAAACTTAATAAAGCACTTGGCTATTAAACGCGGCCCTTTGGAGGTAAGCATCCAATGCAGGGATGATGATGGGTCCCATGTGCGTGCGCAAATGCATGTCTGGGTGTGTGTGGGTGTCTGGTGTGTGCATGTGCGCACGTCAGGCATTCGTGTGTGTGTGTGTGTGTGTGTGTGTGTGTGTGTGTGTACATGCTTCTGCCACCCCTTGAGATTAGAGTGCAATAAAATAGGATGACTGTATCCGGAACCCTCCAGAAAGAGCTCCAGATGCCCGACTTTCTGGAAATCAATCCGCTTGGTCAGGCCCCTTTAAGTATGGGCTTTAAGTGGGAGAGAGAGACAGAGAGAGACAGAGAGAGAGAGAGAGAGAGAGAGAGAGAGGACAAAGGAGAGACAATAGATAAATGGATGGGGAGTAAGAATGAAAATAGAAAACCGAGGAGAGCACAGGAAGATATCCAGAGGGAAGATGAGATGAGATGTGTGTGTGAGAGAGAGAGAGAGAGAGACAGAGAGGGAAAAGGGAGAGCAAAGAAACTGAAGAATGAATGGGGCGGCAGGGACTGCCAGGGGAGTACAGCGAGAAATCAGATTATGCTAGCAAGTCGGCGGGCAAGATTAGAGCGAGAGGTGCTGCTTCTTAGCATTCCTGTGTGGCGAGAGGATGGGTCAATGAGCGGCGAGCACAGAGCGCCGTGTTTGTTCATAACACTGGTCTGACGCTGCTGGGATCCATCGAACAACGGGCTTTAAAAAAACGCCAATATCCGTCTGCTAGCTTAATAGCCTTTCCACACAAAGGTTAGCCCGCGCTGGAGAATTTGAGCCAAACAAAGAGATTCTTTATGTTTTTTCGGGCAGGCATCTTCCTGTGAAAGAATTTTTCTGATTTCCTTTACGCACGTCCACTTGGGGCTAATGATGGAAAGGTCAGCCATCTCATCCATCAGTATTTTTGGAACGACGTGGCCTTTATGAAGATATTTGCGTGGTCAGACTTATCCATCGATGTTATAAGCAAATGGACTGCATTTACTCATAAATAATAAGCATAGTCATAAAGCAAAACAATTTAAATCCATCAACTTCTGAATGGGACCATTACTTATAACTGGCAGCTAGGTTTTAGTAATTTTGTGGACATCTTTGTTACATTGCTTGTAACTTCCAGGCAGCGCTTCCATTAGAAAAATCTCTACTTCTGTTCATGTGAAACTGCGGAGAAAATGCCAGTAACTAGCTCCTTATAGAGCAGGGGTCGGGAACCTTTTTGGTTGGGAGAGCCATAAAAGCCAAATATTTCTAAATTTATTTCCTAATATTTAATTAAATTGAATTTTTTTAAGTATAACACATCTGAGCACTAAAAGCACTATATATAATAAATGTCTTTATCCTTCATAATAATATTGTTGTTATACTGTAGCTAAACAATAATAAATTAAATACATCTTACCATTAATGCGACTTGTGGTGCCGCATGGTTTTGCTGATGGCCTTGTAGTCTGGTTCGTAAGTGGTGAGGTTAAGCTTCATGCAGGCGTTGAGGCATCCGTCAGTTCAACGTGAGCGTAGGTTGGTCTTAATGTTTCTCAGATGCGAGAAAAAGACTGCTCACATGCACATGTAAAGCCAAACATGGTCAATATGGCAATAGTCACATGCTGCATTGTGTGGTATGTGACTGGAAGCTGGTTCCATGTTTTCAGTATCAGCTGATCTTCAGGTTGAAGTTTTTTTTCATTTCTGTCCACTTGTGTTCACTCGCAAGCTCTGCACAAGTTTTTCCAGCTCTCTATTAAGTGACTTGAACTTGCTCACCCACATGTCTGATGCCTTCAGGTCCGCAACTTCCAGCTCAAAGTCTCTGATGGAGACCCCGGGGATGCATATCAGGTCGACTTTGTCCACTGCACACTCGTGTGGATGAGTGATACATTTAAAAAGACCATCGTGCTCGCGAAATTCTCCAAAACGCCGTTTGAATGACTGCAGGAGATTGGACGTAAAGCCAGCTATCTGCTGGAGATCAAAATGTTGAGTGGGGTCACTTGCTACGCACGCATCTCTAAATTGTTGCAGTGTTTCAAAGTGCAGAAGACGACCTGCTTCAATGTCCCTGATAATGAGTTCCAGCTTGCTTTCAAATGCAAACACTGCTTGTTGAATGGATAAGACTGTATTTCCAATACCTTGCATTCTTATATTGAGTTGGTTCAGATGGCCAGTTATGTCCACGAGAAAGTGAAACTGCAGGAGCCATTCGTTCGTTAGCTCAGGATGCTCCACGCCTTTCATTTCAAGAAAAGTCCGGATTTCACTCAGGACCACTCAGGACTCACTCAGCACCTTCCCCCATGACAACCAACACACATTGCCGTGTAAAAGCAGACCGGGATAATTACTCCCAGCTTCGTCTAACAGAGCTTTAAACTGGCGATCATTTAAAGCTCGGGCAACAATGAAGTTGACCACTCGAATGACCAGCGACATCACCTCACCAAGCTGCTCGCCACACGTTTGCGCACAAAGCGCCTCCTGGTGCAGAATGCAACGGAAACCTAGGTCTCTTCATGTTCACGAAGAAGTGCTACAAATCCTTTGTTCTTCCCCAACATGCAGGGTGCACCATCAGTACACACAGAAACAACTTTATCCATCGCTACATTGTTTTCTTTAGCAAACTCCATGAAAGACTTAAATAAATCCTCTCCTCTTGTTGTTCCCTTCATTGGCAAAACAGCAACCCTTTCCTCATGCAGTGTCACCTGCAGTTCTACTAAACTGAGCTACATGGCTAGCGTCTGTTAACTCATCTAAAGCGAGAGGAAAGTATGGCCCTGCGTTTATGTCCTTCATTTGCGTTTCCTCGACTTGGTTTGCCATCATGATGGTACGATCGTGAACAGTTGTTGCTGACAGAGGCATGTCATTTATTCGTTTGATTATCTTGTCTTTATTGGAGAAGTCATCAAACAAGCATGAATGTTTTGGCATACTCGCCATCTGTGAACGGCTTTCCATTCTTGACTGTTGCCAAAGCACCAGCAAAGCTAGCCAAATTCCCGTCTTCTTGCTTGGTCCATCCACCGTGTTGCTGCCGACTGGATTGTACTCTATGCTGAAGCTCTTCGCAAGCCTTTTTCCTGCTATCCCCAGCTGGACATTTGGATGCTAATGAAGCATGGTGCGTATCGAAGTGCCGCTTTACATTTGACCGTTTCAGCGATGCAATTTTATCATTGCATATTAAACATACCGCAGATCCTGCTCTTTCCACAAAGGCAAATTCATCTGTCCACTCGGCCTGCAACGCACGATAATCCTCATCTTTTTTTCTTTTCGCCATCTTTTCCATCTCAAGGGTTCGAAGCAGATCAATTAGCTGGCTAATGGCTACCTGACGAAAAGGGGGAGTTTATTTCACGACCCGTGGCGCTCCGCGTTATCCAATCAAAATAGATTTTTGGTGTTGGCAGATTAAAATCGATCAGAATATTTTATAAATGGAATTTTATTTTCAAAACGAATTTCTGTTATAAGGTTTACTTTAAAATGACACAGTATAATTATTTATTACCAGTTAATTATCGTGTAAAGAATTGTCTGCGAGCCATTTGCCGTCATCGAAAGAGCCGTAATTGGCTCGTGAGCCATAGGTTCCCGACCCCTGTTCTAGAGTGTATCGCTGGCGATGTTGATGTAGATCAACTACTTCTTGAATTTCGTAATGCATTCTGTAACACAGGGTGCAAGGATAAGCTATCAGCCCCCATATGCATGTGCGAGCTCTCACAAACCTGAACACATACTCTCACACACACACACACACACACACACACACACACACACACACACACACACACACACACACACACACACACACACACACACACACAGAGTGTTCTTTCTTTATGCCAAGTAAATATTGCATGAGCCTGAAAAGGGAGACAGCTGAAAGGATTGTGGTATTTGTTGTAGGGAATATTTTTTTCTTACTCAACAAGAGTGCTTCCTTACAATTTTGTGATCGCTAATGGACAATGAGATGTCAGTGTGGTCCTTGTTATGAATCACAACAATGGGATAATTTGCCATGCCAAGCAAGTTTAATTTAATGACAATTTACCTTTCACATCATTATCAAGTCGATTGCTTTCAGTGGGCCTCTGTCTCTGGTGTATACACCTGCACACAGCCAAATAGCATGGCTGTTTGTTTTCACACAGTAATTATGCTTACCGTACGCTAGAGAGTTAGCGAGATAGATGGAGACAGAGAGAGAGATGGAGGGCTGGACCAAAAGAGATATAAAGAGAGAGAGAAAGAGAGTGAGCGAGAGAGACGGAGACGGAGACGGAGACGGAGACGGAGACGGAGACGGAGACGGAGACGGAGACGGAGACGGAGACGGAGACAGAGAAATAGACATGGAATGATGGTGACGAAGAACAAGCCAGAGATTCTGGGAGTACATACACCATACTGGAGTCCATGTAGCCCAGTATTCATGGGCCCAAGTGACTTTTGTCACTTCAACAGGACCACATAAGGTCCATCTGAATAGAGGGCCACATGTTGTCAAATCAATGCTCTCTCTATTGAACGTTTTGGACAATGGACTCCCTCTAAGGCAAAAAGCCTGGCCTTCAAGCTTTCCCAGATTTTATTTAGTTTGCTGTCTCCCCTGACATACCACTCTGAGCTCTGTCTATCTCTTCATTATTTCACGGTTGGCTCCTCCGTCTCTTCTATCTGCCCGTCTGAAGGCAGAAGAAGAAAATATAAACATGACTCCACTCAATACAGTATAAGTAATAGGTTTCACGTTGACTTGTTTGTACCCAATTCAGAGCAAGCACCATCGAAAACGTGTCTTTCCATCTCATTTTAGTCTTTTATTTCTTTTTAATGTGTACAGCCTGACTGCTACCTATTGCTCCTATACAGCTAGGGTCTGTTTCAACACGTTCAACATGCCCAAATCCAAAACGTGGACATTTGTTCATAAATCAGGGTTGATAGTTATTAGTCATCAATCAAAGTTTGATAAAGAAACAATGTTATTTACTAGGATCCTGTGGTAATACAACAATAAAGTATTAAATCAGTTTGTAAAAGAAACCAAATGGATCAAAGCCTCAGAGAAGGATGAGGAAACAAATCATATCACATAAGAACAAATCATTTACAAAAACACTATTTCCATAAGTCATTAGGGGCTGTACTGTATGAACACTCAGTTAAAAATAAAAACAGGACAGACAAAAGCAAAGCATCTCTCCGCTCATGACGACAACAACAACAATGTTCTGGAGGAATGAAAATAATAATAAAAAGAAAAACACATAAACAACAGGTTCGGTCAGGACCATTTCGTCGAGACATATATATAAGAGACTGGAGCAAGACAGTTGTGTTTGGCGGTGGGGCTCTGTTCCGGGAAATCTCCCTGCCCGTCTGAGCAGCCATGCTCCAACGGGCAGGAGAAACAGCGAGACCCCCCCCCCCCCCCCCCCCCCCCCCCCCCCCCAGGGTAACCGAACCGAGCCGGCGGCAGCCTGGTTGACATTCATTTTAGAAATTGCTTAAACATGTAAAATGCTATATGTTGCATAAATGAAGGTGGAGAAGGGGTGGGGATGAGTGTTTAGTCAGTGACATCTCCCATAAACACAACAGTTGATGACTGAGTAGAGGACTTAAAAAGAGCACCGTTAAGCGTGTTTGCTTCCTATTGGTTATCTCGCGTGTCAGCTGCACCAACAGCTTGTTGGCCATTGGTTGATGTCGCGCTGGGCTTGTACGTAATACGCCTAAAGGACGGGGCGCTAAGTCTGTGTGTGAATGGGGTTCTAGACCTATTAGTTATTATGATTAGTGTAGTCCTCTGTGTAGGCAGTGGCTTCCATTATGGTCCCCACGCCCCCATGCTTTGGGGCCCCTGAGAGGGACCAGGGCGAGGCGATGCTGTGACGTGCTCCAAGCAGAAGCTTGGGGCAGTGCCGGGGGCAGCTGCTGCAGAAACAAAACACCAGAGGATGGAGAGAGAGAGAGAGAGAGAGAGAGAGAGAGAGAGAGAGAGAGAGAGAGAGAGAGAGAGAGAGAGAGAGAGAGAGAGAGAGAGAGAGAGAGAGAGAGAGAGAGAGCTGCAGGGCATCCAGAGTTCATGCCACCAAGGGAATCCTCCAGTGATAAGTTTGTGGTCTTGGCTGCCATTCATGGTTGCTGTGATCAGTCCTTAAAGAGGACTTATTGGTAGATTGAGAGGAGGCGCGTTGAGAAGTGTCTCACCCTCTCCACCCTTCTCCACTTCAGAAATCGTATTGCAAACTTCATATAAATTGCAGTTTTGTATTTTCAAAGACGCCTAGCATGTAATTTTAATGCCCAGTTATAGCTTCTGCAGGCTGAATGTAGAATAATTTTAACATTGATTAAGATGTGTGTACCAAGGCTTTGATCGATAGGTTTCCATGGTTATTGTTGAGCAATCCATATTTCTAAGGGCACGCACATAAGCATGTACAAATCTTATTTTCTTTTCATTTTTTTATTGGGATATTGGAATTCTGTCTGTTATATTTCTCATGGGAAAGTATTGTCTATTGTACAACCTATATAAGATATCATTGCCTGATGTCAGGCATCCACATCTCACCATTATAGAAGGACAGCTTTACAACAGGGCCTGGGTGAAAAACATTAACCAAGATAGGTCTGCCTCACCATACAGCACAACACAATATCCTATATCTTCAGCGCTTTCATGTTTCCAAGTATTCTTCTCATGCCTGCAAATGCAACAAACCCGTCCGCATTCATGGTGTGAAAATGACACAATCCCAGGCCTTGGTACAGAAGGTTGTCTTTGTTCCTCTCAAGTGGGCTGTGTTTCATATAGCGTCTTGTTGTCCCAGTGCTGTCTTCATACAGAGGGAATAGTGTTGTGAAGGAATGTGTCATTTCTGTTAAAAAACTAGCACTTAAAAAAATAAGAATAACACACACACACACACACACACACACACATACAGACACGGATGCGCACATGTATACAAAGATACACACGCATGTGTGCATGCAAGCATGCACACATGCACACACAAACACATGCACACACATGCACACACACAGGTCATAAGTACAGGTGGACAGGCCTGGATGTTGTGATATTCTTGCTTTACATTTCGTTTTGGCGCTTGCAGTCTCCTCCCAACAATATACCTCTGACGTCCCTGAAGCTACGAAGGGCGTCGCCACACTGAAAGCAGGGATCTGATTTGAGCCATTGAAGTCAGTGCCGTAGAATGTAGAAAAATGCTTTGCTATGTAGCATCTAATCTACAACTTCTCCCCCAATAACAGTTACAACCTCCCAAGGACAACCATGTGGGTCTGAGATGGGGGGAGGGGGGGGGGAGGGGGGGGGGATGTTGTATATGATAGCTATAAAATGCAGTTTCCGCTCACATGAATATTTGAATAACACGCGGCTTGGAATAAAGGCCTAACACCTTCGTCAGATGTATACAGCTACTCATCTTGGGGGGGGGGGGGGGGGGGGGGTTTGAAAGCTGTCAATATGCTAAGTCTAACATGATGCTCACCCCGCACGGCCCCAAGCACTCGCCGTCATTATAGAAGCACGGAGACCGTGTCTTTCCTTGTCGCCATTTATTTCTTTTGTTTTTATTCTCCTCCCCGGAAACAAGCCGCTTGAACGGCCCAATTATGGCGCTTACTTTGGGAGGTGGGAAGGTGCATAAGAAGGAAACCGCTTTCCCCCCCTCCTCATCAAACCCTTGTTCATGGCTGTCTGCATCCAAACCAGTAGCACCCCCACCACGACAACAACAACAGCAACATCAGGATTCACCTACTCGTGAGTCTAATTAGAGATGCGCAGGGCTAACAACGGCCACGAGAGAGATACCCCAGGATGTGTTTTTGGCAGCCTGGAATATTTATTTATTTATTTATTTATTCATGAATTTTGTTTTGTTTGTTAATTCATGCATCTACCTTACTGTATCTGCCTAACATTGATTGATCTATAAATGGCTTATTTGTAGACATCGGGTGTTACTATAATGCACTTCATGGGCAGCAGGAAATATAAACAAAAAAGCACATCACATCATTTTTTTTCTTTTGGGGGGGCGGGTTGTTTTTAACCAACATGTGAGCCATAGCCAATTAAAAGTAAGAAAATAATAATGC